>LR989988.1:0-5000 GCA_905147175.2 Nymphalis urticae | reverse complement strand
CAGCTGGTCTTCTTCTCCTCCGGAGCTCTTCTATGGAGGGGTGTGACCCGTATTGACCATTTTTATTATTATATATATATAGAAAGTTTTTTTTTTTTTTTTTTTTTTTTTTTTTTTTTTTTTTTTTTTTTTTTTTTTTTTTTTTCTCTCTCTTTACATTCGTATGTTGTACTTATATCTAGTTAATTATTTTGTAAATTACTAGTTTTAGACACACTCTTTACATTCGTATGTTGTACTTATATCTAGTTAATTATTTTGTAAGTTACTAGTTTTAGACTTATTTATATTGTTGTAATACACATCTCTTTGCACTTGTTATATTGTTTTACGGCGCAGCGGCGGGCCCTGCGGACCATGTCCATTTTTTTAGGAGTGAGAGCACAGCCTCAGCGACGATGTTGTCTCGCTTGTGTATTGCCATTTTCAGGCTGTGCTCCAAGATTATCTTTGTATTGATACCCACCGTTCGGCTGATAAAATTGCCGATTGCATCGTCACAGTCGTCCGTATAGTAGACACAGGTGTTCGTGTGTCTTGTTATAGCTACCACAGCGTGAGGTACGCTCCGATGGACCGTGAGCCCCGTACGTCTGGTTTGGACGATGATGACTTTGCCGTAGGTCTGTCCTTGCGATTCGTGGATGGTCATGACGCGAGATCCTTCGCCTTTGCCATATCCCTGGTCCATAAGGAGTTTCTTTTCTTCCTGCGTATGGACCAGATATAGGGTTCCGGCTTGGTCTGATGGTATTTTCGCGCCAGTGAACCTTTCCATGCTTAAGGAGTGGACGATGGGATTGGCGGAGTAGATGGCTCTGTAGACGTCGCTGATGGCAAATGCGACGTCCATGGGGCACCGGTATGTGCATGACAACTCCCTGCTGATGTTTGTTGTCAGGTTTGGGCGACAGTACCTCATTTCGAACAGATTTTCTCTGTCGATGTAAGGCAACTGGTTTATATCTCCGACGAGAACCACCTCCTTGGCCCCGGATAGTCTAGCCGCCATCACTATGGCTCCGAAATGGTTCATGAGGGCTTCGTCAACCGTGAGGCGGTCGCACTTTATGTCCTCATGAATACCATTTACGAGGATGGAAGCCATAGTTCGTACCCTTGATTTGGCTTTTTCACCAAATCGGTGCGTCAGGTGTTCTTTCAGGTCTTTGGCGGCTTCCACTGTATTGGTGACCACTATTTCGTTGTTCTCATCGAAGTTCCTGACTATATGAGTCGTCTTTCCACAGCCCGGTACTCCATTGATCCAAGATATTTGCGGTAGTTCCCAGTCCACGAGAGGTGTGTCGTCATCTGGACCACCTGAGATGGACTTAGCCAACTCCAGGATTCTGTCATCCAGCATGATTCTCGTGCATCTGGCAACCACCACTACGGGGTCTCCCTTTGGAGCGAGAAATTTTTGGTGTGAGTCTTCTCGCCCTTTCGCTTCGACTGGGCCCACAAAACCTCCCACAGTGCTATAAGCAGCCATGTACCACTCCGACATTTTCCCTTTGATGACTTGGGATGTGTCGTTGTTGTATATGGCCGCCTCGGCTTCATTGAGTTCCACCTCCAGCAGCTTTTCGTTGCCTCGCTGGTAGGTCTGCATGATTTTTTTGCAGGTGGCTAAGTGAACCTCACGGGTTGCTGACACTATAGCCTGGAACTCTAGGAATGCATTCACTGCGTGGTCTCGCGGGTTTGACGCCAGTCTTCGCTTTGGTGGTGTGACTTGTCCCCAGTCGGCCCTCGTTGAACCGGTGCGAGACGTTTTGGGTTTTCCTCTGTCTTCTGACTTAAGGAATTCCCTCATCGCTGTCGCCTGTCGGTCCGCGGAGGTCGACGATCCTGGGGCAAGTTGGAGCGATTTGGACTCTTTATTTCTCGGGGAGACCAGATCTCGGATCATTTTAGACAGAGCCATTTTTGGTTTTCTGGGGCTAGGCTCCCCACGGGTCTGTGAGGCTTGGGCAGTTCGCTTTGCCGCCATTTTTATTTGTAGACGCTCAGATCCACTTAGAAGGGGTTCCATGCTAGTCGGCGCCGCAGGGGGGAGAGGTGTTTTGGCCTCTGGTTTCAAGAAACCTAGGTCCTCACCCCTGTCTTCGTATACGATGACCTCGTGTGCTTGCGAGGCCATCAGGCACCCGTAGCGATCTGCTACGTCACCTTTTTCGGCGCCGACTTTCATGGCTTCACTTCAGAGTGCGATCACTTTGTTTTGTGGCCGCACCAGTCGGCAGGTCAAGGCACCCGGCATTTGCGTGGTGAGCGCGTCGATGGTAGCGCGCTTGATGCTCACTTGTGAAGTGCTCCCTTTTATTAGCAAGGCTAGTCCAGGCGACACCGTCACGCGATCCGAGCCGTCTGGGCGACAGAAGCTGATGCCCAGCCTTTCTGTTTCGTCACTCATGAAAAGAGCCACACCTTTAACCGCAATACCCGGAACGCCGCGTGCTCCTACGTCTTTTATCAGCTCTTTAAACGCGGCGTAGTGTGTGGGTTGCAAGGGCATGGTGGGCTGGTTTCTCCTCATGAGCGGTCCGTGCAACCCACACACAACGCCGCGTGCTCCTACGTCTTTTATCAGCTCTTTAAACGCGGCGTAGTGTGTGGGTTGCAAGGGCATGGTGGGCTGGTTTCTCCTCATGAGCGGTCCGTGCAACGTGTTGGGGAGAGCCTGTAGCCACCGTCTCAGGGTATTTTGCCCGGTGTGAGTATGAGTATGAGTATGAGTGTGTGGGCTTGGTTGTGTTGTGTGTGTGGTTGTGGTGCTCGAAGATGGTTGTGATTGTGAATTTATGTCTGTCGCGGATGGTATCGCGGTCGAGCTGTTCCTTATGGCGGCCACTTGAATGGTTTTTCTTGCGAATGCGAGGAAGGGTTTTCTTAGTTCCTCTCTCTCCATGATGGTGTGGAGTGTAGACTGGTCCAGGGTGACGCTTATTTGGGTTTCTAGCGCCTGTCTACCTTGACCGAATCTTGGGCAGTCCAAGATTAGGTGGAGGACTGTTTCCTCGCATTCGGGATCGCAGACACAAGAAGGACTGTCTTTGAGTTTGAAGCGGTGAAGGTACGCCGCGAATCCCCCGTGACCGGTCATCAACTGGGTGTCGGTGGGAGTTAGTGCCACCGTTCTTACCACTTTGCTTGCGACCTTGACGTCTGGTAAGAATACCCTGGTTACTGACCCTGTCTCTGAGGAGTCGTAGCGCGCCTGCCACCTCGCGATGGTCTCTTCTCGTATTCGCCTTCTGACATACGATATTGGGACTTTATCGTAGTCAGGTGCCGTTTTTTTAGTTAGGGCCGCTTTTTTGGCTAGCTCGTCCGCTCTTTCATTGCCCGGTGTACCTACGTGGGCCCTGAGCCAAAAGAATCGCACACTCCTGCCCTCTTCCTCGATTTCTCGTAAGCACTCCTTCATCTCTAGGGCCAGCGGGTGAGTCACCGATGGGCACCTAAGTAGATCGAGCGAGGATCTCGAATCGCTCAAGATGTTTGCAGAGCGTTGCTTCGATTTCCTCACCATTTTAATTGCTCTTAGGAGTGCGTACATCTCTGATTGGAAGACAGTATTGTGCGGTTCAAGACGGAACGTGGAGTTTCTGGATTCCGTTCCCTGATCCCACCATGTTAGGGCAGCTCCGACTTTCCCCTCAATCTTGCTGCCGTCGGTGAATATTAGGGGGCCGACTATATGGTGTTCTTCAAGGGTTTGTGGGTCCAGACTCTCTAAGCGCACGTACTCAGTTGTTTTGAGTTGCGATGGGTGGGGGTTCTGTAGGGGTCCCACTCTGCGCTCGATTTCTCGTCCTGGCGGTATGAGGTCCACGCAGTAGCCTTTTTTGATCTTAAATAGGGTGGCGGCCTCTTTGACGCGGAGGTCGAGGGGGAGCTGGCCTGATAGGATGAGTGCCGATGTTAGAGACACAGTCCTGTACGCCCTGCAGATCTTCTGGGCGAAGCCTCTCTGCAGCGAGTCTAGCTTGTTTCTTATCATAATCTTCTCGGCTGCAGGAGACCAAACGCTTGCTGCGTAGAGGACTATGGGCTCTATCACCGCCACATATATGGTCCTTATTATTTCTCCGTTTAGGCCCCAAGTCACCTTTGCCGCGCATGCAAGTTGTTTATATATGTCTGCAGCTTTCTTGCAGGTGGCTGCCACATGCGCGTTGAATGTGAGCTTGGAGTCTATGATGAGGCCTAGCAGTTTGATCTCGGTTACTAGACTCAGCTGGGTGCCGCACATATGAATCACAGGGTCATCGTATTTGAGTTTCTTGGTGATCACCATTGCATTTGTTTTATGTGGTGCGAAACTCAACTTGTTTTCTATGCCCCATTCTTGTACGGCCGCTAGGGTGGTTTCCGCTGTAGTCTGTAACCCGCTGGTTCGATGGTTGGAGAAAACGAGGACCACGTCATCCGCAAATGCCTGACAGTAAACTCCCATGGATGCCATCTTTTGTAGTAGCGAATCCAGGATGAGGTTCCAGAAGGTCGGTCCGCCGATAGAACCCTGGACACAGCCCTTCGTGGTTCCCTTTTCACTGGTCGCTCTGGCGTAGTTTACTACGACCCTCCTGTCTTGTAAATATGAGGCCACCAAGGCGTATAAGTTCCGCGGGCAGTGTTTTTGTACCATCCGCTTTTTAAGGGCTGGCCACCATGCGTTGTCAAAGGCGCCCTCTATATCGAGCGATACCAGAAGTACGATTTTCTTCGATTTAATTTCCTCCTGGATATGTCCGATTAGGTCGTAGAGGGCGTCTTCTGTTCCACGCTGTGGCATGAATCCATACTGGCTCGGGTGTAAGGATGGGAGTAGGTGCCATTGGATCCTACCCACCATAAGTTTCTCTACAATCTTGCCGAGGACTGACAGCAGCCCAATCGGCCTGTAGGATTTTGGGTGGGTGTAGTCATCTTTGCCGGGTTTTCGGAGGATGCACACGTGGGCGACCTTCCACTGCTTTGGGAAGCATGCT
>LR989987.1:14207500-14582391 GCA_905147175.2 Nymphalis urticae | reverse complement strand
GACAGGTGAGCCCGTATTGACCCAATAAAAAAAAAAAAAAAAAAAAAAAAAAAAAAAAAAAAAAAAAAAAAAAAAAAAAAAAAGTATACATAACAAACGTATTCATAACTCTCTATAAAATTGTGTGTGTAAATAACTTAGTGTTAGCAATACCTTTATACATACCCCTATATATACATACATAAGTTAACATGTCATCGAAGAGCGAAGTTTGTAAAACACGCAAGGCTGCGGACCCTGCCAGACCAAAATCCTTAAGGCAGGCAGTGCTTAAAAGGAACGCAGCAGCCAAGGAGAAAACACCAACACCATCCCCACTCGAAAAAACACCACAACCGTCACAGTCGAACGTGGCCGAAATTAAAATAGTACATGACCACCCCGAGGACCGGCTGGAGCTCCGGGACACGTCGAAGGAGGAAATCGACGACCTGGAGACTTCGTCAGCGGGATCCGGCGCCTCGACGTATAACAGGAGAGTAAGTCTCCTTTATACGACACCCACAAGAGGCACCGGAGTCGAAATGGACCTGGTCACGGGAGTGGCCAATGAGCTCCTGCAGAAGGGGAAGGACGCGCTGGAAATAGCGGGGAATATGAAAAGAGAAGCTAAAGTTGCCGTCCATGACTCCCTGCAGGGGCTTTACGAAACGGTACTCACCCTCTCGGACTCCAGAAACCGCCATAAATTCAATCTGGAACAAGAGCGCTCAAGACACGCGAAAGAACTGGTGCGTGTCGAGAGGGCTCATAACAAAGAGATAAACACGTACCAGATTATATCAACGACAGTGGCGGAACAATTGCAGGAGACCCGCAAAGACATTAACGGGGCCCTGAAGGAAACCCAGGCGGTTCGGAGCTGGCTAGGCTACGAAACGGTTGAGCCCTTCAGGGCCATAAAAGAGATCCGAGAGGCGCAGGAGGGATTGGAGGGCAGGCTTAAAGCCCAGACCTCTATCACCACCGACAATGGGAAAGAGGGGGCTAAATGGGAGAGTGTCGAAAACATGCTAATGGGGCTGCAAAAACAAGTTAGCAGCCTCGGTAACCAGCTAGACGTCCTACGAAAAGAGGTCGACAAGACCAAGACCCTTATCGTAGAGATGCCAAAACCTCCTGAAGCCACCGCCCCCCAACCCCCTGCTGTGATAGATAAAAGTCTCGGGGAAAAACTCTCAGAAATTGACACAAAAATCTCCACCATCGAACAAGCAATGCTAACCACCCAAAATGACACCCAAAAACACCAGAAAACCGACCCGACTGAACAACTAAACACAATTACAGAAAAACTCAATATCCTATCATCGGAAGTACGCGCCCTCACCAACGTAAAACCAAAGGCGGCTTCACCTCCAAGACCGTCCCTGGAAACCGAACTGGCGGTCAAAGAGGTAAAACAGACCCTCGACAAAATAAAGCAGGGGGTAAACAAACTAAATAACAACGAGAAACCCAATACAGGGCCACTCACATTCGCGCAAATAACAGCGAAGCCGAAACCCCCTCAGCAGCCAAACCACACCCTAATAATCTCGTCCAAAGACCCGAAAGAGACGAGTGACAACGTATTCACTAAGATTAGGACCGCCCTGGACTTAAAAACTACCGGGGCGAGGGTGGACAGGGTCCGAAAGGCTAGGGACCAAAAGGTGGTCCTGAGGTGCGCGTCCAAGGAGGATATGAAAATAGTAAAGAGTCGGGTCGAAGCAAATAAGGATTTAAACATCAGGGAGCCAGCAAATAGGAACCCCCTCGTCTGCGTGCGGGGCGTCCTGGCCTGCTTCACCAACGACGAGATCGTCGAATACACAAAATCGCAGAACAAACACCTTCTGCACGGCGTTGGTGAAGCAGACCTAAAAATGAGGGTTCGCTACAGAAAGCGAGCCCGAAACCCGCACGAATGCCACCCCGTCCTTGAGTTGTCCCCGGAGGCGTGGAAACGGTTCACGCAAGCGGGGAAAATATACGTGGGCTTTGGCAGATGCTCAGTGGAGGACCAGTCACCCCTCATCCAATGCGCCAAGTGCCTCGGTTATGGGCACACTAAACAGCTATGCAGGGCGAAAGGTGACACCTGTAGCTACTGCAGTGGCGACCACATGGTACAAGACTGCCCCACTAAGAGAAAAGCCGAGACCCCCCGCTGCGCGAACTGCGCACGCGCAAAAAGGGACCCCTCAGACCTGGCACATACGGCCTACAGCGCGGAGTGTCAGGAAAGACAAAAATGGGACCACATAGCGAGATCTAGGGTCCAATATTGCTAAAGGCTCCCTGGAAAACGATACATCGGTCCCACCGCGGAGGTCGGACGGAGGGGCGGGCAGGATCTTGTTTTTACAAGCAAACCTGCAACGCTCAAAACTGGCCACGGCTGAACTGCTCCAGACGGCTCAGGAAAAGGGAATAACCGTCGCACTTGTCCAAGAACCCTATGTAGGAAGGACAGGTGAGATGAAGCACTATCCCGGCACGCAAGTCATCCAGTGCACCCTGAACCGTCAAAAACCTGTGAAGGCGGCCATAATAGTTTTCGGTGATAGATTGGAGGTCATCCACGACCCGCAGATCGTCACTGAGAACGTAGCAGCTGTCTTCCTGAGGGCGGGTCAGCTAAAGCTAGGCCTCCTGTCCGTCTACTTCGAGGGGGACCAAGACTTGCACCAATATCTTACCCAAATAAGGGCTGCCACAAACAAAGTTCCAACCAAGAACCTGCTTGTGGCAGGGGACGTGAACGCTTGGAGCCACTGGTGGGGCAGCAGCTCCGAAGACCATCGCGGAGCGGAATACCACGCCTTCATCACCGAGATGGACCTCCATATTCTAAACACGGGAAATGTACCAACCTTCGAAACCTATCGAGGTGAGAGGTTGTACACCAGCTGTGTGGACGTGACACTGACCAGCAAATCCCTGTTAGGCAGAATGGAAGACTGGAGAGTGGATAGAAGCCTTATAACATCAGACCACAACGCCATTACCTTCGCCCTGCGCCTAGAGAAGGCCCTAGAACCCTTGCGGCCTATCTCAACACGCAAGTATAACACCAAGAAGGCAAAGTGGTCAGACTTCTCCACCGACTTCAAGACCAACCTCGCCAACAGTGGAATCACTCTGGAACGTGTCTCGGAGCTCACAAGACCGGAAGAATTGGAGGAGATGTTTACAACATATACATCGATAATCCACGGGTCATGCGAAAGCACGATCCCAAAAGCGAAGGCGTGGAAAGGCGATCCTAGACCCCCATGGTGGTCCGCCACCCTTGAAGATCTAAAAAGGGATGTCTTAAGGAAGAAACGCCGCATCCGCAACGCTGCACCCAGTCGGAAGCAATTCACTGTCCAAGAATACATACAGGCAAGGGAAGACTACAAAGAGAGAATGATCCAAGCAGTCACAAAAAGCTGGAAGGAGTTTTGTTCGACCCAGGACCGCGAAAGTGTCTGGGACGGCGTATACAGAGTCATAAGGAAGACGTCAAAACGACGGGACGATATGCTTTTAAGGGATACAGCTGGCGAAACACTGTCGCCCGACCAGTCAGCTGAACTCTTAGCAGAAACGTTCTATCCAGATGACTCTGTAGACACCGAAAATGAAAAACAGAGGTCCATAAGAACGACCACTGAGAACAAAACTCCCGAGGAGATTCAAGATCTGTCGGCCGACGATCCACCATTCACCACCGCGGAGCTGGAGACGGTACTATCGGGCCTCAACCCGAAGAAAGCTCCAGGCCCGGACGGCTTGACGGCTGACATATGCACTGCGGCCATTAACTGTGACAGGGAGGTATTCCTGGCGCTGGCAAACAAATGCCTTAAGCTAGCATACTTCCCAAAGCAGTGGAAGGTCGCCCACGTGTGCATCCTCCGAAAACCCGGCAAAGATGACTACACCCACCCAAAATCCTACAGGCCGATTGGGCTGCTGTCAGTCCTCGGCAAGATTGTAGAGAAACTTATGGTGGGTAGGATCCAATGGCACCTACTCCCATCCTTACACCCGAGCCAGTATGGATTCATGCCACAGCGTGGAACAGAAGACGCCCTCTACGACCTAATCGGACATATCCAGGAGGAAATTAAATCGAAGAAAATCGTACTTCTGGTATCGCTCGATATAGAGGGCGCCTTTGACAACGCATGGTGGCCAGCCCTTAAAAAGCGGATGGTACAAAAACACTGCCCGCGGAACTTATACGCCTTGGTGGCCTCATATTTACAAGACAGGAGGATCGTAGTAAACTACGCCAGAGCGACCAGTGAAAAGGGAACCACGAAGGGCTGTGTCCAGGGTTCCATCGGCGGACCGACCTTCTGGAACCTCATCCTGGATTCGCTACTACAAAAGATGGCATCCATGGGAGTTTACTGTCAGGCATTTGCGGATGACGTGGTCCTCGTTTTCTCCAACCATCGTACCAGCGGGTTACAGACTACAGCGGAAACCACCCTAGCGGCCGTACAAGAATGGGGCATAGAAAACAAGTTGAGTTTCGCACCACATAAAACAAATGCAATGGTGATCACCAAGAAACTCAAATACGATGACCCTGTGATTCATATGTGCGGCACCCAGCTGAGTCTAGTAACCGAGATCAAACTGCTGGGCCTCATCATAGACTCCAAGCTCACATTCAACGCGCATGTGGCAGCCACCTGCAAGAAAGCTGCAGACATATATAAACAACTTGCATGCGCGGCAAAGGTGACTTGGGGCCTAAACGGAGAAATAATAAGGACCATATATGTGGCGGTGATAGAACCCATAGTCCTCTACGCAGCAAGCGTTTGGTCTCCTGCAGCCGAGAAGATTATGATAAGAAACAAGCTAGACTCGCTGCAGAGAGGCTTCGCCCAGAAGATCTGCAGGGCGTACAGGACTGTGTCTCTAACATCGGCACTCATCCTATCAGGCCAGCTCCCCCTCGACCTCCGCGTCAAAGAGGCCGCCACCTTATTTAAGATCAAAAAAGGCTACTGCGTGGACCTCATACCGCCAGGACGAGAAATCGAGCGCAGAGTGGGACCCCTACAGAACCCCCACCCATCGCAACTCAAAACAACTGAGTACGTGCGCTTAGAGAGTCTGGACCCACAAACCCTTGAAGAACACCATATAGTCGGCCCCCTAATATTCACCGACGGCAGCAAGATTGAGGGGAAAGTCGGAGCTGCCCTAACATGGTGGGATCAGGGAACGGAATCCAGAAACTCCACGTTCCGTCTTGAACCGCACAATACTGTCTTCCAATCAGAGATGTACGCACTCCTAAGAGCAATTAAAATGGTGAGGAAATCGAAGCAACGCTCTGCAAACATCTTGAGCGATTCGAGATCCTCGCTCGATCTACTTAGGTGCCCATCGGTGACTCACCCGCTGGCCCTAGAGATGAAGGAGTGCTTACGAGAAATCGAGGAAGAGGGCAGGAGTGTGCGATTCTTTTGGCTCAGGGCCCACGTAGGTACACCGGGCAATGAAAGAGCGGACGAGCTAGCCAAAAAAGCGGCCCTAACTAAAAAAACGGCACCTGACTACGATAAAGTCCCAATATCGTATGTCAGAAGGCGAATACGAGAAGAGACCATCGCGAGGTGGCAGGCGCGCTACGACTCCTCAGAGACAGGGTCAGTAACCAGGGTATTCTTACCAGACGTCAAGGTCGCAAACAAAGTGGTAAGAACGGTGGCACTAACTCCCACCGACACCCAGTTGATGACCGGTCACGGGGGATTCGCGGCGTACCTTCACCGCTTCAAACTCAAAGACAGTCCTTCTTGTGTCTGCGATCCCGAATGCGAGGAAACAGTCCTCCACCTAATCTTGGACTGCCCAAGATTCGGTCAAGGTAGACAGGCGCTAGAAACCCAAATAAGCGTCACCCTGGACCAGTCTACACTCCACACCATCATGGAGAGAGAGGAACTAAGAAAACCCTTCCTCGCATTCGCAAGAAAAACCATTCAAGTGGCCGCCATAAGGAACAGCTCGACCGCGATACCATCCGCGACAGACATAAATTCACAATCACAACCATCTTCGAACACCACAACCACACACACAACACAACCAAGCCCACACACTCATACTCATACTCATACTCACACCGGGCAAAATACCCTGAGACGGTGGCTACAGGCTCTCCCCAACATGTTGCACGGACCGCTCATGAGGAGAAACCAGCCCACCATGCCCTTGCAACCCACACACTACGCCGCGTTTAAAGAGCTGATAAAAGACGTAGGAGCACGTGGCGTTCCGGGTATTGCGGTTAAAGGTGTGGCTCTTTTCATGAGTGACGAAACGGAAAGGCTGGGCATCAGCTTCTGTCGCCCAGACGGCTCGGATCGCGTGACGGTGTCGCCTGGACTAGCCTTGCTAATAAAAGGGAGCACTTCACAAGTGAGCATCAAGCGCGCTACCATCGACGCGCTCACCACGCAAATGCCGGGTGCCTTGACCTGCCGACTGGTGCGGCCACAAAACAAAGTGATCGCACTCTTCGAGTGGGGAAGGGATACCCCCTTTGCATTGGCATGCACACAGCTCTCGAAACTTGGCGAGGAGGACCGGGACGGCACACCACGCCGGATAAGCGTGGATGCCATGAAAGTCGGCGCCGAAAAAGGTGACGTAGCAGATCGCTACGGGTGCCTGATGGCCTCGCAAGCACACGAGGTCATCGTATACGAAGACAGGGGTGAGGACCTAGGTTTCTTGAAACCAGACGCCAAAACACCTCTCCCCCCTGCGGCGCCGACTAGCATGGAACCCCTTCTAAGTGGATCTGAGCGTCTACAAATAAAAATGGCGGCAAAGCGAACTGCCCAAGCCTCACAGACCCGTGGGGAGCCTAGCCCCAGAAAACCAAAAATGGCTCTGTCTAAAATGATCCGAGATCTGGTCTCCCCGAGAAATAAAGAGTCCAAATCGCTCCAACTTGCCCCAGGATCGTCGACCTCCGCGGACCGACAGGCGACAGCGATGAGGGAATTCCTTAAGTCAGAAGACAGAGGAAAACCCAAAACGTCTCGCACCGGTTCAACGAGGGCCGACTGGGGACAAGTCACACCACCAAAGCGAAGACTGGCGTCAAACCCGCGAGACCACGCAGTGAATGCATTCCTAGAGTTCCAGGCTATAGTGTCAGCAACCCGTGAGGTTCACTTAGCCACCTGCAAAAAAATCATGCAGACCTACCAGCGAGGCAACGAAAAGCTGCTGGAGGTGGAACTCAATGAAGCCGAGGCGGCCATATACAACAACGACACATCCCAAGTCATCAAAGGGAAAATGTCGGGGTGGTACATGGCTGCTTATAGCACTGTGGGAGGTTTTGTGGGCCCAGTCGAAGCGAAAGGGCGAGAAGACTCACACCAAAAATTTCTCGCTCCAAAGGGAGACCCCGTAGTGGTGGTTGCCAGATGCACGAGAATCATGCTGGATGACAGAATCCTGGAGTTGGCTAAGTCCATCTCAGGTGGTCCAGATGACGACACACCTCTCGTGGACTGGGAACTACCGCAAATATCTTGGATCAATGGAGTACCGGGCTGTGGAAAGACGACTCATATAGTCAGGAACTTCGATGAGAACAACGAAATAGTGGTCACCAATACAGTGGAAGCCGCCAAAGACCTGAAAGAACACCTGACGCACCGATTTGGTGAAAAAGCCAAATCAAGGGTACGAACTATGGCTTCCATCCTCGTAAATGGTATTCATGAGGACATAAAGTGCGACCGCCTCACGGTTGACGAAGCCCTCATGAACCATTTCGGAGCCATAGTGATGGCGGCTAGACTATCCGGGGCCAAGGAGGTGGTTCTCGTCGGAGATATAAACCAGTTGCCTTACATCGACAGAGAAAATCTGTTCGAAATGAGGTACTGTCGCCCAAACCTGACAACAAACATCACCAGGGAGTTGTCATGCACATACCGGTGCCCCATGGACGTCGCATTTGCCATCAGCGACGTCTACAGAGCCATCTACTCCGCCAATCCCATCGTCCACTCCTTAAGCATGGAAAGGTTCACTGGCGCGAAAATACCATCAGACCAAGCCGGAACCCTATATCTGGTCCATACGCAGGAAGAAAAGAAACTCCTTATGGACCAGGGATATGGCAAAGGCGAAGGATCTCGCGTCATGACCATCCATGAATCGCAAGGACAGACCTACGGCAAAGTCATCATCGTCCAAACCAGACGTACGGGGCTCACGGTCCATCGGAGCGTACCTCACGCTGTGGTAGCTATAACAAGACACACGAACACCTGTGTCTACTATACGGACGACTGTGACGATGCAATCGGCAATTTTATCAGCCGAACGGTGGGTATCAATACAAAGATAATCTTGGAGCACAGCCTGAAAATGGCAATACACAAGCGAGACAACATCGTCGCTGAGGCTGTGCTCTCACTCCTAAAAAAATGGACATGGTCCGCAGGGCCCGCCGCTGCGCCGTTAAACAATATAACAAGTGCAAAGAGATGTGTATTACAACAATATAAATAAGTCTGAAAACGATAATATAAGATGATTAATCAATGTAAAAAAAAAAAAAAAAAACCTAGTAATGTACAAGATAATTAACTAGATATAAGTACAACATAAGAATGTAAAGAGAGAAATAATTAAAAAAAAAAAAAAAAAAAAAAAAAATTATATATACATAATACTAATAATAATAATAAAAATGGTCAATACGGGTCACACCCCTCCATAGAAGAGCTCCGGAGGAGAAGAAGACCAGCTGCGCCGCAGCGCTGCAGTGGTTAGGATGTTGTAACAAAAAATTGTAACTATGTAATAACCACTGTAGCGCCATAAAACGTCAGAAATAATGTTCGCTTAGTAGTAAAATAAATCTCAATATTAAAAAAAGGCACGGGCAACTATGAGCCCGTGGATGTAGTTTGATTTAAAAAAAAAAAAAAAAAAAAAACCTAACCTAACCTAACCTAACCTAACCTAACCTAACCTAACCTTTTTTTTTTTTTTTTTTTTTTTTGTTTTCGGGGAGGAAAGGCATTTACGCCTGCCGCCCGGTCGGGGGACCGGGACGGGTATGTGGGACTCACGGGGCAAAAGGCCCCGTCCTACCCACTAAAACCTCCCCGGAATTCCGCCTCTCCGCAAGGCGGCGGGGTCACGGGAACGCTGTGGCTTACAACCGCAACCCCGCCAGCGGTCGTCGCTATTCGAGCGACCCACCTAGAGAGCGCGCCGTGGTGTTAGGGCGCGCCTCCCTCCTCTCTGCCTCCGTCCCGTACCGTGACGGACTCCCCCGAGCCCGCCACTGGAGGCTGGGCGTCAGGGCTCGACGCCCCGCGGCGGATCAAGATTTTACTGGCTCCGCCGCCGACCACACCTCAGCTCTGCGGCAGCGTCCGGCCTGCGAAGGCACGTCGCCGCCGACCCGGTCTCCTCCTACGTTGCGGGAGCGAGTCCACGTCGTCCTCCCGCTCCCGCTCCGCCGCCTCCTTTTGCGACATTACGCATGCGCTGAACCGGGACACTGCCGCCCAGATCTCTTCGCTTCCGGCCATCTTTTCGACGAGGGCCGGAAGCGACAGATCCCCTCCTACAGCCGTGGATAGGACTGCGCGAGGCTCCGCCCAAGCCGGGCACTCTGCGCGCGTGTGTTCGGCCGTATCCACGGCTCCTCCGCCACAATGGTGGCAAACCGCCGAAGGCTCCCTTTCGACCACCTCACACAGGTACCGGCCAAAGCAACCGTGGCCGGTCAAAAGCTGTGTGAGGTGAAACGTGGGTGGGCCGTGCTTGCGCTCGACCCACTCCCTCAACACCGGCCGAATGGCCGCAGCGAGGTCTCGGCTAGCCCCCCCCGGAACACCTAGTCGCTCCGCCCATTCGGCGAAGAGTCTTTCTCGGGCCTCCGCCCGCCACTGTCGAACCTCACGTGGGTGAGGCCGGTTTTCGTCCTCCGCTTTCGCCGCCTTGATCCGCCAATAGACCCTCGAGTTAGCCTCGGCCTCGAGGTCCCATGGCGGACTTCCGGCGAGCAGGCACGCCGCGGTGTGGGACACCGTGCGGTACGCTCGAGCCGCCCTGAGCGCCATCGCTCGCTGCGGACGTCGCAGCGACGCGACGTTACGAGCGCTCAGAGCGTCCGCCCATATCGGCGCCCCGTAGAGCGCCATCGAGCGCACGACGCCGGTGTACAGGCGCCTGCAGGAGCCTCCTGGCCCACCCACGTTCGGGAGGATCCTCCCTAGCACTCCGGCTGCAGCCACCAACTTTGGGGCCAAGCGCCGGAAGTGCTCTTCGAACTTCCACCTGCCGTCGAGGACGAGTCCCAGGTACTTCATCGTCGACCCGACGGTGATGGAAGTTCCCCCCACCGTGATGGACGCCCCCGGTGGTGGCGCGTTCCGAGGCCCGTGAAAAACGAGGGCCTCGGATTTGTGTAGGGCCACCTCTAGGCCCAGCGCGCGGATGCGGTGGACCACGTGCGCGACCCCAGCCGTCGCGCGATAGGCCGCCTCCCGGTAGGTGCTGCCGCGGGCCGACACGAGAGTGTCGTCAGCGTAGCACGTGACGCTGACCCCCCGCAACGTGGCCCCGCGCAGCACCCAGTCGTAGCCGATGCTCCACAGGAGCGGTCCTAGTACCGACCCCTGCGGAACACCGCACGACAGCGTCTTCCGGCTCCAGCCCTCCCGCGTCGGGTAGGCTACCGCTCGGCCAGCGAAGTAATCGGCCACTGTTCGCCTCAGGTAGCCCGGCACGTTGTGGTACCGCAGGGCCTCCATCACGGTCGCCCAGGGCAGGGTGTTGAAGGCATTCGAAATGTCCAGCGAGACTGCCAACACCACCCCACCCCGAGACACCTCCTCCTCGGCCAGGGCCCTCACCCTGGCGATCGCGTCGAGCGTCGAGCGGCCGGGGCGAAACCCGTACTGCCGCTCGTCCAGTCCCGGCTCCATGCTGCCGACGAGACGGGCAGCGAGCACCCGCTCGAAGAGCTTGCTCACCTCGTCGAGCAGCACGATCGGGCGGTAGGCCGACGGCTGATCGGGCGGACGCCCGTCCTTGCGGATCAGGACGAGCGTGCCCGTTTTCCACCGCTGCGGGAACTTGCCCTGAGCCAGGCATGCGGTAAAGAGGCGCCGCATGCTCTCGCCCAGCTCCTCCGACGCGATCTTCAGGGCTCGACCGGGGATTCCGTCCGGCCCAGGGGCTGTCTTTTTCGACCCTTGTCTGATGACAGCCGCCTGTAGTTCCGCCTCGGTGATGGGAATCACCGGACCCTCTTCCTCGTCGAGCCCGCTCGCCGGCACCATGGTCGGTGGCACGAACTCTCCCCGCTCGGGGAAGAGCGTGTCCACCACCCTCGCCAGGAGCTGCGGCTGGAGACTGCTGGTCAGCGGAGGAGCCCAGGGTCGGAGCTTTTGTCTCACGACCCGATAAGGCCTCCCCCACGGATCGCTGTTGAGCGTCTCCAGCCACTCCTCCCACGCCGCCTCTTTGGCCTGCACTATAGCCTTTTGTAGGCCCTGGCAGGCGGACCTGTATGCGGTGTAGAAGACGTCCTCCGCGTCGTGATCCCGGACTCTTCGTCTCCTACACCGAACGTAACGGCGCCGTGCCGCCACGCACGCCTTGCGCAGCCGACGGAGCTCCGGACGCCACCAGTACACCCGCCGACGTGGCAGGTGCAGTTTCGCCCTCGGCATCGCCGCGTCACAGACGCGTGACAGGGCATCTCCCATCCGGTCCGCCCCCTCATCGATCCGAAGGACCGGGTCGGAACCGGCCCCCCAGGCTTCGACGATGGCCGCCTCCTTCGCCAACTGACCGTCGAGGCGACCCAGACGCCAACGCGGACCTTCCGTTCTCCCAACAGCGGGTCGGACGTCCAGAAGAACCGACGTAGAGACATCGAACCGAATATATCGATGGTCCGACAGAGTCTCCACGCCGGTCTCCACCCTCCAATTTTGAGCACGGCGGGCCAGGGCGTTGGACGCGAACGTGACGTCGACGATCGATTCGCCCTGCCGCCGCACGCACGTGCTCTCCGACCCGCTGTTGAGGACCGCCAGCCCCAGCGAGACCGCCCACTCCTCCAGCACCTCACCCCGGGCATTAGTCACGGGAGAACCCCAAGCCGTCGATTTGGCGTTGAAGTCCCCCGCGACCAAAACAGGTGCGGGCGCTGTTTGCCCGATCAGAGCCCCGACCTCCACCAGCAACTGCTCAAACTCGGCGAGACTCCGACTGGGCGAGGCGTAGACGGCGACGACCTTTATACCGCCGACGACGGCCAGCACGCACCCCCTGCCCCTGGCCACACCCTCGATGGCTGGAGCGCCAGCGACCGCAGGGGCGACGACGGCCACGACCCGTTCGTGGTCGGAGACCCAGTCGTCCCGCGAGGGAACGAAGTAGGGCTCCGATACCACCGCCACATTGATCTGCCACTCTGCCATGCTTTGGACTAGGAGGTCCTGAGCCCTGGCAGAGTGGTTGATATTGGCCTGGAGACAGCGCAGGGCCATCACTGCGCGGTCTCCATCGGCTCCGCCTCGGTGCGCGACGACGCGGCTACCGGGCCTTTCGTCGTCGCTTTTCCGTCTTTCTGCTTCTTCTTCGGGGGTGCAGCGCCCTTCCCTCCCTGGCACGACTTGCTGCAGGCGGCGTGGGCAGCTGGCTTGCCGGCCGCCGTGCAGACCACGCAGCTCGCCTCGGTTGCGGAGCAATCTCGAGCCCTGTGACCGGGCTGACCGCAGCGGAAGCACAGACGGCTTCGGTCGACGCCCCGGTCACATTTCGCACCCATGTGCCCCCGCTCGAGGCACCTGAAGCAGTGCAAGGGTCTGGGGTCGAGCAGCACCACTCGTGCCGACACCCACCCGACCCTTATGCGGCCTGCCTCGACGACCTTCTTCGCGGCCGTTATCGGGCAGCTCAGCCAGAGCGAGCCAGAGCCACTCGAGCCCCGAGCGATGACTCCGGACTTTATCGCTCCGACCGAGCACTCTCCCTGTTCCGCGACCGCCGCCGCGGCTTCCTCCGCCGTCACAGAGTCGTCCAGGTCTAAAAGCCTCAACTCCACGCACTTCGTGGGTCGATGGACCTGGACGATCTCCGGGCTCAATACCTCGCGGAGCTTGTCCGCCAGGGCATCCGCCGCCTTCTCGGCCTCGTTGGTGCCCGGCGGCACCTCGAGCATCCTCGCGCCCGTGGCCGCGGTCCGGAACCGCACCGACGTTAAGCCGACCTCCCTCAGGCTGATCCGGCTCTTGGCCAGGGCCAGAGCCTTTTCATAGCTCCACCCTTTTTCCTCGGCACCGGGTTTCAGCGTTATCGTTAACGCTGCGGTGCGAGGGGGGCGGAGTTTCCTCGTAGCCGGGGCCTTCTTGGGGGCCCCGGAGGAAGTCGGCTTCGCCGCCGCCGGCTTGGCGCTCGGCTTCTCGGTCTTCTTAGGTTTCGGCTTCGACTTTCTTCCGACCACGGCGCTCCAGGTGGTCGGAGTGGCGGCCGGCTCCGCGGACGGCTGAGGAGCCTCCCTTCTGGCTGCCGCCTCTTGAGCAGCCATACTGTTCTTCGGCCGTTTCGGGGTTTTCGGGGGTGCACGAGGGGCGGCAGGAGCCTCCGCTGCCTGCGCAGTCCTACGGTCAGCGGCCAGTGGAGGCCGCAGCCGAGGCTCCGGAAGGAGGCGGCCCTCGATTCCTTCGAGGCGAGCGTTCAGCATCGTGCTGAACTGCTCGCGGTTCGCGCGCAGCGCCTCCTCCATTATGTGCTGGAGGTTCGCCTCCGTCGCCGCCGCTGGCTGCTTGCGCATTTCCGCGACTTCCCGGCGCAACTCAGCCAATTGGCCGGAAAGTTGCGCGTTAGCCGCCTCCAAACGCGCCACCTCCTCCGTCACTGTGAGGGCCCTTAGATCCGCCACCGCACCTTTGATGGTGTCGGCGGCAGTCTTCAGGGCCCGAACGAACGTGCCCTTCAGGTTGCCCGACTTATCGGCAACCTGCAGGACCACGTCGAGCGCCTCCTGCACCGCCGCGTCCAGTGCGGCAGACGTCTGCGGTACGTCCTCGGTCCCGCCACCGGGTTGGCGCTTCCGAACACGGGCCGCCCTCTCTTCAGTGGCCACCTTGGCCGCCGCACTGTACGCGGCCAGTGCATCTTCCGCCTCGAAGCTCCGCTCTTTGGCCTTAGCGGCCTTCAGCTCCTCCCGGGAGCGCCCGAGGCCGACATACTGGCCCGTCGTGGGCGGTCGGCCACGCCCCCTTTTTGGGGAAGGCTTAAGCCATTTGGCGACGGCCGACTCAGAGTTTCCGCTTTGCGCGTCGCTCTCGGAGCCCGAGCAGCTCTCCCCAGGACGGGGCCGCTTCTCCAATTTCCGCCGTAGTCCGGCAGATACTTTTGACGAGACCGTCACCATGCTGGTGACCGACGAGTCCGACTCTGAGAGCCGTTCCAGCCGGACCACCAGCTCCTTTTTCGCGCCGAGGTCGTTGGTTTTAGCGCGCGCCATCGGGGCGCCCGCCTCCACCGCCATTTCGTCAGTTTCCCCTTGATCGCCTGTAGTCGGTATGGTATTTTTATTTGTATTCTTTTTCATATTTGTTCCCACGAGTATGGGGGAAATAAACAGTCCACCAAGGCAGTGCCCCCTGTACCTTGGTAACCCTATATACACCGTGAGGTCGGGTGGTATCACGGGATCTAATACTAATGTTTTTTATTGAGGTTGTCTCCTCTTGGCCCGGCCGGTTAAGGCAAGACCCTCGGTCCCACCACGGGCTGCGAGACGTGTCCACAACACCCGGATGGGGAAACGAGTTTGAGAGGCGGTGACTTTTTACGGTCTGTCCACCCAGCATCGATACCGACACTGAGCGAACCCGCCTCTCCCACCTCTTTTCTCCGGCAGCCCAAAAAGACCCCGGAGACCTGACAACTAATGTCGCCGAAACGATCGCGAGACCTCAGAGTCGGGAGGCCCGCCCATAAAATAAATAAAAGAAAACAAAACAAAGCAAGACAAAATAAAAAGAGAGCAAAATAAAACGATAACAACATTAGACAATAAACCAAAAGAAGCAAAAACCAAAAGAAGGAAAGAAAAGGAAAAGAAAAGAAAAGAAAACAAAAGGAAGAAAGCTACGAAGACACTTTCTTCTTCCCACCTATTACTTGCCACGAAGCCGCTCCACAGTCCACTCTGCTGATCAGAGAAGTACCCGGAACGGCCCGTGGCACTACCGTCGCGTCAGTCTCAGCCGCGGTCGACAGGCACTCCGAGAAAACGTCAGATTGCTTGTCGACCCCGTTGCCCAGGGTGCACCACGTGGAGGTGACTGACATGCACCCCAACCTAACCTAACCTAACCCAACCCAACCCAACCCTTTTTTTTTTTTTTTTTTTTTTTGTTGTCGAGGAGGAAAGGCATTTACGCCTACCGCCCGGTCCGCGACCGGGACGGTTATGTGGGACTCACGGGGCAGAAGGCCACCGTCCTACCCACTAAAACCTCCCCGTTTCCGTCTCACCGCAGGCGGCGGGGTTACGGGAACGCGTTAGCTCACCACCGCGACCCCGCCAGCGGCCGTCGCTATGGGTTAGCGACCCACCAGGTGTTTTTTATTGAGGTTGTCTCCTCTTGGCCCAGCCGGTGAAGGCCAGACCCTCGGTCCCACCGCAGGCTGACGCCTGGATGGGGAAACGAGTTTGAGAGGCGGTGACTTTTTAGGGTCTGTCCACCCAGCAACGACACCGAAACTGGGCGAACCCGCCCCTCCCTCCTCCTTCCACTCTACTCCTGTCTCCGGCTGCCCCAAAGGACACCGGAGACCAACTCCTCCTCCCTCCGGCAGTCCAAAGGACCCCGGAGTCCACCTACTTGCCACGAAGCCGCTCGCTAGTCCACTCTGCTGCAACAGAGAAGTACCAGGAGCGGCCCGTGACACTTCCGCCGCGTCAGTCTCAGCCGCGGTCGACAAGCATTCCGGAAAAAACGTCGGATTGCTGGTCGACCCCGTTGCCCAGGGTGCACCACGTGGAGGTGACTGACATGCACCCCAACCCAACCCAACCCTTTTTTTTTTTTTTTTTTTTTTTTTTTTTTTTTTTTGTTGTCGAGGAGGAAAGGCATTTACGCCTACCGCCCGGTCCGCGACCGGGACGGTTATGTGGGACTCACGAGGCAGAAGGCCACCGTCCTACCCACTAAAACCTCCCCGTTTCCGTCTCACCGCAGGCGGCGGGGTTACGGGAACGCGTTAGCTCACCACCGCGACCCCGCCAGCGGCCGTCGCTATGGGTTAGCGACCCACCGGGTGTTTTTTATTGAGGTTGTCTCCTCTTGGCCCAGCCGGTGAAGGCCAGACCCTCGGTCCCACCGCAGGCTGACGCCTGGATGGGGAAACGAGTTTGAGAGGCGGTGACTTTTTACGGTCTGTCCACCCAGCAACGACACCGAAACTGGGCGAACCCGCCTCTCCCTCCTCCTTCTACTCTACTCCTGTCTCCGGCTGCCCCAAAGGACACCGGAGACCAACTCCTCCTCCCTCCGGCAGTCCAAAGGACCCCGGAGTCCACCTACTTGCCACGAAGCCGCTCGCTAGTCCACTCTGCTGCAACAGAGAAGTACCAGGAGCGGCCCGTGACACTTCCGCCGCGTCAGTCTCAGCCGCGGTCGACAAGCATTCCGGAAAAAACGTCGGATTGCTGGTCGACCCCGTTGCCCAGGGTGCACCACGTGGAGGTGACTGACATGCACCCCAACCCACCCCTTTTTTTTTTTTTTTTTTTTTTTTTTTTTTTTTGTTGTCGAGGAGGAAAGGCATTTACGCCTACCGCCCGGTCCGTGACCGGGACGGTTATGTGGGACTCACGGGGCAGAAGGCCACCGTCCTACCCACTAAAACCTCCCCGTTTCCGTCTCACCGCAGGCGGCGGGGTTACGGGAACGCGTTAGCTCACCACCGCGACCCCGCCAGCGGCCGTCGCTATGGGTTAGCGACCCACCGGGTGTTTTTTATTGAGGTTGTCTCCTCTTGGCCCAGCCGGTGAAGGCCAGACCCTCGGTCCCACCGCAGGCTGACGCCTGGATGGGGAAACGAGTTTGAGAGGCGGTGACTTTTGACGGTCTGTCCACCCAGCAACGACACCGAAACTGGGCGAACCCGCCTCTCCCTACTCCTTCTACTCTACTCCTGTCTCCGGCTGCCCCAAAGGACACCGGAGACCAACTCCTCCTCCCTCCGGCAGTCCAAAGGACCCCGGAGTCCACCTACTTGCCACGAAGCCGCTCGCTAGTCCACTCTGCTGCAACAGAGAAGTACCAGGAGCGGCCCGTGACACTTCCGCCGCGTCAGTCTCAGCCGCGGTCGACAAGCATTCCGGAAAAAACGTCGGATTGCTGGTCGACCCCGTTGCCCAGGGTGCACCACGTGGAGGTGACTGACATGCACCCCACCCCAACCCAACCCAACCCAACCCAACCCAACCCAACCCAACCCAACCCAACCCAACCCCACCCCACCCTTTTTTTTTTTTTTTTTTTTTTTTTTTTTTTTTTTGTCGAGGAGGAAAGGCATTTACGCCTACCGCCCGGTCCGTGACCGGGACGGTTATGTGGGACTCACGGGGCAGAAGGCCACCGTCCTACCCACTAAAACCTCCCCGTTTCCGTCTCACCGCAGGCGGCGGGGTTACGGGAACGCGTTAGCTCACCACCGCGACCCCGCCAGCGGCCGTCGCTATGGGTTAGCGACCCACCGGGTGTTTTTTATTGAGGTTGTCTCCTCTTGGCCCAGCCGGTGAAGGCCAGACCCTCGGTCCCACCGCAGGCTGACGCCTGGATGGGGAAACGAGTTTGAGAGGCGGTGACTTTTGACGGCCTGTCCACCCAGCAACGACACCGAAACTGGGCGAACCCGCCTCTCCCCCCTCCTTCCACTCTACTTCTGTCTCCGGCTGCCCCAAAGGACACCGGAGACCAACTCCTGCTCCCTCCGGCAGTCCAAAGGACCCCGGAGTCCACCTACTTGCCACGAAGCCGCTCGCTAGTCCACTCTGCTGCAACAGAGAAGCACCAGGAGCGGCCCGTGACACTTCCGCCGCGTCAGTCTCAGCCGCGGTCGACAAGCATTCCGGAAAAAACGTCGGATTGCTGGTCGACCCCGTTGCCCAGGGTGCACCACGTGGAGGTGACTGACATGCACCCCAACCCAACCCAACCCTTTTTTTTTTTTTTTTTTTTTGTTGTCGAGGAGGAAAGGCATTTACGCCTACCGCCCGGTCCGCGACCGGGACGGTTATGTGGGACTCACGAGGCAGAAGGCCACCGTCCTACCCACTAAAACCTCCCCGTTTCCGTCTCACCGCAGGCGGCGGGGTTACGGGAACGCGTTAGCTCACCACCGCGACCCCGCCAGCGGCCGTCGCTATGGGTTAGCGACCCACCGGGTGTTTTTTATTGAGGTTGTCTCCTCTTGGCCCAGCCGGTGAAGGCCAGACCCTCGGTCCCACCGCAGGCTGACGCCTGGATGGGGAAACGAGTTTGAGAGGCGGTGACTTTTTACGGTCTGTCCACCCAGCAACGACACCGAAACTGGGCGAACCCGCCTCTCCCTCCTCCTTCTACTCTACTCCTGTCTCCGGCTGCCCCAAAGGACACCGGAGACCAACTCCTCCTCCCTCCGGCAGTCCAAAGGACCCCGGAGTCCACCTACTTGCCACGAAGCCGCTCGCTAGTCCACTCTGCTGCAACAGAGAAGTACCAGGAGCGGCCCGTGACACTTCCGCCGCGTCAGTCTCAGCCGCGGTCGACAAGCATTCCGGAAAAAACGTCGGATTGCTGGTCGACCCCGTTGCCCAGGGTGCACCACGTGGAGGTGACTGACATGCACCCCACCCCAACCCAACCCTTTTTTTTTTTTTTTTTGTTGTCGAGGAGGAAAGGCATTTACGCCTACCGCCCGGTCCACAACCGGGACGGTTATGTGGGACTCACGGGGCAGAAGGCCACCGTCCTACCCACTAAAACCTCCCCGTTTCCGTCTCACCGCAGGCGGCGGGGTTACGGGAACGCGTTAGCTCACCACCGCGACCCCGCCAGCGGCCGTCGCTATGGGTTAGCGACCCACCGGGTGTTTTTTATTGAGGTTGTCTCCTCTTGGCCCAGCCGGTGAAGGCCAGACCCTCGGTCCCAGCGCAGGCTGACGCCTGGATGGGGAAACGAGTTTGAGAGGCGGTGACTTTTGACGGTCTGTCCACCCAGCAACGACACCGAAACTGGGCGAACCCGCCTCTCCCTCCTCCTTCTACTCTACTCCTGTCTCCGGCTGCCCCAAAGGACACCGGAGACCAACTCCTGCTCCCTCCGGCAGTCCAAAGGACCCCGGAGTCCACCTACTTGCCACGAAGCCGCTCGCTAGTCCACTCTGCTGCAACAGAGAAGTACCAGGAGCGGCCTGTGACACTTCCGCCGCGTCAGTCTCAGCCGCGGTCGACAAGCATTCCGGAAAAAACGTCGGATTGCTGGTCGACCCCGTTGCCCAGGGTGCACCACGTGGAGGTGACTGACATGCACCCCACCCCAACCCAACCCTTTTTTTTTTTTTTTTTTTTTGTTGTCGAGGAGGAAAGGCATTTACGCCTACCGCCCGGTCCGCGACCGGGACGGTTATGTGGGACTCACGGGGCAGAAGGCCACCGTCCTACCCACTAAAACCTCCCCGTTTCCGTCTCACCGCAGGCGGCGGGGTTACGGGAACGCGTTAGCTCACCACCGCGACCCCGCCAGCGGCCGTCGCTATGGGTTAGCGACCCACCGGGTGTTTTTTATTGAGGTTGTCTCCTCTTGGCCCAGCCGGTGAAGGCCAGACCCTCGGTCCCACCGCAGGCTGACGCCTGGATGGGGAAACGAGTTTGAGAGGCGGTGACTTTTGACGGTCTGTCCACCCAGCAACGACACCGAAACTGGGCGAACCCGCCTCTCCCTCCTCCTTCTGCTCTACTTCTGTCTCCGGCTGCCCCAAAGGACACCGGAGACCAACTCCTCCTCCCTCCGGCAGTCCAAAGGACCCCGGAGTCCACCTACTTGCCACGAAGCCGCTCGCTAGTCCACTCTGCTGCAACAGAGAAGCACCAGGAGCGGCCCGTGACACTTCCGCCGCGTCAGTCTCAGCCGCGGTCGACAAGCATTCCGGAAAAAACGTCGGATTGCTGGTCGACCCCGTTGCCCAGGGTGCACCACGTGGAGGTGACTGACATGCACCCCACCCCAACCCTTTTTTTTTTTTTTTTTTTTGTTGTCGAGGAGGAAAGGCATTTACGCCTACCGCCCGGTCCGCGACCGGGACGGTTATGTGGGACTCACGAGGCAGAAGGCCACCGTCCTACCCACTAAAACCTCCCCGTTTCCGTCTCACCGCAGGCGGCGGGGTTACGGGAACGCGTTAGCTCACCACCGCGACCCCGCCAGCGGCCGTCGCTATGGGTTAGCGACCCACCGGGTGTTTTTTATTGAGGTTGTCTCCTCTTGGCCCAGCCGGTGAAGGCCAGACCCTCGGTCCCACCGCAGGCTGACGCCTGGATGGGGAAACGAGTTTGAGAGGCGGTGACTTTTTACGGTCTGTCCACCCAGCAACGACACCGAAACTGGGCGAACCCGCCTCTCCCTCCTCCTTCTACTCTACTCCTGTCTCCGGCTGCCCCAAAGGACACCGGAGACCAACTCCTCCTCCCTCCGGCAGTCCAAAGGACCCCGGAGTCCACCTACTTGCCACGAAGCCGCTCGCTAGTCCACTCTGCTGCAACAGAGAAGTACCAGGAGCGGCCCGTGACACTTCCGCCGCGTCAGTCTCAGCCGCGGTCGACAAGCATTCCGGAAAAAACGTCGGATTGCTGGTCGACCCCGTTGCCCAGGGTGCACCACGTGGAGGTGACTGACATGCACCCCACCCCACCCCAACCCAACCCAACCCAACCCAACCCAACCCAACCCAACCCAACCCAACCCAACCCAACCCAACCCAACCCAACCCAACCCTTTTTTTTTTTTTTTTTTTTTTTTTTTGTTGTCGAGGAGGAAAGGCATTTACGCCTACCACCCGGTCCGCGACCGGGACGGTTATGTGGGACTCACGGGGCAGAAGGCCACCGTCCTACCCACTAAAACCTCCCCGTTTCCGTCTCACCGCAGGCGGCGGGGTTACGGGAACGCGTTAGCTCACCACCGCGACCCCGCCAGCGGCCGTCGCTATGGGTTAGCGACCCACCGGGTGTTTTTTATTGAGGTTGTCTCCTCTTGGCCCAGCCGGTGAAGGCCAGACCCTCGGTCCCACCGCAGGCTGACGCCTGGATGGGGAAACGAGTTTGAGAGGCGGTGACTTTTGACGGTCTGTCCACCCAGCAACGACACCGAAACTGGGCGAACCCGCCTCTCCCTCCTCCTTCTACTCTACTCCTGTCTCCGGCTGCCCCAAAGGACACCGGAGACCAACTCCTCCTCCCTCCGGCAGTCCAAAGGACCCCGGAGTCCACCTACTTGCCACGAAGCCGCTCGCTAGTCCACTCTGCTGCAACAGAGAAGCACCAGGAGCGGCCCGTGACACTTCCGCCGCGTCAGTCTCAGCCGCGGTCGACAAGCATTCCGGAAAAAACGTCGGATTGCTGGTCGACCCCGTTGCCCAGGGTGCACCACGTGGAGGTGACTGACATGCACCCCACCCAACCCAACCCAACCCAACCCTTTTTTTTTTTTTTTTTTTTGTTTTCGGGGAGGAAAGGCATTTACGCCTGCCGCCCGGTCGGGGGACCGGGACGGGTATGTGGGACTCACGGGGCAGAAGGCCCCGTCCTACCCACTAAAACCTCCCCGGAATTCCGCCTCTCCGCAAGGCGGCGGGGTCACGGGAACGCTGTGGCTTACAACCGCAACCCCGCCAGCGGTCGTCGCTATTCGAGCGACCCACCTAGAGAGCGCGCCGTGGTGTTAGGGCGCGCCTCCCTCCTCTCTGCCTCCGTCCCGTACCGTGACGGACTCCCCCGAGCCCGCCACTGGAGGCTGGGCGTCAGGGCTCGACGCCCCGCGGCGGATCAAGATTTTACTGGCTCCGCCGCCGACCACACCTCAGCTCTGCGGCAGCGTCCGGCCTGCGAAGGCACGTCGCCGCCGACCCGGTCTCCTCCTACGTTGCGGGAGCGAGTCCACGTCGTCCTCCCGCTCCCGCTCCGCCGCCTCCTTTTGCGACATTACGCATGCGCTGAACCGGGACACTGCCGCCCAGATCTCTTCGCTTCCGGCCATCTTTTCGACGAGGGCCGGAAGCGACAGATCCCCTCCTACAGCCGTGGATAGGACTGCGCGAGGCTCCGCCCAAGCCGGGCACTCTGCGCGCGTGTGTTCGGCCGTATCCACGGCTCCTCCGCCACAATGGTGGCAAACCGCCGAAGGCTCCCTTTCGACCACCTCACACAGGTACCGGCCAAAGCAACCGTGGCCGGTCAAAAGCTGTGTGAGGTGAAACGTGGGTGGGCCGTGCTTGCGCTCGACCCACTCCCTCAACACCGGCCGAATGGCCGCAGCGAGGTCTCGGCTAGCCCCCCCCGGAACACCTAGTCGCTCCGCCCATTCGGCGAAGAGTCTTTCTCGGGCCTCCGCCCGCCACTGTCGAACCTCACGTGGGTGAGGCCGGTTTTCGTCCTCCGCTTTCGCCGCCTTGATCCGCCAATAGACCCTCGAGTTAGCCTCGGCCTCGAGGTCCCATGGCGGACTTCCGGCGAGCAGGCACGCCGCGGTGTGGGACACCGTGCGGTACGCTCGAGCCGCCCTGAGCGCCATCGCTCGCTGCGGACGTCGCAGCGACGCGACGTTACGAGCGCTCAGAGCGTCCGCCCATATCGGCGCCCCGTAGAGCGCCATCGAGCGCACGACGCCGGTGTACAGGCGCCTGCAGGAGCCTCCTGGCCCACCCACGTTCGGGAGGATCCTCCCTAGCACTCCGGCTGCAGCCACCAACTTTGGGGCCAAGCGCCGGAAGTGCTCTTCGAACTTCCACCTGCCGTCGAGGACGAGTCCCAGGTACTTCATCGTCGACCCGACGGTGATGGAAGTTCCCCCCACCGTGATGGACGCCCCCGGTGGTGGCGCGTTCCGAGGCCCGTGAAAAACGAGGGCCTCGGATTTGTGTAGGGCCACCTCTAGGCCCAGCGCGCGGATGCGGTGGACCACGTGCGCGACCCCAGCCGTCGCGCGATAGGCCGCCTCCCGGTAGGTGCTGCCGCGGGCCGACACGAGAGTGTCGTCAGCGTAGCACGTGACGCTGACCCCCCGCAACGTGGCCCCGCGCAGCACCCAGTCGTAGCCGATGCTCCACAGGAGCGGTCCTAGTACCGACCCCTGCGGAACACCGCACGACAGCGTCTTCCGGCTCCAGCCCTCCCGCGTCGGGTAGGCTACCGCTCGGCCAGCGAAGTAATCGGCCACTGTTCGCCTCAGGTAGCCCGGCACGTTGTGGTACCGCAGGGCCTCCATCACGGTCGCCCAGGGCAGGGTGTTGAAGGCATTCGAAATGTCCAGCGAGACTGCCAACACCACCCCACCCCGAGACACCTCCTCCTCGGCCAGGGCCCTCACCCTGGCGATCGCGTCGAGCGTCGAGCGGCCGGGGCGAAACCCGTACTGCCGCTCGTCCAGTCCCGGCTCCATGCTGCCGACGAGACGGGCAGCGAGCACCCGCTCGAAGAGCTTGCTCACCTCGTCGAGCAGCACGATCGGGCGGTAGGCCGACGGCTGATCGGGCGGACGCCCGTCCTTGCGGATCAGGACGAGCGTGCCCGTTTTCCACCGCTGCGGGAACTTGCCCTGAGCCAGGCATGCGGTAAAGAGGCGCCGCATGCTCTCGCCCAGCTCCTCCGACGCGATCTTCAGGGCTCGACCGGGGATTCCGTCCGGCCCAGGGGCTGTCTTTTTCGACCCTTGTCTGATGACAGCCGCCTGTAGTTCCGCCTCGGTGATGGGAATCACCGGACCCTCTTCCTCGTCGAGCCCGCTCGCCGGCACCATGGTCGGTGGCACGAACTCTCCCCGCTCGGGGAAGAGCGTGTCCACCACCCTCGCCAGGAGCTGCGGCTGGAGACTGCTGGTCAGCGGAGGAGCCCAGGGTCGGAGCTTTTGTCTCACGACCCGATAAGGCCTCCCCCACGGATCACTGTTGAGCGTCTCCAGCCACTCCTCCCACGCCGCCTCTTTGGCCTGCACTATAGCCTTTTGTAGGCCCTGGCAGGCGGACCTGTATGCGGTGTAGAAGACGTCCTCCGCGTCGTGATCCCGGACTCTTCGTCTCCTACACCGAACGTAACGGCGCCGTGCCGCCACGCACGCCTTGCGCAGCCGACGGAGCTCCGGACGCCACCAGTACACCCGCCGACGTGGCAGGTGCAGTTTCGCCCTCGGCATCGCCGCGTCACAGACGCGTGACAGGGCATCTCCCATCCGGTCCGCCCCCTCATCGATCCGAAGGACCGGGTCGGAACCGGCCCCCCAGGCTTCGACGATGGCCGCCTCCTTCGCCAACTGACCGTCGAGGCGACCCAGACGCCAACGCGGACCTTCCGTTCTCCCAACAGCGGGTCGGACGTCCAGAAGAACCGACGTAGAGACATCGAACCGAATATATCGATGGTCCGACAGAGTCTCCACGCCGGTCTCCACCCTCCAATTTTGAGCACGGCGGGCCAGGGCGTTGGACGCGAACGTGACGTCGACGATCGATTCGCCCTGCCGCCGCACGCACGTGCTCTCCGACCCGCTGTTGAGGACCGCCAGCCCCAGCGAGACCGCCCACTCCTCCAGCACCTCACCCCGGGCATTAGTCACGGGAGAACCCCAAGCCGTCGATTTGGCGTTGAAGTCCCCCGCGACCAAAACAGGTGCGGGCGCTGTTTGCCCGATCAGAGCCCCGACCTCCACCAGCAACTGCTCAAACTCGGCGAGACTCCGACTGGGCGAGGCGTAGACGGCGACGACCTTTATACCGCCGACGACGGCCAGCACGCACCCCCTGCCCCTGGCCACACCCTCGATGGCTGGAGCGCCAGCGACCGCAGGGGCGACGACGGCCACGACCCGTTCGTGGTCGGAGACCCAGTCGTCCCGCGAGGGAACGAAGTAGGGCTCCGATACCACCGCCACATTGATCTGCCACTCTGCCATGCTTTGGACTAGGAGGTCCTGAGCCCTGGCAGAGTGGTTGATATTGGCCTGGAGACAGCGCAGGGCCATCACTGCGCGGTCTCCATCGGCTCCGCCTCGGTGCGCGACGACGCGGCTACCGGGCCTTTCGTCGTCGCTTTTCCGTCTTTCTGCTTCTTCTTCGGGGGTGCAGCGCCCTTCCCTCCCTGGCACGACTTGCTGCAGGCGGCGTGGGCAGCTGGCTTGCCGGCCGCCGTGCAGACCACGCAGCTCGCCTCGGTTGCGGAGCAATCTCGAGCCCTGTGACCGGGCTGACCGCAGCGGAAGCACAGACGGCTTCGGTCGACGCCCCGGTCACATTTCGCACCCATGTGCCCCCGCTCGAGGCACCTGAAGCAGTGCAAGGGTCTGGGGTCGAGCAGCACCACTCGTGCCGACACCCACCCGACCCTTATGCGGCCTGCCTCGACGACCTTCTTCGCGGCCGTTATCGGGCAGCTCAGCCAGAGCGAGCCAGAGCCACTCGAGCCCCGAGCGATGACTCCGGACTTTATCGCTCCGACCGAGCACTCTCCCTGTTCCGCGACCGCCGCCGCGGCTTCCTCCGCCGTCACAGAGTCGTCCAGGTCTAAAAGCCTCAACTCCACGCACTTCGTGGGTCGATGGACCTGGACGATCTCCGGGCTCAATACCTCGCGGAGCTTGTCCGCCAGGGCATCCGCCGCCTTCTCGGCCTCGTTGGTGCCCGGCGGCACCTCGAGCATCCTCGCGCCCGTGGCCGCGGTCCGGAACCGCACCGACGTTAAGCCGACCTCCCTCAGGCTGATCCGGCTCTTGGCCAGGGCCAGAGCCTTTTCATAGCTCCACCCTTTTTCCTCGGCACCGGGTTTCAGCGTTATCGTTAACGCTGCGGTGCGAGGGGGGCGGAGTTTCCTCGTAGCCGGGGCCTTCTTGGGGGCCCCGGAGGAAGTCGGCTTCGCCGCCGCCGGCTTGGCGCTCGGCTTCTCGGTCTTCTTAGGTTTCGGCTTCGACTTTCTTCCGACCACGGCGCTCCAGGTGGTCGGAGTGGCGGCCGGCTCCGCGGACGGCTGAGGAGCCTCCCTTCTGGCTGCCGCCTCTTGAGCAGCCATACTGTTCTTCGGCCGTTTCGGGGTTTTCGGGGGTGCACGAGGGGCGGCAGGAGCCTCCGCTGCCTGCGCAGTCCTACGGTCAGCGGCCAGTGGAGGCCGCAGCCGAGGCTCCGGAAGGAGGCGGCCCTCGATTCCTTCGAGGCGAGCGTTCAGCATCGTGCTGAACTGCTCGCGGTTCGCGCGCAGCGCCTCCTCCATTATGTGCTGGAGGTTCGCCTCCGTCGCCGCCGCTGGCTGCTTGCGCATTTCCGCGACTTCCCGGCGCAACTCAGCCAATTGGCCGGAAAGTTGCGCGTTAGCCGCCTCCAAACGCGCCACCTCCTCCGTCACTGTGAGGGCCCTTAGATCCGCCACCGCACCTTTGATGGTGTCGGCGGCAGTCTTCAGGGCCCGAACGAACGTGCCCTTCAGGTTGCCCGACTTATCGGCAACCTGCAGGACCACGTCGAGCGCCTCCTGCACCGCCGCGTCCAGTGCGGCAGACGTCTGCGGTACGTCCTCGGTCCCGCCACCGGGTTGGCGCTTCCGAACACGGGCCGCCCTCTCTTCAGTGGCCACCTTGGCCGCCGCACTGTACGCGGCCAGTGCATCTTCCGCCTCGAAGCTCCGCTCTTTGGCCTTAGCGGCCTTCAGCTCCTCCCGGGAGCGCCCGAGGCCGACATACTGGCCCGTCGTGGGCGGTCGGCCACGCCCCCTTTTTGGGGAAGGCTTAAGCCATTTGGCGACGGCCGACTCAGAGTTTCCGCTTTGCGCGTCGCTCTCGGAGCCCGAGCAGCTCTCCCCAGGACGGGGCCGCTTCTCCAATTTCCGCCGTAGTCCGGCAGATACTTTTGACGAGACCGTCACCATGCTGGTGACCGACGAGTCCGACTCTGAGAGCCGTTCCAGCCGGACCACCAGCTCCTTTTTCGCGCCGAGGTCGTTGGTTTTAGCGCGCGCCATCGGGGCGCCCGCCTCCACCGCCATTTCGTCAGTTTCCCCTTGATCGCCTGTAGTCGGTATGGTATTTTTATTTGTATTCTTTTTCATATTTGTTCCCACGAGTATGGGGGAAATAAACAGTCCACCAAGGCAGTGCCCCCTGTACCTTGGTAACCCTATATACACCGTGAGGTCGGGTGGTATCACGGGATCTAATACTAATGTTTTTTATTGAGGTTGTCTCCTCTTGGCCCGGCCGGTTAAGGCAAGACCCTCGGTCCCACCACGGGCTGCGAGACGTGTCCACAACACCCGGATGGGGAAACGAGTTTGAGAGGCGGTGACTTTTTACGGTCTGTCCACCCAGCATCGATACCGACACTGAGCGAACCCGCCTCTCCCACCTCTTTTCTCCGGCAGCCCAAAAAGACCCCGGAGACCTGACAACTAATGTCGCCGAAACGATCGCGAGACCTCAGAGTCGGGAGGCCCGCCCATAAAATAAATAAAAGAAAACAAAACAAAGCAAGACAAAATAAAAAGAGAGCAAAATAAAACGATAACAACATTAGACAATAAACCAAAAGAAGCAAAAACCAAAAGAAGGAAAGAAAAGGAAAAGAAAAGAAAACAAAAGGAAGAAAGCAACGAAGACACTTTCTTCTTCCCACCTATTACTTGCCACGAAGCCGCTCCACAGTCCACTCTGCTGATCAGAGAAGTACCCGGAACGGCCCGTGGCACTACCGTCGCGTCAGTCTCAGCCGCGGTCGACAGGCACTCCGAGAAAACGTCGGATTGCTGGTCGACCCCGTTGCCCAGGGTGCACCACGTGGAGGTGACTGACATGCACCCCAACCCAACCCAACCCAACCCAACCCAACCCAACCCAACCCAACCCAACCCAACCCAACCCAACCCAACCCAACCCAACCCAACCCAACCCAACCCAACCCAACCCAACCCAACCCAACCCAACCCAACCCAACCCAACCCAACCCAACCCAACCCAACCCAACCCAACCCAACCCAACCCAACCCACCCCAACCCAACCCAACCCAACCCAACCCAACCCAACCCAACCCAACCCAACCCAACCCAACCCAACCCAACCCAACCCAACCCAACCCAACCCAACCCAACCCAACCCAACCCAACCCAACCCAACCCAACCCAACCCAACCCAACCCAACCCAACCCAACCCAACCCAACCCAACCCAACCCAACCCAACCCAACCCAACCCAACCCAACCCAACCCAACCCAACCCAACCCAACCCAACCCAACCCAACCCAACCCAACCCAACCCAACCCAACCCAACCCAACCCAACCCAACCCAACCCAACCCAACCCAACCCAACCCAACCCAACCCAACCCAACCCAACCCAACCCAACCCAACCCAACCCAACCCAACCCTACCCAACCCAACCCAACCCAACCCAACCCAACCCAACCCAACCCAACCCAACCCAACCCTACCCAACCCAACCCAACCCAACCCAACCCAACCCAACCCAACCCAACCCAACCCAACCCAACCCAACCCAACCCAACCCAACCCAACCCAACCCAACCCAACCCAACCCAACCCAACCCAACCCAACCCAACCCAAAAATATGTAAGGCGTATCGAACTGTATCACTTAACGCTGCGCTAATCCTCTCGGGTCTTCTCCCGCTCGATTTACGAATACAGGAAACAGCGGCTCTGTACGAGGCAAAGCGAGGAAAGCCGCAGGAAGTATTGAAGGGAAGGAAAGTCGAAAACAAGGCAAGTCACCTCGAAGCCCCGCATCCGGCGGAGGAGTGAAGTATCGCTTTCTCAGAGTTCAGGGACGCTGGCCCAGCGGATGGAACTGACGAGGGGGAAATCATGATCTTCACGGATGGCAGCAAAATAGAGGGACGAGTGGGAGCGGCGCTAACGTCTTGGTGCGGAAGCAGGGAGGTGATAAACAAAAAATACACTTTGGCTCCCTACTGCTCAGTGTACCAGGCGGAGATGTACGCCCTGTACCAAGCCACGAACCTTGCGGCCAAACTAAAGAAAAAATCCGTGAAGATCATAAGCGACTCGAAGTCAGCGTTACAAACGCTAGAGGATCAAACCACCACAAATAAGATCGCAGTGGAGATAAAAAGAAAGGTACGTGACCTAGCAAAAAGTAACACATCCGTCGACTTCTTCTGGGTTAAGGCACACGTCGGAATCTGGGGGAACGAGCGTGCAGACGAATTGGCGAGAGAAGCGGCTCTAAAAAGCAAAACCGCCGCCAATTACGACAAATGCCCACTATCGTACATAAAGCATACCATTAGACAAGAAACTTTACAAAAATGGGATTACCGATACCAGAATGCAGACACAGCAGGTGTCACTAAGATCTTCCTCCCGAACGCAACAGAAGCTTATAAAATAATAAGGAAGATAAAGATGACACCTGTCCTAACACAGACAATGACAGGACACGGGGGATTCGGTCAATACCTACACAGGTTTAGGTGCAAAGATAGCCCATCCTGTGTATGCGACGCAGAAACGGAAGAAACAATCATCCACTTATTGACCGAATGCCCCAAGCACCAAATAACGAGAATGGATGCAGAAATCCAATTAAACTGTGCTATAAAGACAAATGAATTAAAAAAAATATTAGAAGACAAAACAAACAGAGACAAATTTTTAGAATTCTGCAAATATATTACCAAACAAAGTATAAACAGAAATAAAGACATATAAAGAAAATTAGAAAAGAGAACAAAAATAAATGAAAGAAGTTGACAAGGACTCCGACCTCCATGTCGGGGGAGAAGCGGCCGGTACTTCAATCATATGAAGTACATATAAAAAAAAAAAAAAAAAACCTAACCTAACCTAACCTACCCTACCCTACCCTACCCTACCCTACCCTACCCTTCCCTACCCTACCCTACCCTACCCTACCCTACCCTACCCTACCCTACCCTACCCTACCCTACCCTACCCTACCCTACCCTACCCTACCCTACCCTACCCTACCCTACCCTACCCTACCCTACCCTACCCTACCCTACCCTACCCTACCCTACCCTACCCTACCCTACCCTACCCTACCCTACCCTACCCTACCCTACCCTACCCTACCCTACCCTACCCTACCCTACCCTACCCTACCCTACCCTACCCTACCCTACCCTACCCTACCCTACCCTACCCTACCCTACCCTACCCTACCCTACCCTACCTACCTACCTACCTACCTACCTACCTACCTACCTACCTACCTACCTACCTACCTACCTACCTACCTACCTACCTACCTACCTACCTACCTACCTACCTACCTACCTACCTACCTACCTACCTACCTACCTACCTACCTACCTACCTACCTACCTACCTACCTACCTACCTACCTACCTACCTACCTACCTACCTACCTACCTACCTACCTACCTACCTACCTACCTACCTACCTACCTACCTACCTACCTACCTACCTACCTACCTACCTACCTACCTACCTACCTACCTACCTACCTACCTACCTACCTACCTACCTACCTACCTACCTACCTACCTACCTACCTACCTACCTACCTACCTACCTACCTACCTACCTACCTACCTACCTACCTACCTACCTACCTACCTACCTACCTACCTACCTACCTACCTACCTACCTACCTACCTACCTACCTACCTACCTACCTACCTACCTACCTACCTACCTACCTACCTACCTACCTACCTACCTACCTACCTACCTACCTACCTACCTACCTACCTACCTACCTACCTACCTACCTACCTACCTACCTACCTACCTACCTACCTACCTACCTACCTACCTACCTACCTACCTACCTACCTACCTACCTACCTACCTACCTACCTACCTACCTACCTACCTACCTACCTACCTACCTACCTACCTACCTACCTACCTACCTACCTACCTACCTACCTACCTACCTACCTACCTACCTACCTACCTACCTACCTACCTACCTACCTACCTACCTACCTACCTACCTACCTACCTACCTACCTACCTACCTACCTACCTACCTACCTACCTACCTACCTACCTACCTACCTACCTACCTACCTACCTACCTACCTACCTACCTACCTACCTACCTACCTACCTACCTACCTACCTACCTACCTACCTACCTACCTACCTACCTACCTACCTACCTACCTACCTACCTACCTACCTACCTACCTACCTACCTACCTACCTACCTACCTACCTACCTACCTACCTACCTACCTACCTACCTACCTACCTACCTACCTACCTACCTACCTACCTACCTACCTACCTACCTACCTACCTACCTACCTACCTACCTACCTACCTACCTACCTACCTACCTACCTACCTACCTACCTACCTACCTACCTACCTACCTACCTACCTACCTACCTACCTACCTACCTACCTACCTACCTACCTACCTACCTACCTACCTACCTACCTACCTACCTACCTACCTACCTACCTACCTACCTACCTACCTACCTACCTACCTACCTACCTACCTACCTACCTACCTACCTACCTACCTACCTACCTACCTACCTACCTACCTACCTACCTACCTACCTACCTACCTACCTACCTACCTACCTACCTACCTACCTACCTACCTTATATTATATTGTGATCACTTATGTTTCACTCACAAACCACCAAGTTTATAACGTGTACCGGCGACCTTGCTTTTTATGGTCACAGATGACAACACACGATGTATATATATTTTAGTGTTATAATTGAAAGTTTAAAATAATAATAATAAAAATTAGTACTTGATAATTATTTTTAACAAAAATTTATAATATTATAATGTTAAATGTTTACTTTTGTAATACAATGTATAGTTAATCACTTAAAACTTGCGTCGAATTTTATTTCTATTCAATTAATTGAATCGATGGATTGGATTGGATTAATTATTTTAATTTAATAATTATATTTGCAACGGAGTTTATAGTAAATTATTACGTAATTTAAGAGTACGTTACATAGTTACATTTGTTTAAAATAAAAATGACAATTTCATTGAATTTCTAACCTCAACCATTAGTTGTCATGTGTCAATTGATTTTGACAAGTACAACTAAGGTTATGTTTTATAATTATTGTTATTTGAACTTTGATATTTAATAATAATGCACTTTTTATGCCTCCTTGCCGTTCTTTACCTATTAGAAATAATTATGATGATTTACTATCTTTGAGATGATATTTGACATTTGTCTAGGGATTCACTTTCCTTTCGGTTTTTGAGTCGTAATGTAACCTAAATTTATTTTCGAAGATTAATAATTTTATTTTATTTAATTCTTAATATTGTCAAATGTGAACAATTGAATTCTTAAAATATTTCCCATGATGCATTTTGTTATTTGTGGAAAATAACCGGGATAGTCTGGGTAAGTCTTTTGATTTATAAAAAATACATTTATAAAGATGTAATTGGATTCTAACTAGAATTATTTCTCATTTTAAATGGTTATTATTGCGATCAATTATTTTTTAAGCCAATATTTTGAAGACTTAATTTAGATTTTTACTCTTAAGAAATTTACCTTTTAAAGATTATTTGAAGAAGATTGTTGTAATTAGAAACGCCATCTGGTGACATACATAGCACACCTTTGTATTAAATGATATTATTAAATGATGTCTATTAACTGTTTCGATTATTGTATTTTTTAATCTGTGTCATTCGATAAAAGCATTCATCGAAATTGAAATAAAATTTTTCAGTCTTTTGCTCGCTATCAAATATATCTTATATACATATCTTTATTATAATTAATAATATATACATTATATATCTATATATTATAATAAAGATATTGTCAAGATGTATTTTTTGAAATCTAACTTTACTGAACTAACGTTAAACTTGAACGTAACGTTAAAAAGAATGTAGTTTATACATATTTACTATCATCGCTATGTTGGAACTGAGCGATTAAATTACACTTTTATTATCTTTATATTATATTTTAAAAAAAACTTAGAATCCAAAATATATTATATAGAATCAAGTTTGAATTTTGTTAATTTGTTAAAATAGTAAATTTTGTTATTTTCTTTTCAGATAAAACTTTGATACCAACATATGAACATTTAATTTTAGCATTTCTGTGTGAATTAAGACATTACAATATTTTTGTATTCGTTTGGACATAACAATTTATTGTTTTGGTTTGATCAGGTCTAATACACTTGACTCTTTTTTAATTAGACTTACAATTTAGTAATTTGATTTATTTGATAAGTGAATCAATGTTTACTTTATATATAAAGTCAAACTTTAATTTAATCTCAGTCATCTGCAGATATTTATATATATTTTTAAACTTGTTTGTTATTAATTTGTTTTTAGATTTTCTCTTATTATGTTTCATCAATCATCAACAGCCAATTATTTTGTCCACTGCTGAACATAGGCCTCTCCCAAGGTGCGCCAAAGCTCCCTGTCCTCCGCCTTCCGCATCCAGTCGGTGCCCGCCACCTTCTTAAGGTCATCGGTCCACCTGGCTGGAGGGCGTCCTACGCTGCGTTTGCCGATCCGCGGTCTCCACTCTATTATGTTTGTCATTCTTAATTATTTTAGTATACTTTTTAAGTTACTTAGATTATGTCTGAGTATTGTTCAAATTACATTTAAATTTATTTAAATTAAGATTATTATTAATACTTAGAAGAATAAATTAAAGAAAAACAACATTTCGTATTATATAAATAAAGATATAAAAACTTTTAAAGTAACTAACTATCGTATCAAGTGTTAGGTAAAGTTGACAACGTGGACGCATTATGGATGATGGTCGATTTAGTAGTTAGAACGTGAAAGCGAAACGCGCTTTCGCGTTTATAACATTACATATGATATTACTTACTTAATACCATGTTGGTGGTACGTGTGGACCTGAACATCAACAACAGCAACCACCACCTCTACCACCAACAATATCAACAACAACAACGACCGCTACCACCACTGCTACTAATACCAACAACAACAACGTCAATGTGTCAAAGTCGATCTGTCAATGTCATCCGTCAAAGTCGATCTATCAAAGTCAATGTGTCAAAGTCGATCTGTCATACTGGCAATGACAATTTCAATCTGTCAAAGGTCGATCTGCAAATGTCAATCTGTTAAAGTCGATCTGTCAAAGTCAATGTGTCAAAGTCAATCTGTCAATGTCAATTTCAATCTGTCAAAGTCGATCTATCAGTGTCAATCTGTCGAAGTCGATCTGTCAATGTCATCTGTGAAAGTCGATCTGTCAAACCGTCAATGTCAGTTTCAATCTGTCAAAGTCGATCTGTCCAACTGTAAATATCCACCACCACCAACCATACCACCACCACCAACAACATCCACAACAACAACAAAAACGATTACAATACAAGCAACAATAACAACCACCACTACCACCACGACTACCACCACCAACAACAACAACAACGATAACAACAACAACCATCACTAACCCCATTTCTTCCACCACGACTACCACCACCAAACGTATATAACAATACGTCAAAGTCAAGCTGTCAAAGTCGATCTTTCAATGTCAATCTGTCAAATTCAATGATTCAAAGTCTATCCGTCAAAGTCAATGTGTCTAAATAAATCTGTCAATGTCAATTTCAATCTGTCAAAGTCGAACTGTCAGTGTCAATCTGTCAATTGTCAAAGTCGATCTGTCACTGTCATCCGTCAAAGTCGATCTGTCCATTTATGTCAATTTCAATCGGTCAAAGTCGATCTGTAAGTGTGAATCTGTCAAACTGTCAATATCCACCACCAGCAACCATACCACCACCACTAACAACAACAACCACAACAACAACAAGAACGATTACGACACCATCAACAACAACAACAACCACCGCTACCACCACCACTAATACCACCAACAGCAACATCATTCCGTCAAAGTCAATCTGTCATAATCAATCTGTCAATGACAATTTCAATCTGTCAAAGTCGATCTGTCACACTGTCAATGTCAAACTCGGTCTGTTAAAGTAAATCTTTCAAATTAGGATTGTTAATTTCAATACGTCAAAGTCAATCTGTCAATGTCAATGTGTCCAAGTCGATCTTTCAATGTCAATCTGTCAAATTCAATGTTTCGGAGTCTATCTGTCAAATTCAATGTGTCAAAATAAATCTGTCAATGTCAGTTTAAGTCTGTCAAAGTCGATTTGTCAGTGTCAATCTGTCAAAGTCGATCTGTCAAACCGTTTATATCAATTTCAATCTGCCAAAGTCGATCTATCAGTGTCAATCTGTCAAACTGTCAATATCCACCACCACCAACCATACCACCACCACCAACAACAACAACCACCACTACCACCACTACTACTAACACCAAAAACAACTACAACAACCACCACTAACACCAACTACCACCACTACTACTACCACGACTACCACCAACAACAACATCAATACATAAAATTATAAAACATAAAATTATAACTGCTGGTGGATCACCAGTATTAAACAACGTTATTGGCCTATTAGTCCTGCTAAACAAAAGGAACTTTACTTTAAGGACTTTGTTTATATTCAAGAAAATTAAATTCTGTTACTATTAAAGATTCATATCCTTTACCTTACATGTCGTAAATTTTAGATAATTTGCGAAGTGCTAAGTTTATCACAGCGATAGATATGTCTAAAGATTTTCTACAAATTCCTTTAGAAGAGAATTCCAGAGAGAATACTGCCTTTGTAATTCCTGGCAAGGGATTGTTCGAATTTGTTCGTTTGCCCTTTGGTTTAAAAATCCAAGCGGACGCTTAGCGCGCTGGGCTGCTCGTATATCTCAAATTACTTTTAATATAATTCATAAAAAATGTAGCTTACATGTTGTGCCTGATACATTGTCTCGTATTCAAATTTAATAATAATAATTTGTACTGGTGAAGAAATTGATGATCCTTGGTATCGTAAAATATTTGTAGGTTGTCAGAAATATCCTTTAAGATATAAAAATCTTAAAATATAAAAATATCTCCGCCTATGCTTATACTATCTATTGATATAGTTGATCCATTGCCTAAAACTTATTCTGGTCAACGATACATTTGTACAGTATGTTGGATGTATTTACTAAATATTGTTGGTTAAACCTGAGATTCTTAGAAAAAGATATCTTTCTTAAATGTGGTTGTCCAAAAATTATAATTTATAATAATGGAACTTTATCATAAAACTCTACAAACTTGCATAACTTGTTTTGTTCATGATGATCATAGAACTTGGTCAAAATATTTAAATCACGTTAAATTTGCTTTGAATAGTAGTGTAAATTTAGCTTCTGAATTTACTCCTAATTTTCTAATGTTTGGTCGTGAAAGTTGTAATTGATGCTTCATTACAACGCTTCAGAAATTCAGTCACAGATTTGAATGAGCTTGAAATTGGTAACCAACATACTTATGCAGTAACTTTGGATTCCCTAAGTTCAATTTTTGATTTAGTAACCAAATCTTCATTTAGAGTGTGCCGTCAGCACATCGCCTTTTTAGTTGTACTCCATAATTGGCATGACGAAATCATAACAATTTATAATAATAAATAAGATTATTAACAATAAGATTATTATAGTACATTAATCAATCAGTCAGTACAGGGTACTCAAACAATTGTGACGTGTCGTAAATAAAAATATATTATTCCTTCGGTCTTTGAGTATTGGCTAGCTTCATACCTGCATCCGTCTCTGAATATCATATGCCTCAGTATCTCAAGATAGCCTACACGCCAAAAGAGCTTATAAAAAGAATGCTTTCTTTTATAATAAATGAGTTAGGTGATATAGTTTGGAGAAGAAATTTTGTCTTTACTAATGCTTCCCAATATTTTTCGGTAAAACTTGCTCCTAAGTTTATTAAACCTCAAATAATAGAGAAGGTTTCTAATAATGTTTATATTTTGAAAGATGTAGAGAAAGATACTATTGGTCGTTATCATGTTAAAGATATTATTAAAATTTTGGTATAAAGGAACGCTTTATATATTTTTAAACGGACCATTATTTCTTTTATTTATCAATTAAATTTTAGTACAGATATTCTTATAAAATACAAAAATAAAAAAAAGAGAACAAAATACACATACAAATTTAAAGAAAGAACACGCCGTCTAAAAGAGTGTCCTGTGGCATTGTACCCAAGACGCTGGCACTATTGGGTCTCTGCACCGCTAGACTCAGCCTTTGGGCTAAATAAGCGCCAGCTCTTGGGTCACCAGAAGTGTGGACCAGTTTCTTAGAAATGTCTTTTATGATTCTTTTTGTATCGGACGACCATGGACCCAATGTCTTAAAACCCAGCCCCGCAAATTCATATTCGTTGGATAAAAGTGAATATTTGCGGCGCTTGAGTATTTGAGCAGCTTCAGCGGCTGCACTAGCTTTACGAGACGTATTCTTGATACGAGATACTGGCAGCGTATCTACGCAAGTTGCATCCCACACAAGAACACGTCCCATCGACCATGGCACCAATGTCACCCCATCGGGTCTCTTGCTATCATCTCTGCATAAACCATTCGGTTCCAATGTAGCAGGAATCGATGCTGTGGCAAAAGCCCGACGAAGTATGTCATTAGGAGACCATGGCGATATGCACGGTTAGCGCTTTTGCGGCAGCTAAGCCCGTGGCGTCCGAATTATCCACATGGGTACCACAGGGACATGTGTGAGGCTCGCACACCTTGTATAAGCGAAGGCATATATCGAACTTGGAAAGCTTAATATCCGACTGACGAGAGTGATAGAACTGTTAGCAGAGGCCAAGAAAGCTGGGAGCGCCAAAGATGACGTAGACTGTATACCTAAGCCACCATATTTGACTGGAAGAGTGGCTTGTGTCCAAGAACGTGTATCGAATTGTAAATTTAGAATTTTGGCTACGGTGTCTTTAATCAAGGCATCAATAGCGGCTGTAATAGAAGGAAATTTCCAAAAGGAGCTGCTGCGTAATAAATACATAAATTTTGGGGCAAATAAACATGTCCGAAGAATGAAAATGGCTATGTGTGGCTTAATATCTAATAAACGCTTCGAAATGAGTTTAAACTTTTCTAATTTTGAATTTATTAAGGGAATAAATGCATCATCAAATATTGGAGCGCCTAGTAAAGTTAAAGAATGCTTAGGGATCGTAATAATATTTGGGATTAAAAGGCTTAAATCACTTAAAATTTTGTTTTTCTTTTCTTGTGAAAGAGAAATATGTTCTGAAAAATATACTTCGCATTTACTGCAATTTAAATTAAGCCCTATGCGTTCTATCAATTTTTTTAATATGATTTTTAAGTTGCTAATGACATCTCACTCTGAGTTACATCTCCTCCCAAAGAGACATCATTGAGGTACCATAAATTAAATTTGGAATTTAATAATGAAATTATTGGATGTATAACCAAACTAAATATGGCGGGGCCAAGTGGGATTACCTTGCTGACAACCTACTGATGAATTAATTTCGTGCTCGCCAAACAATAATTTTGTGGGAGAACCATAACATTGCCACATATAGTCGAATATTTCTGGAATTTCCTTTTGAATTTCTTTTAACATAGTTCCTCGATCAACCGACTTGAACGCATTCCGAACATCAATTTTGACGAAAATTTCATAATTTTGGGATTCACTTAAAAAGGTTTTAGCAGAATGGACTGCCGCTTCACATCCTCCCTGTATACCAAAACCCAGTTGTTGAGGCATGAATTTATATTTTAATTTGCTTCTTAAATTATTGCAACATATCTTAGAGGCTAGTCGCCGAATAGTGCTGCCAACTGCAATGGGACGTACTCCTCCATCTTTTTTTAATAAAACTACTAAATTTGCACTATAAAGGACCGGCGTGATTGTTTCTGGTACTCGACCAGAGAGCATTAAATTAACTAAATTTGTTAATTCCCGAATTAATTTTTCTTTGTCTTCATTCAGAACTGAGGGACTTAACAAGTCTTTTAGGTGCTGTGGAGTAAGACCGTCCAAACCTCCAGCAGAACCATTCAAGAAAGAATAAATCCCAGAATGGATAGCATCTTTGGAAACATGTTTTTTTTTTTTTTTTTTTATATTTGCCGGGTGGGCAAATGACTCTACTCCACCTGATGTTAAGTGGTAGTAGAGTCCAAACGCGAGGACGGCCAGTACAGTCTGGAAGAAGATTCTGCACTAGCCGCCCTCGCCTTGCCGGCCCGCAAGATGCCTCTTCACGCCTCGTAAAGAGACGTGAAGCGAGCGACGTATTGCCACGATAGGGATGGGCAAAGTGTGGAGGCGTGTTTCCCCCGGCATTGGTTCAGCAGCCGTCTCCACTGGACCAACACCCATCGCGGCAATGCTCGCTCGGGCACTGGCTGTACGCTGGCTGACCTCGAAACGCGGCTGCAAGCCACTTCACGAGATTTTCACCATGCGTACGGTGGTAACAAGCCAGGCGGATGTTTATCATCCTACCACCAGATGATATCCCTTAGTCGCCTCTTACGACACCCATGGGAAAGGGGCAGTGAAATGTATTCTTTCTCCGTCACTGCACGGATAGAGGCGTTATGGAGTTTACAGGGAGAAAGGAAGGTTGATAAGGTTGTATTGGTAGAGGATGTTTATCTTGGAGGGCTTTTAGCGTCTCAAGAGTATTTTTTGCCAAAATATCATCGGAAAATAAAAGGTTTGAAGCTCCTCTGACATTTCCATCACTTACTTTGTGCTCAATAAGCTTGGTGTGATATGCAGAGGGATTTGTCTTATTATAAATATATTTAGGATTCGGTAAATAATTATATTTTGTATTTTCTTTAATTTTTGATGTTAAAGAGATGTCTTTGTTTCGATTTTCTATATTCAGTACTCTATATGAAAACGTGAGAAATTCTTCCCATGCTTGAGTTGTATTTTCCGATGAAACTTTGGACACACACTCTGTGAAACACCGAGCCACTGACGCTCGAGCTCCTCTCGGGATATGTTTTACCAACTTGACCCCGTGTTTAAGGAGTGCAAGTCTTTTCCATATTGGTGTATTGCTTAATGTCTCGTTATTCTCTGTCTTAAGATTAAAATGATTTGCTGACCTTAGTTTCTCATCTGGTTTTAAAATAATATTTGGTATATGACGTCGACTGCTATGGATTGATAGGCCACGTTGTCCCTTGTAAAGTTTTCCATCGATGCAAATGGGACATTCAAGCAATACACAGTTACTATAAGACGACGTGTCGGATGAAAACATGAAAAATAAAATAAAATAGAATACTTATTTTAAGAAACATCAATATTACAATCACTAAAACAATAACTTAGACATAGAAGAACAGTATTTTAGTAGGATATATAATACAGAAACGCATGCACCAAAGTTTGTGTCTATTATTTTCTTTTTAAAGAACAAATTGTATCACTGTGATTTCACTGATATACATTATTTCACTGATGATCCAAAAAAAAAATAGACATCGTCACTCTTGAGACTCCGCATTATCAGCTTCGTATGAAATAATAAAATATTAAATAATAAAATATTTCTGATTCTGAAATTTTCGTATTTGACAATGCATCTGTTTTCTAATTTGACAATTTGTTTTACATCTTTTTAGTGAAAAATGATATTTCGATGTATTTCTTTGATATTTAAGAAATATTTGTAGTCTGAAATATGTTTTATAATCGGTTAGTTTAAAATTGTAAGTATTTTACATATTTTTATATAAAATAATAAATATTTATGAGTGACAGTTGTCAATTCATCAAATAATAAAATATTTTGTAGTTATATTTAGGTTTGGAATAAATATGCCTTTTTAGAGAAGAATGAGCGAGATGTATGATATAAAGTTCGCCATAAACTTGTGAGTTGATTGAGTGATAGGATTCCAATTTGAATATCTTTCTACAATTATATTTTTCTAAAGTTCATCTTAGGACATTTTGCTTTTCAAAATAAAATGATTCTATATACTCATAAAATCTTATGTATTTTGTTTGTTATATTTGTGATATGGTTATTACAATATATATTTTGTGTGTTTATACTTTTGTAAACATATTGTTTATGTGTTTTTGTAAATAGGATATTTGTAGTTTTGTTTGTTTGAACATTATTACATATTTTAGTAATAAGTTATTTTTAGTTAAAGTTTTCTAGAGATAATCCTTAGAATTGGATTATTATTCTTTTTCGAAACATTATGTTTTGTTATTTTGTTCTGTGTTCGGAAAACTGGTGGTGTTGGATCGGTCACAGTACAAATTATTTTTGAATGGAATATTTTCTTTTTCGTGTTCAGAAAGTCGTATAGTGTTACAACGGCCACATTAGTCATATTTATTTGTTTTATTATAGTTAAAAAAAAAATTATTGCTGTTCTTGGTATACTATAACTTTTGTATATTCCTTAGACCCAATATTTTATTAAATTTTTCATCTTTCAAATAAAGTCCACCCATGTCCAAGGGCGTTAGGTGACCACTTACCATCAGGTGGCCAATATGCTCGTCCGCCTTCCTTATAGTACAGGAACGACCCAATGACCGGAAGGAAAGTGAATCCTTCGAGAAATGTCAAAGAGCATCTCAAAGATAATAAATTAAAATTAGTTCAACAATGCATAATGCATAAAAATTTGCATTATGACGAGACGTTAAATTTAGCGGTATTTTTCAAATGTTTCATTAACAATCTTAGTTGCACCTGTCTGCAATTGACTTTCAATTGACACATGACAACTAATGGGTTTTTTTGGTTACAATTGTAATAAATTTGTCGTATTTATTTTAAAACAAAGCAACCATGTAACGTTCGTCAAATCTACGTTACATTACTCCCCAACCAAAAAATATAAGAGGAACTCGCTCTGAGAGAATATTTTATTCGACTCTACAAAAACAGTAGAGTTCGACTCTATTGAACAAAATATTAAAGTGACTTAAGCAATTAGAAACTACTAAAGAAGATTGAAAAATGTAAACTAACTTAGCTAAAAAATTTTAACAAATATTATTTCTAAGAAAAAGTAAATATATATAATAAGGTAAATATATACACGCTATACCAATAATCTACCTTGGAGGTGAGAACTCAATTTAGTCTCACTCGAGAGCAAAAAGCTGTTAAACAAAACTTTATTGTTAGCAAGGAATTGAGTAAAAATAATTATTAAACACCTTAACCTTACAGATGAGGACTCAACATATCCTCACTCGAAAGCAATAAGCAGTCTAATAAAACTTGTGTTAATTTAGATTAAGGAAGCCTAGTTTTACTTTTTTTCTTTTTTTAGAGCTTTGTCACCATTTGTGACTATAACGCTCTGTTGGTTATACAATATACTTTTACCTTAGTCTTAGACATTTGTTGGTTAATTTGTATAAATTTTTTTTAAGTAAAAACGCAAATAAGTTTAATGGAAGGTGTCCGGAGCGAAGTCTTAAAGCCGTGATGAGGTCTTGACGACTAAGGTCACATTTGTCTATCCATGGCTCATTCCAAGATTGTGGTTTCATTGTTCTGTACCATATGCCCATTTCTTTGGAACGTTCATCATAATATTATTTCCACCATAACCTACATCTTTCTTTATATATCTAAATTAGATCAGCAAAATATGGGTCTACAGTTATTGTTATACCATCGACACTAGCTAGTTTGCCAGGTGATCCGCTATCTAATTGCCAGTTATTTCAACATGTGATGATATCCACTGAAGAGACACAGATTTTATGGTTTTATTTAATTTATCAATTTGATCTAGGCTATCAATTTGATCAATTTGATTTAGGCTATCAATTTGATCAATTTGATGTAGGCTATCGAAGTACAGTTTTATGTAGGCTGTTCAGAGGGTGGATCTACCAGGTATCTGTCCGATAGTTGGTTGGAATCACTACGGGTACGCGACCCCGGACTGCACTAGCTACTAGTGTCACATTCCAAAATCCTACGTGATCACAGTATCCTTACCCCTCTCCTGGATTCTCTGTCTCCAAAAATTATCGCTGCGTCACGCCCTTGTTCCCATGTCATTCCCTTCCTTTGTTTCCTTGCCTTCCGGCATATTGGACGTAGTAGAGTAACAGCGTCGCTCTCTGCTAGCCGACTTTTTATTTTGAAAGTAACAGATTGTCGTAAAAATCGTTGTTCTCTACAAACTCTCATCAGTAGCTATAAGAAGCTGTAATAACATCGTAGCGGCTACGTTCTTCTTCCTCACATCGGCTCGTGAAATAAAACCTGATGAGTGGAGGGCTGTGACCCCACACCGACACAGACGTCAACACCTAGTCAAGAAAGAAGGAAAACTAACATTAAACCCGGAGTGGCGCCACCGTTTAGGCGTAAGCCAGGCGCCTGCGGCCAAACCAGCACCACATGTATTGACCCGTCATTCCTGTGGATCCTGCTGGGGAGGAGAAGAAGGTGGCATGGATCCTGGGTAAGCCCGTGCCGCCATGAAGTCGCCTGACCCAGGCGTAGCAGCATCCGCGGAGAGGACACTTCGCTCACCTGTCTTGCAGGTGGAAAACAACACGGAGAGAGGCAGTCACCGGTTATAAGTCAGCACGAATAGTAGGCTGACTGACAGTAGGAGGATCCATCGTAGATTCATTGATCAGCTACCGCCTGCTTGATCAGGTACTGTTCCGCCTGGGTGAACGGAACACAAGCCTTACAGCTGGACGTTGACTCTGTGACATTAACCACCCACGCAAAGGAAAAATCCCATAGCCCATACCAACGCTGCTTACATGCGCTTTGCGACATGGAATGTCCGAACTATGAGGACAGTGGCCTTAGCCAAGTTGACATTCTACAATCCTAATCGCTAATAGAAAACTGATCAAATGTATGGGCATGACGTCATCTCAACGTTAAGTCACGTGGTCAAAACAAACGAATAGAAAAGTAGACAAGTTGACAATCGTTCAAAGTGATAGAATGGAATGTAATCGTTTCTATAACGATAATCGCTAACTCCATATAAATGGTAGCCAAGTTACAGTTTTGACAAGCGCCGACGAAGTATGGCTTAGGCGCCGAAAAAGAGACATTCATCGTCAGTGCATGGAGACAATACGCGAAATGCCGGCAACTTTATTTGTGCAGCAATTTCGGCTAGTCAAATTAACTTTTGAAGGCCTTTGTCATGAACTCCGACACAAGACTTCGTTAAAAGGATCAAAATAAAGTCCCCTAAAAGTTAAGGTAAGTGCCTAATAATATTTATTTATTTATTTATTAAGTACCATCAGCCGTCACTACACTTACACATGTAATAATAATAAACACACATTCAGAGTTAACATAAAGTGTGCAACTCTTCAAGAAGTCCACAACATGTATTTTAATATTTTACACTACTAAAATACTAAAAATTGCTGAATACTTTTCTATAATATAGTATTAGCTATTTTTTTGTTACTTATCTATCATAAATTTCATTTCCTAAATGTTTGTGGTTTTGTAGGTGTTGTGCACTCTTAGTTTCCTAGCCACAGGATCCTATCAGCGAATTGTTGGTATCACTCAGCATCTTGCTCAACGTACAGCTAGTTGGTCCATTAGACAAGTTGTTGATGCTTTGAACCACTCTGCTGTCATGGAAAAATGGATAGTTTCCGAAAACAAGAAAAGAACTTCATCAAAATAATGAGCAAGTATGGCTATTAGGTAGGTATTTATAATAGTAAAAAGATCTAACCTAAGGAGTTTACTTGTGACTAACTAAATTTTAAACTAATTTTTCAGGTGACTGGATATCCGCAACGCCCTTGGCTTATGACACCTATCCTCAATGCAGTTCAAGGTTCTAGGGAAGACCGATACACTCAAACTCAAATGCAAGCCCGTAACTGTATTGAGTGCTGTTTTGAATTACTCAAAGCACGGTGGAGATGTTTGCTTAGAGACAGGGTTCTGCACTATCATCCTCATGTAGCTAGCAACATTACAATGGCATGTCGTGTGTTAAATACATAATATAGCTTTGCAAGCTGGCTTGCAACCACCACAACCACTTCATGCTGCACATGATAATGGGAATGATATAATCATGCAAGATCCCACACTCACTATGTCTGTAGGTAGTCAAAGTGAACTAATCCAAGGAAGAGCCATGCTGAGTTGTTTATTGAATAGGATGTAGTAAGATTATTTTAAGCTTTAATAAGATTTTATTTTACATTTCCTAATTATAAATTGATCTTTTTATGTACTCTATATTTAATTTTTCTTATATAAATATTAATAATAAGATATTGATTGTATTTTGAACAGGTCTAGTTAATTGTATTTTGAATGTAATGTACTAAGATATTAAATAAATAATAAAACAGATTTGTTATTACAACTAAATTTATTATTATTTTTATTAAAATACTAACATTTATAATTTGGTGGTGGTGTGCACCATAGAATGGACCATAAAAAAGACAAAGGTAAAATAGTGTATATTAAACATATTGTACACTGGTTCTTATATTAGATAGGTGGACTATTACATTATATATGAAGCTGACTGTACATAAATATTGCTTTCAATTATCACATTTAAAGTCTAAATTAAAATAGGGTTTGTTTAATACTACAACAAAAAGATCAATTATACTAATTAAAAGATTTAAAAAGATAAATTAAAAAAAAAACTCTATTACTACATTAAACATTTTATGGAATAATATTTGTTTAAGGTAGTGATGATGGTCTCAACTGCGGTAAAATTTCTTTCAATTTGTCTACAGTATTAACTAAATGACTTAAAATTTGATTATGGTTTTCTTCTATTTGAATTATTCTCGATTCCAATTGTAGCCTTTCCAGCTCTCTCTGATGGTTATTACTTTCCCAGTCTACCTCTAATTGCAGCGAAGGGTGTTTGAACCTCTCTTTAATTCCAGCTTGACCAATAATAGCAATCAAACCCATTATGCCCAACACCCTCTCTTCTAAAGCAGTTTTTTCTTAGTCTTAGTTTTCCAGTCTGCCCACACCTGGACATTATTTGTTAATTTTTTTGTCATGAAAGTAAGCTGATTAATAATAATAAAATGAATGAATGATAATAATAGAAAACCATAAAATGATATTTTTACAGTGGTTTTTGTTACAATCTTACATTTTTCCATTTGTCTCTTGGCTTTATTACTCCTCCACCAATGGAGTTTAACAAATCTTCTAATTCCCGCCACAGTCAGTCAGCTTTAATTCGCCCTTGAAGCCCTTGCTGGGGCCTTGTTATATCGCCATAACTAGAACAAGTTAAAACTATTTCAGAGAAACAAAGGGTCTATTGATTAAGTAAAGAATCCAACACAATCATTGTATTGTTTTTTTCGTAAGTAGTAATATTAGTTCATGTCGCGTATCACGTCATTGTTTATGTTTCAAACTTTCAAGTGCCAGAGTATGATAAATTTTCAAATAACAAAGGAAGATATTTAAGAAATAACTAATAATTTACGTACCTTTCCATGAATTCCAATAAAGCTGCAAACTGTTCTAGGCTTGCTCGAGATTTATATTCCATTCTATAAAAGATATCACATCATTTAAGGTATCTTTCATCCTTAATTAGGATAATAACATAAAATTTCGAGTCACAGTAATGTTTAAATTTACATTTCGCAAGAAGAACATATACCCATTCTATTTCATTTACTTACTTTTTTAACACTTAAAACAAATATTCTTTGAACTTCAATTCAAACAAGAGTTCAACTCGCGCACAAAATACACAACGACTTTGACGTTTGTAAGAACGCTCACCATAGACTAAAGTGTAGGTTTTTTCTAAGTACATTGTAGAATGAGCGATCGACTCAGTCGTGTCAAATTGGCTACCAACTTATCGTTTTCTAAAATCGCTTACGCCGAGGCGTTAACGATTGTAGAAAGAGATTCGATATGAAACGAAAGTAACTTGGCTAGGGCCTCAGGCTTCCTGAACACCTACGGAAGCTCCAATTGCGGCCAAGAACTGCGCAAAACTTACAGTATCGACGTGGAGCTCAAAAGGCTCAATATTGATATTGTAGCCTTAGATAAGAGACCAGAACCGAAGACGAAGGGTCTTTGCGTGAAGCTAACTACACTTTCTACTGGAAGGGCAAGAGTTCCTTAGAAACACGAGAGCATAGTGTAGGTTTCGCGGTTCGAAACCAACTCATCAACGCCATAGAGACACCTGTAGGCGTTTCCGAGCGGATTATGTTCTTACGTCTAAACACAAAAAGCGTCTTTGTCACTCTAATTTCCGCTTACGCACCAACGCTTAGTTCAAAACCAGAGACCAAGGACCAATTCTATGACCAGCTCGAAGAGACAACGGACAACGATTGTTGGAGTTTTGCTCAAAGCACCAGCTGTGTGTTACCAACACCTTTTTCAAAGGCAAAATGATGCGGAAAGTCTCGTGGATGCACCCCCGATCTAAACTGTAACAGCCTGTGAATGTCCCACTGCTGGGCTAAAGGCCTCCTCTCCTCTTTTTGAGGAGAAGGTTTGGAGCTTATTCCGATCTAAACACTGGCACCAATTAGACCTTGCTCTGACAAGAAGGAGGTACCTGCGGGAAACGCTCCACACGCGGGCGTTTCACAGTGCCGATTGCGACACCGATCACAGTCTCGTTGCTACTAAAGTTCGACTTGTCCCTAGGAGAGTCCATTCTTTCAAGCCACTCGGTCGAAAAAAGATAAATCTTTTTAAGACTCGTGACATGGAGGTAGTGGAGTCTTTTGGGGAACTTGTCCGTGAAGAAGTTGCAACTTGGGACAGTACGGCATCAGCGCAAGTCGAATGGGAAAAAGTGAAGTCTATTCTCACTGATACTGCAGGAAAAGTGTTTGGGTATCAAAAGGTAAAATCTTACGACTGGTTTCTAGAAAACGAAGAGCACTTACTTCTCTTGATTGACTTAAAACGCCAAGCCGCTTTAAATTTTCGCCTTAACCCTTGCGATTCGACGCGTGAAGATCTCACGAAGACAAAAGCCTAACTCCAGCGCAGCACGCGCTTTTTTTGCAAATGCGTATTGGACGGAGCTTTGCCAAAGCATCCAAGCGTGCGCAAACGCGGGGGATATTGGCGGGGTTTACGCAGGCATCAAAAGAGCTCTTGGACCTACTCCAAAAAAGACGGCACCTCTCAAAGAAATCGACGGTTCTGTTATAGCAGACAGCACCCGTCAGATGGCAAGATGGGTAGAACACTACAAGGGGCTCTACTCGTGCCCAGTGGATATTCAGCCAGATGCAGTGGAGCTTGTCCCGAATCTGGCAACTTGGCACGAGCTAGACGCCGCACCCACCGTAGAGGCACTTTATCTGGCCGTCAAGCAGCTCAAATGCTGAAAGAGTCCTGGTAAAGACGACGTTGTCACCGAAGTCGTCAAGCTTGAGTGCCTCTTGCCCATCCTACACAACCACCTGGCTAAGTGTTGGAAAGAAAACTACGTCCCTCAGGATATGCGAGATGCTAACATCGTCACTCTTTATAAAGGCAAAGGCGACCGCGGCGACTGCAACTGTTACCGCGGAATATCTCTTCTTAGCATCGTCGGTAAAGCCTTTGCTAGGGCCATTTTAGGCAAACTAAAAAGGCTCGCCGATCGCGCATACCCTGAGGCACAATGTGGTTTTAGGTACCAACGGTCATCTGTCGACATGATATTTTCAATCAGACAGCTACAAGAAAAGTGTAGGGAGCAACATACCCCCCTAGTCGTTGCATTTGTAGACCTAAATAAAGCTTTTGACTCCGTGAGCAGAGAGGGGTTATACTCGGTTCTTGTCAGAATTGGATGCCCCCCGAAACTCCTAAGGATAGTGCAATCGTTCCACGAAGGTATGGAAGTCACAGTCCTGCACAATGGCAACACATCTACGCCATTTGACGTACGCCGTGGTGTTCGTTGTGTACTGGCCCCTACCTTGTTCAGAATATTCTTCTCGGTGCTTCTGAAGGTTGCTTTTGGAGATGAACAGCAGGGCGTCCACTTACACACGCGAACTGATGGTAGGCTGTACAAAATCTCAATGCTCAAGTCCAAACGCTACAGGGAGGCTCTATTTGTAGATAGTCTTCTCTTCGTTGACGACGCTGCCTTTGTTGCTCATGACCAAGCTCAACTCCAGAATCTAAAAGACAAATTTTTCAGAGCTTGCCGCCTTTTTTCAATGTCCATAAATTGCAAGAAGACCGTTATTTTAGCGCAAGGATGTTTAGAACAACCAGTCATCTTGCTTAACGGCGCACCTTTGAAGGTGGTTAACAAATTTTGCTACCTTGGGTCGCAATTGTCGAGCAATCTCTCGCTCGATGCAGAGATCGACTCCCGCATCGACAAAGCAGCCTCCATATTCGGGAGGCTCTGTTCAAGGGCTTGGGACAACAGACACCTTACGGTAAAAACGAAAGTGCTTGTTTACCAATCATGTGTCCTAAGCACACTCTTGTATGGAGCAGAAACGTGGACAACGTACGCAAAACAAGAACGCCGACTGAACACATTTCACTTGCGCTGTCTTCGAAGCATTCTGGGCATCACGTGGAAGGATCGAGTGACAAACGAGTCTGTTCTAGGCGACGGCCATTCTAAAAAAAAACGGTTACGCTGGTTGGGACACGTGCATCGAATGGAGCAGACTCGTCTGCCAAGGCAAATACTGCTGGGACAGGTTGCGGATGCGAAAAGGTCTGTTGGGCGGCCTATGCTCCGTTAAAAAGATTGCGCTAAGCGTGATATGGTTGCGTTTAACATCCCTAGCAGCCGTGGGAGGAACTGGCCGAGGACCGTGCCAAGTGGCGACGCCTTATTCACGAAGGTCAATCAAAGCATGACGATGCCTGGTTTGAAGTACTAAAAGAAAAACGCGTTAGGCGTCATGAGCGGGCTTTAAACACCCGCCATTCCTCTCTCGCATTGGGCTCTTTAGTCATGAAGCAAGTGCCTTCGTGATGCTGCTTGAATCATCTGTCAGAGATACAGAGGCCTATATATATACCGAAGTACCCCGATAACTGGTGGTGCATTTAGTCAACTAAAACTTTACTAAGTTGAAATTTCAAATGATTTTTAGTTTGCGCATCATATAAAGCTCCAACCTGAAGTGTTTTTATCTTTTAATCCGTCTGTACATATTTGATAATGATTTTTGTATGTATTGTTAATAAACTGGTTAACTAATGTTTTAATTTCTATTTATAGCTTATATTTATTGTTTTAATTTTTTTAAAGGCATAATGTTACATTTAACAACGTTATTTATATCAATATTGCTAACTCAAGTTTTTAAGGAGAACATGTCTAACTGCTTGCTACGTTGAATGGGGATCGATTGTAGTCCTGCATGGATTGTAATCAGTAGGGTTTCCGTTTATTTTCCCAATAACTAAGACTTTAATTAGAGTATAATAAATATAATGAAATAAGAAATGTTGGAAAGTAACTCTATGACTTTATTACTTTTTAAGGATTTAGATTTAAGCCAAAATTCTCCAGCTAAGTAACGTCTACGGATAAACAAAGGTTGCAAACAAAGTTCACTCTCCATGACGTGGATAGGTTTAGTTTTAATGAAGCCCCCTACAATTCTCATTGCTTGATTTTGAATAATATCTAACTTATTTAGATTTCTATTAGCAGCATTGGCATATAAAAAGCAGGTGTAATCAATTCTACTTCGTATTAAAGAAGTATATATACGTCTTTAATGTTTTGGGTGAACACCCCAACCCGATCCAGCTAAGACATCAAAAATGTTAAGACATTTTGAAGCTTTTTGTACTGTTTCATTTATATGTTTACCCCAGCGTAATGAACGATCCAACCACATCCCAAGATATTTCACAGATTCGACATATTGTAATGTACAGTTATTAACTTTTAATAGGGTTTCATTTTGTTTTCTACCTTTCGAAAATAGACAGACTTTAGTTTTGTTCGAAGAAATATCGAGACCTATCTTACATATCTGTTCGTTAAATATATCTAATGCTTTGTGTAATTGCATTTGTACATAAGCGATATTTTTATTTGAAACATATATCGCATAATCATCAGCGAACTGTGAGATGTTAACAGAATCATCATAAACATCACAATAAACATGAATCGTAGCTATATTAAATAATAAGGGTGACAATGGATCACCTTGTGCCAAACCTAAACAAGTAGATCTCCCGTATTTAAGGTCTTTACCACGAATATTAAGCCAACGGTCACTCAGAAAGTTCCAAAGATAGTTGCAAATTTTAATGCCCACACCAAATCTATGGAGGCTGTTTAAAAGGGCTAAAATGTTAACATTGTTGTATGCATTATTTATATCGACGAAACATGCAAGGGTATATTCCGTTCTAGCAAAACCCATCTGTATATGAGTAACTAGATTACTTAAATTATCGTGAAAGATCTAGTTTTTCGAAAACCTATCGTATCGTTACAGAACATATTATTTTTTTGAAATACCATTCTCATCGTTTGTTAAGGATAGAATGAAACATTTTACATAAGCAAGATAACAAGGATCTAGGATGGATGGATGAAGTAAGCTCTAAGTCTCTTCCTGGTTTTGGTATAGGGACGATTTCAATATAACGCCACTGATGAGGAATTTACATTCAGCGAAAAGAATTTATTATATAAATTGCGCAAAATGAGAATACCTTTTTCTGGTAATTTTTTTAACATTGAGGTAATTTTTATTTTAACATGATATACCATCACAACCAGGAGTTGTGACAGTAGACTTAATAGCTAATAAATTCTCTTGCATAGAAATAGGAGTTTCTAAACTACTATTGTGTTGTTCTGAGTTTTGTCAGGTGACAACAGGAGGTATGCGACTTTGCAAGAACCTTTGAGCCCCTATTGAGTGCTATAGCATCTTCAATATTTCGGGTATGCGCTCGTCTTGTGTCACGCCTTATTAGTTTTTTAACCTTCCTGTTAAGTGCCTGACACTCAGATGGCGTCATATTCTGTTGTTCACGTCTTCTCGTCATCTCGTCCAGAGTCTCGCCTGAGAGCTTCGACTTACGTCCATTGCTCCTTTGTCGAAAGTGATTTTGACCCACCTCGCGAATGACACGTACCAGACTGTTGGTGGCGTCGTCAATGTCCTGCTCGGTTTCCAACATGGCGAATCGGTTCTGTAGTTCCAGCTGAAAGCTTTCGCAACCAGCTTCGACCTGGGGCAAGGTTGGTCTAAGAGTCGACTTCATTAGCCGCGATCGTTCGATTTTAGTGTTAATATTCAGGGTGCCTCTTACCAGGCGGTGATCACTTCCAGTGTTGACCCTGTTGATCACGGAGACATCCCTGTATATTTGGCGCTTATTGGATAGAATGAAGTCGATCTCATTCATTGTTACGCTATCGGGGCTTCGCCAGGTCCACTTCCTTTGGGGCTTTTTCTGGAAAAATGAGTTCATCAGAAATATGGGGTTAATAACAGTTGTTAATTTGATAATAAGGTGATCACTTCCTAATGTCTCATTAGTCACGTTCCAATTAAATTTCTCAAACACGTCAGATGATACTATTGATGTATCCGGAGAAGACTCTTGTAGAACGCCGTTACCCAGTCTAACACGAGTTGGCGATGAATCGTTTCACATACAGCAGCAATATGAATTTTCTCTTGTACTAACAACTGACGGAATGCAAATTGTCTCAGGCAGAAATCGAAATATTAAAGTTTGTTACAATAACCAAGAAATAGCTGCATCGATTTTACTTAACCGTAATAAGCTAAATGACACTAAAATTCGTATATTTTGGGATCAAACACCTGCACAAATAAAATACTTTAAAAATTTGAAAAATGAACTCACACAGCGACAACAAAATGGCGAAACAAATTTAATTATAAAATACATAAATGGAGTACCTAAGATAACTAAAACGACTTTAAAAAACTGAATATAGATCCGATACCAACTGATTTATCTACGTCAAATGAACCCATCACACATCAAATTACTTACAACTATAGCAACTTTATAATGACGAAGAATTCTTTGAAATTTTTCTATGCAAATATGAGAAGTTTACTAAAAGAAGGTAAAATGGATGAACTGAAATGCAATATTAAATCTTTTAAATATACAGTACACTTAATACTTTTAACCGAAACTTGGATAAAATCAGAGAAAGATGCATGTACTCTTAAAATTCCGAATTACACACATTTTTATAACCTAAGGACTGATAGCATAGGTGGAGGAGTATCAATTTATATACACAACGATCTAACGCACTCAATTACAGAAGAAAAATATATCGATGGAAACAACTATTTGTGGATTTATCTTAATAAATATGCCTTACACATTGGACTTGTATATAAACCTCCAGCAACGAATACAGAAAATTTTTTGCAAACTTATTCCGAGCAATTAGAAAATAGAAAGAGATCGATTGTATTTGGTGATTTCAACATAAATTTATTGAACAATGATAAATTCTCAAAAAAATATAAATATATTTTACAACAAACTGGATATGAAATTTTAAATAAAATAGATGTTAACTACTGCACTAGAGAAACAGAAACTACTAAAACAATTATTGATCATGTATGTACAAATATTAAAAAGGATTTCCATTTGGCCATAATAGACTCTCCACTATCAGACCACAAGCAGATTTATTGCGAGTTAAAAATATATAAAAAGGAACCAAAGAAGAAATATAGCTATGAAGCGATTAATTACAATTTACTGTACAGAGATATGTGTGTAACAAATTTTTCAAATGCGGAACATGATTTTAGCGTGTTAGAAAACTACATTAAAACTCAAAATGATAACCATAAAACAATTAAATATAAAATACAAAACTTACCCCAAGAAGACTGGATAAATAAAAATATTATTGAAGAAATCAGCAAACGTAATCAGTTATGGAGAGACTTGAAACATGATCGCAATAACACTGATTTAAATAATGATTTTATTTGGACAAGGAATCATGTTGGAACTCTAATAAAAAATACTAAAGATAGATATTATTTTGCTGTTTTTATGAAAACTTACAACAAACCAAAGTGAATGTGGAATTTAATTCATAACTTAGCTACCAATAAGAATAAATGTAGATGACAAAACTCATAATAGATGGTAAAACTATTGATGAACTCCAGGACATATGTGAGTCTTTTAATATATACTTTTCTTCTATCGGTCCAATCTTGGCAAATAACATACCACAGAAATATCACAAAATAACATCATTCATAACACATACACAACAACACCCTTACAGTTTAAATGAATTTAAGTTATCTTCGAAAATTGAAATCCAAACAATAATTAATAATTTAAATGTTAATTCAAGCTCAGGTATAGACAATATAACAACAAATCATTAAAATGCATTAACAATTTAGTGTGTGAAGATATAAGTCATTGTATTAATAAATGTATAAAGGAAGGTGTATTTCCAGATTCTCTAAAAATAGCAAAAGTTAGCCCTATTCATAAGTCAGGTGGTAAATCTGATCCTGGAAACTACCGTCCAATATCTGTCCTACCAACTTTATCGAAGGTTTTTGAAAAAATTATGCATGTACGTTTAAATAACTATCTTAAAGATATAGATTTTTTATACAAACAACAATATGGTTTCCGAAAAAATTCTAACACACTATCCGCAACAGCAGATTTAGTTAATAAAATAAAAAATTATATTGATCAAAAGAAATTAGTTTTAGGTGTATTTATAGATTTAAAGAAAGCGTTTGATACCGTGTCCCATAATATTTTGATAAATAAGTTAACAAATATTGGTATTCATGGGTCAGCTTTAGAATTACTTACATCATACCTTACAAACAGACAACAAATAGTTAAGATTAAAAACATTAAAAGTACACCAAAAATGATTACCTGTGGAATACCCCAGGGATCTATTTTAGGGCCTCTGTTATTTTTAATATATATAAATGATATCAGTCATCTGGATTTATCTGGTGAAGTATCGCTCTATGCAGATGACACGTGTTTATTTTACTTTGAAGATTCTATTGAAATTTTATTAGCAAAAGCACAGAATGATTTAGATAAATTACATGAATGGTTTCAATATAATTTACTAACTATAAATATTGAAAAGACTTCCTTCATGCTTTTTCATGCAAAAAATAAGAAAATTCCAAAATTTAACCCAATAATGATAAATAATCAGACTATTAAACAATCAAATGAAAAAAAGTATCTTGGCCTAATCCTAGACCCTAAGCTAACATGGCATGCACACTTAGACTACTTGCAAGGAAAAATAAATTCACTCACTGGGGCAATACGTAGATCGTCGCGATGTATACCACACAAAATCCGTATTATAATATATAATTCACTTGTAAAGTCATTATTAGAATATCTTGTTGAGATTTGGGGTAGTGCATATAAAACTAATATAAAGGATCTACAGCTCTCGCAAAATAAATTACTAAAGTCATTATTCCATCTAGATTACCACATGTCAACCAAAGAATTGTATAAACGTACTAATGTATTATCAATTAACCAGTTATACAAATTTAAAACATGCATATTAATTAGAAAAATACTAACAAAAACAATACACACACAAATAACGTTTAGAACTAAAACCTACAAACATTACACTAGAAATAAACACAAACTTGAATTACCCAAGACCAGGACGAAATATGGAATTAAATCTTTACAGTTTGAGGGAGCAAAACTATACAATAGCTTACCTAATGAAATTTTCAATGAAAAATCCTTTACGATCTTTAAGAAAAAAATATTATCTTATTGTAAAAATACTTAGATTAATTACTCTTGAATTGTATAAGTCGTTACTACTGTACTAAATTGTCGGTTAAATTATTATGTAAAATATCTCATTTAAGTGAACATTGTATGTTCTTTATGAGAAATAAAATTCTTAGACCACAACAAAAGTACAAAAATGTTATTTACAAAAACTCATAAACAATATGTTTACAGAAGTATAAACATAAAATATATAATGTAAAAACAATATCACAAATGTAACAAACAAAATATATATATGGTTTTATGAGTCAAAGAAATATATGGAATCATTTTATTTTGAAAACCAAAATGTCCTAAGCTGAACTTTAGAAAAATATAATTGTAGAAAGATATTCGAATTGAAATCCTATCACTCAATCAACTCACAAGTTTATGGCGAACCTTCTTTCATACCTCTCGCTCATTCTTCTCTAACAAAGCCATACTTATTCCAAAGTTAAATATAATTACAAAATATTTTAGTTATACCAAAATTATATTTTAATAATATATTTTACTTGATAACGACCAATAGTACTGTTCTCTACATCTGTCAAAATATTAACATTATTAGAAATCTTCTCTATTATTTGAGATTTAATAAACTTAGGACCACGTTTTGCCGAAAAATATTGTGAAGCATTAGACAAGATACAATTTCTTCTCCAAACTATATCACCTGAACCATAAGAAATGACTTTCCTTTATTATAAAAGAAAGCATTCTTTTTATAAGCTTTAGATGAATATTTGGTTACTAAATGAAATTGAACTTTTGGAATCCAAAGTTACTGCATAAGTAGTTGGTTACCAATTTCAAGCTCATTCAAATCTGTGAGTGAATTTTTGAAACGTTTCAATGAAGCATCAATAACAACTTCACTACCAAACATTAGAAAATTAGGAGTAAATTCAGAATCTAAATTTACACTACTATTCAAAGCAAATTTAACGTGATTTAAATATTTCAACCAAGTTCTATGATCATCAAATACATGTAGGTTATAAATAAAAAACTGTATACAATTAGTCACATAAAAGAACCATATTTACCTGCTCTTATTTTTAATCTTACAATATAAGTTTTATAAGAAAAATAACACCAATTAAGCTTTGAATACAAACAAAGTAGTAAGTACGTGAGTAAGTAAGGCTTGTGTTTATAATTCATCTTGTGCTTTACGGTGAAGGAAAACATCGTAAGAAAACCTGCATGTTTCTAATTTCACAATTGATATTCTGCCAAGTGTGTGTTCCAACAAACTGCATTGAAGCAGCGTCGTCGAATTAGCTTCAAACTTTCACCCCTCAAAAAAGGAGAGGAGCCCTTAGCCCAGCAGTGAGACATTCACATGCTGTTACTTTTACTGTTATTTGGCAATCTCATTTACACCTCAATGAGCCTGTGATTCGTGCCACACATAACTTTGAACATGGGTCTTTTTAAAATTGTAGATTCTTAAATTCAGTACATTCAATTTCGATTTATAATAAAAAACAAAAAAATCTCCTTTAGAGCACTGAAACACAGCCTGTTAATCATAGACGGCAACTACTATGACATCTTTCTTATCCCACTCCTTCTCTATTCAGGACAAACGTTTCTCTTCGAGATGTTGTAAATAAATTTGTTTTAAGTCTTTTGTCGGAATGAAGAAAGATATATTAAGATACTGGGTAAATATGCGACAAATCATAATACTATTAACTATAACAACGTTATTAGTCTTGCATTGTTCCACACAATCTCTGTGAATATCTGAGATGGTTTTACTTCCATCGATGCAATGTTCCTTTGAATTAAACCGTTTGTAGTGAGATACAATTTTAGGGATAGGATTAATAAAAGCTCTTGCTGTATTTTTCAGTGCATCATCTACGTGTGCATGATTAGATTTTATTTTTCTTTTAATGTATTTCAATGGGCCGATTGTTTATAGCTAAAGTGTTAACAAAAGAATACATTATTATTTTCTCTTTTGAAGCTGATGTTCCGCTCTCATCAACTCTGACATAACGGTAAGCTGGTTTTACCTCTTCCATAGACCGACTGTTGTAGTTTTAAGTGAATTATATTGGCTCGGCATTTCTTTGCAAGTTGGCTTAAGTTTTCGTTCAGGCAATACTTTCTTGGTGTTAGATGATCGGACTTAACACTATTTTTTTTCTTTTTCTTCTGGCAATTACTTTCCTATCTTGGACTTTCTTTCCTTTTTCTTAGGTGTTAAAGCATCCGTTTCAATTATGCCAGGATCGATTAAAACTGGGGACGTTTTCTATGATGGCGTTCGAAGTATAATTTTCTGTGGTGGTGTATGATTCATTTATTGTATTATTTAGTATATCTTCATGTAAATCTGTTATATTTGATTCGCAGACTGACCTTTCTTGCTTTTGATTGGTTGCTTGCAAATTTGCTTTAGTGTACCTTGTGGTTGAGATGTCGGTTAGTTCGTCTAAAGTAAATGTTAACTTTGCCTTTTTTGTACAAATTGGTAATCTGGGTCTTTCACTGAGTCATCGCTGTCTGCAAAGATGCATAAACAGCACGGCAGGTAATTCGTTCTATATTCGAGTTAAGTTATATTAAAGGTTCTACCAACTTTCATGGAACGACGATGACAAAGAACTACTTGAAGAGCTACGAGCTACTTGATGATGAACTTGTAGATTCACTACGGGGGATTTAAGTTTGAACTGTCTCTTGATTCTCTGAAAATGAAGGATAAACTCGAGTAGAATATAATAGACAAGTATCTACATTTTCTTAAAACGAAGAATGTAAGAATGTATCTTGCTACATAATTATATACATGGGCAGCTAACTCTGACGTATTGATGAAAATAATATCAATTTACTAACCAAATATTTTATTCACTTTAGCACATTTTATAGAATCTATTTTCTGCTGGGCAAAACGGTCAGAATTTTGAATATCGTCTTCATTTTTTCTTTTTGCTAACTGTGCCATTAGTTTTGATCTCGACCCCTTCTGTAAATAAAATACTAATAAAAAGTTATTGTTTAGCACATACAAAGTTATAAGTGTAAATAAATTCATAACCGAATTAGAAAGTATTCCGGAATAACAGCACATCAACAAATAACCCAAATCACATTTCGCTTGAAAGCAAACGCTTCATCATCTTCAATGTTACTATTCAAGCTATCACATTGTAATTTAGTATTTTTACAAGAAAAATGTGATATTCAGGACCAACCACATAATTTTTTTTCATATTTTACAAAAACACTGTGATAAGTGATACACTGTGATTAGTGATACATTACATTGTCGAAAAGAAAGAAAAAGATCAAAATTATACTCACCTTTTCACCAAAAACGCGATAACTTCGATTATCAAGTTGTTCGCGAAAACCGCAAGCACTTCATACTAACACTAACAGGGGGGGGACAACTGAACTGTTACTTTCTTAAAGTCAACCAGAATGCTGAATGAGATAGTGCTACACTGTGATATTTGAGACTCTTTCTCTCATAGCTCCGTTATTTTTAGAGTAAAAAATATCATCTTTTTTCAGATAATAGAGCGGTATACGGCGAATCCGAATTTCTATAAAACCATAAATCGATTTTTTTGAAATATTACATTGTCGTCGCAAATGGACGATATATTATATATATTATACATTATCACTCGTTCTTACCACACGTGCGACTTGACGACATAGAGGATAAAATTTCTATCTTAAAGACCCAATTACGTGACTTAAAAAAATTGTAGTAAACGATACATTTGCTTTATATGAATTACAAATTAATTATCTATACAGTAAATTAAACAAAGTAATGATTATCTGAATACTTTAGAACCAAATCGAGTAAAAAGGGGCTCATAAATGGGTTAGGTTCAATAATAAAGAGCATTTCGGGTAATTTACTCTGATGCTATTAGATATAATAATGTTATAAAATCTATAGAAAATTCCTAGAACAAAGTGATTTTTAAATTTAATAACCATATTAGCATCAATAAATAACGGATAAGTCATTACAATAATGTTATTGTACAATTCGTAGAAAATCAAGGCAAGCTTAATGCTACATTGTTGTCAATTTTAGATAAAAGTATTTTTACAGAAATTCATTTAATAAAATACGCACAATTTGCTCAGCTTCTCACTATTATTACAGAAAATGTGAATGGCATTTTAGAAGAACTTTTAAGAATTGAAAATTCTTTAGCGTTTATTAGAGCCTCTACCACGCATCACTCAATACTACGGATAGATATAGTCAGTAAAATGGTAGAAAAGTTTTGTAAGATTTACAATAGAGACCAGGTTATAGATTTAGAGCTTAGAGAGTATTATGATGTTATAAAACCAGGATATTATTAATATAATAAACAGATAATGATAGTTTTTAAAGTACCTATAGTTTCTGTAGAGTCTTTTAATTTATATAAGCTAGCTGTTTTTCCGAATAGAAATATGCAGGCTCTCCTTCCTCTTTTTCCTTTCATTGTTACCAACAGGCATATGTTTATGTACATGGAGAATGTCCGAAGTACCATAATAATCGGTATCTCTGCGAGAAGAAGAGTAATCAGCTACGCACATCATCAGATTGTTTTCATAACCTAATTTATAATCAAACTTTGAAGCCAAGCTGTGTGATGACATCATTATCCCTCTCACAGGAAGCTATGAAAGAATTAGATGAAAGACATTACATCATATCGTTTCCACGACCTGTGCAAGTACATATAATATGCAGGCGAGAATATATTCTTAGACTAAATGGAAGTTTTTTGGCTACTATTCCTATGGACTGTACTCTACACGCAGGAGGATTTAAATTAGCAACACCGAAGACAAAATTGCAGGCCAGCCTCTTAAAATCTTGGATGTAAGCTTCAAAGACATACCACATCGAACACGCGCAGACTACTTTAGCTTGAAATCTGTAGATCTTAGAAACCTGTATTCTATTCAGAACAAGGTCATGTTGCAAGCTAAATTACAGTTGGAACGTATTTCCTCAACATTTTATCATACGACGATACCATTTTATATCATCTTATTGAGTACACTTGCACTTACTATTGCCATTTTATTGCGACGATACAAGAATCTTTGCTGCAAGTCTAAAGCTAAAAATGTAATTGAAATGAAGTTAAATACTGAGATGAACTGTCAAGAGAATGGAAATCCTGAAGAACCTGGCAAGTGTCAAGAACGGTTTCCAGCAACATTTTATCACGCAGTTCTCAAATAGTTGCTGATTTTGGGGTGGAGGAGTTACATAGCATAGCTAGTAGTATAGTGCAAGCATATCGATACACGGACGACACAAGGCGCAGCATCAGCAATTGCGTCACCGGCAATAGGACACGGCCGACGGCCAGTACAGACGGGAAGAAGATTCTGCACTAGCCGCCCTCGCCTTGCCGGCCCGCAAGATGCCTCTTCACGCCTCGTTTGAAGGAACCCGGGTCGTAAGAGGAGGGGAACACGTGTGCTGGTAAGGAATTCCATTTTTTGGAAGTGCGACAAAGAAAGGAGTAGCCAAATTTCTTTGTGCGCGATGGAATTGATGTCACAGTTAGTCGGTGACATCGAGAGCCAGCACGCGTAGACTTGTGAAGGAAGGGGGAAGCAGGAATTAGGGAGAATAATTCCTCGGAACACTCGCCGAGATACAGTCGATAGAAAGCGCTCAGCGCTGCTATCTCTCGACGCAATTGTAAAGGCTCGAGGGTGTTAGTGATCTTTACGTCGCCAATAATGCGGACCGCACGTCGCTGCAACCGATCCAAGGCCTCAAGTAGGTACTTAGCGGAGCCATCCCAAAGGTGCGAGCAATATTCAACGCAGGACCGTACCTGTGTTTTGTACAGCAGGCACAGTTGTTGTGGCGTGAAAAAACGCCGCACCTTGTTCAGGACTCCGAGTTTCCGTGAAGCTGTTTTTATGACAGCCTCGATGTAATCCCTTGGACTAAGGTCGCAGCGGATCACCATATCACCAGCGGAGTGCCACAGAGGGAGAGAAGAGGGGAAAATTGTGAGTTTTTCGCTGTGAGAGCGCATACCTGTGTTTTCTTGGCATTAAACTCAACAAGATTATCAGAGTCCCATTTAGCGATGAGCTCTAACGTCCTATTGAGTTCAATGACAAGATCCTCCCGCCTCTCCTCAATTTCCGCTCGCCCAGCCACTGCGCGTCCGTGGTATCCACCATGCACTGTACTATCATCTGCATAGCAATGAATGCTCCCGAGAGAGAGCATATCATTGATATGCAAAAGATAGAGAGTGGGAGATAGCACAGATCCCTGGGGGACCCCAGCATTCACTACATAGAATTGTGAAGCGCAACCATCAACTAAAACACGAAGGCTGCGCTTGTGTAGGAAGCTGGCAATCCAGGTGCAAAGCTGAGCAGGCAGACCATATGCCGGCAGCTTGGAGAGAAGGCTTCTGTGCCAGACCTTGTCGAAAGCCTTGGAGATATCGAGGCTGACAGCTAACGATTCCCCATGCTTGTCGATAGCTTCACCCCAGAGGTGCGTTACGTACGCTAGAAGATCACCTGTAGACCGTTTTGGTCGAAATCCGTACTGACGATCATTAATTAGACAGTGATCTTCTAGGTAATGGCTCAGTTGGTTGTTTATAATCCGTTCCATCACCTTACAAAGTACTGAGGTGATAGCTATTGGCCGATAATTTGCCGGGTCAGACCGATCCCCTTTTTTGGGAACCGCTTGCATATTAGCTCTTCTCCAAGCCTCCGGCACACATCCCGAAGAAAGAGAAAGTTGGAACAGGCGCGTTAACATGGGAGACAGCTCCGCCGCGCATTTCTTCAGCACTATAGCTGGTATTCCATCGAGACCGCTAGCTTTCCGTACATCAAGTGATTGCAGCTCTGCACGCACATCACGCTGCCTGATTTTGATGTCAGGCATCGTGTGGCCACAAGGAGGTATTACTGGTGGCAGCGCACTACAATCATCGATGACGGAGTTATCGGCAAAGAGTTTAGCCAGGAGATCAGCTTTCTCTTGCGGACTGTGAGCTAGCGATCCGTCCGGACTTCTGAGCGGTGGCAGCGAAGGTTGGCAGAAGTTGTTTTGCACAGACTTGGTCAGACGCCAGAAGCTACGGGAGCCCCTAGGATGTGAAATAAGGTCATGACCAATCTGTACAATGCGCTGTGCATCCGCTCTCGTGTAAGCCTTCCTACAGGACTTGGAGTTTTTATTGTAGTTTGCTTTCAGTGAGTCAATGTTAGATGCCCCGCTAATGCAGCCATTGATCCACTCGCGATATGCCGCCTGCTTAGATGATACAGCGTCGGCACATTCGCGAGTGAACCAACGGTTACGCGCACCCCTACTGACGAGATCAGAGCTAGGAATGTAGTATTCCATCCCCAACATGATCTCGCCAGCAACAGCAGCGGCACCAGCTGTCGGGTCATTCCCACTGAAGCAACGTTCCTTCCAAGGGACTGACGCATAGTAATCGCGCATACCGTCCCAATCTGCCGACTTGTAGTGCCAAACGCGACGTTTGCATACCGCTGGTGGCGGCAGCTTGGCCTGGCACTTTGGTAGATATAAGGCTGTGATCCGAACAACCAAGTGGAGCTTGAACCACAACCTGATATTCCACCGGGTGAGAAGTCAGCAGAAGGTCCAGTAGAGAAGGCGCTTGCCCATCAATGTCTGGGATCCTGGTGGGCTGATCAACCAGTTGGGTCAAGTCATGTGTGAGAGCAAAAGCATGAGCAGTCCTTCCAGCATGGTCGGTTTTGAGGGATTTCAACCATGATTCATGGTGAGCATTAAAATCCCCCAAAAACACCAATTCCGCGTTAGGAAACGGCTCTTGCGCAGCATCTGCACCCGACTAAGATGGTCAAATAATCGGCTTGTCTCCAAGTCACCATTGTGGGATCTGTAGAGGCACACGTAGACCCGACTCTGACGAACCAGATCCACACGTACCACCAACATGGAGAAGGAGGGGTCCTCCAAGCAGCGCAATCGGTGACAGTAAACATCCGTCCTGACGAACAAGCATACTCCGGCTTACGCTTTGAAGGATTCTTCAAGCATGTAGCCGGGATAATTAAGGTAGCTGGTATCGGCAAGACGGAGTATTTGTGTCTCCGTGAGAAACAACATTGCTGGCCGTGCTGTCTCGAGATGGTGGTGGACAGCATTGAAGTTAGCGTGGAGTCCACGGATGTTAGTGAACTCGACCTCAAACAGCGTGGGTATGGTGGGGGTGTGCACCGCTGTACGACCGTTATTCCTGCTTTGATGCGCTACCATATGGGAAAAAAGAATGGAAAAGAGACGTGAAGCGAGCGACGTATTGCCACGATAGGGATGGGCAAAGTGTGGAGGCGCGTTTCCCCAAGTGGTTGCCAAATGGGAAACTACACTGACCCGCCGGACGGAAGGGCCCCCGAACCCTCCCGGAAGTGGCCGCCGGGACCCCACCTTCCGGTCACCAACCGGCACGACGGTCCACCCCGAGATTATGCGTGGCCTGGTGGGGCAGCCTCGCGTGCTGGTTAGGCACGCTCGGGCCCCTGTACTATGCCACGGGCGGCCAGCGGAATAGCCGTTTCTTCGGATCTCCCTGTCCGGCAGAGCAATACAGTTTCCCCCGGCATTGGTTTAGCAGCCGTCTCCACTGGAACAACACCCATCGCGGCAATGCTCGCTCGGGCACTGGCTGTACGCTGGCTGACCTCGAAACGCGGCAGCAGCCACTTCACGAGATTTTCACCATGGGTACGGTGGTAACAAGCCAGGCGGATGATTGTTCAGCTGTTTAATATATCGTTCGTATAAACCCGTAGGTTTACTTTTTTTACCAATTGAGGCATCTATTGTACGTGTATACATATCGACTGTATTACTACTCGTCGCTAGATGGCGCTGCAACACATCAACTTACCTACCGTTCAACGAAACGCCATGACTATTGTACAAACAGGCTGTTGCCGGCTTTAGCTATGATACTACCACTATTAAAACAAGCAATACTTTGTAATTAAAGCATATATAATTAAACAGCCTTCAAATTCATAGCTGGACAGCCTCCTCTCAATTTGAAGAGTGATTATGGATTTCTTTTCACACACATACTGGCTATTATATGATTAAAAAAAACAGGCACATTAAAATATAGTGGTATTCTCCGGGTGAACCCACAAACTTGGGTTCTCACCACAGGATCTCGGCTCTGCATATTGACTCACGCAGTGAGCCAGTGTCATTACAAACCCAGTGTTAAGATTAAACATGTTTGTTACTATTTGTCAATAGATGGCGTTGATACATTTTTTGAAATTCCTGAATCACGCTGTCTAAGTTTCTTTCTAATAGTACGTATATGTAATGTCAATGTTACAAAATCGATCAAATTTATTAAAGTGTTGTGAACAGTGAAATATAGTTCTTATTTCGTTCATCATTTGGTCCCTCCGAGTACGTCGGGAGTAAACATTGGTCCTTCGAGCCGGATAGTTGGAAGATATCAGCAGAGGTGCCCTCTGGAAGTATAAGGGCACCTCTCGATTACAGCGAAGAAGTGATTTCAATTCAACATCAACTGGGTACGGTTTGTTGCTGTTGGCGGCTAAGGTGCTTGATTGAAGAGGCATCAGGTAAAGCAGATCCATAAGAAGTGGATACTGGATTCATAGCGTCAGCGGGATACAAATTCGTCGAGTTCAAGCATTGTGCGCTTAGTGAGTGTATTGGTCAGTTCGGATTAAAACTGTGAGTATTTTCAATTATATAATATTAGTGACTTAGAAAATTTCAAGAATTATTAGACTTAGAAAAAAATAAGAAAAAAGTGACTAGACGAGGAATCTATGCCCAAATTTTCTTAAGTTAAAAAACATTGCTAAACACTTAGAAAAAAATGGATATCTTAGAAATTCAAATTGAAATACAGAATCAAATTGAAAGACTTAAAATTAATTTTAAAAAAAGTGCAAAGGAAAGACTTACTAAACAGTTTATAGAGTCAAGATTACAAGCGTTAGAAAATAAATGGTGTGAATTTGCCAAGAATCATTATGAATTAATTAAGAAAAAGAGTACTTTAAATACAGATTATTTTAGTAAAGATACTTTTGGATCACTTGAAGAATTTTATTTGGAATTTAAAACTAATTTAAATGAATTATTGGACAAGTTTACAGCAAATACTCAAATAAATAAATCTTTACATATAAATGGAAATAGTAAAACTTCAGTTAAATTACCAAAAATAACTATTCCTATGTTTTCTGGATTATATACAGAGTGGATAAGTTTTCGAGATATGTTTATATCACTCATTCATAGCAACAATAATCTAGACAATGTTCAAAAGCTTCATTACTTGAAAGGACATCTCACCGGTGAGGCGGAGCAGCTCGTTCGCCATATACCCATTACAAATGATACTTATGAACAGTGTTGGATTTTGTTAGATAGTAGATATAATAATAAGCAATATTTAGCTAATTGTATTTTGAAACGTTTCTTTTCTCAACGCAATGTATTAGTAGAGTCAGCTAGTTTTATTAAACAACTATTAGATAATATAAATGACTTGTTAAATGGATTGTCAAATTTAAATGTAGATACACAGTCATGGGATTTAATAGTGATATACATAGTTTGTCAAAAATTAGATCCAGAGAGTAGAAAACAATGGGAGGCTAAAATTAGTAATTCCCAGAATAATTTGCCTACACTAGATAGTTTTAAGGAATTTTTAGAACACCGTTTTAGGTCACTCGAATTTTTAGATTCAAAGGAAGTTAAAAAACAAAATTACATTCGTAGTACTAATCAAAAAATGTTGCCTGTTGCTACTCTTTCATGTAATTATTGCTCGGATAGTCACAAATTATATAATTGTAAGAAATTCGCAAATTTAGATAACGATGTGCGACGTGATTTTGTTCGGTCCAATGAGCTATGCTTCAATTGTTTAGGTGGAAACCATTCTGCTTTTTCATGTCGTCAGACTACCAGATGCCGTATTTGTAAAAAAAGGCATCACTCATTACTTCATCCTTATAACGTGCCTAAATCAGAAGAAGGTAATGATCATGGTTCGTCTGATGATAAGGATGCGGTCATTGCATCCATGTCTGCACAAAATGAATCGAATAATTTAGTGTCATGTTTTTCTGATCTAAAAAGCCAGGTTTTACTAGCCACAGCTTTAGTGAAGGTTGAAACTAAAACAGGAACTACAGTTATTTTGAGAGCGTTGTTGGATCAAGGCTCACAAGCTTCATTTATTACGGAGTCAGCGGTTCAGTTATTAGGTCTAAGAAAAATGCCAACTACAGCAAATATATTAAGGTTAGGTGATGAGGGTAACAATTTACCTTCTAAAGCTGTAGTTTCACTTAAAATTAAATCACGCTTTGATTCTGCTTTTGTTTTAAATGTCAACGCGTACGTTTTAAAGAAGCTTACATCTTTTCTTCCTGAGAAAAAGATAGTTCAAATGCTATCAACAATATCTGCAGTTGACTTAGCAGATCCATCATTTGGCAAGCCAAATAAAATAGATTTGGTTTTGAGTGCAGCAGTATATGCACAAATTCTATTAGAAGGCTTAGTTAAAGGTCCTCCTGGGTTACCCATTGCTCAAAATACCAAGTTCGGTTGGATTTTATCTGGAGATGTTCATGATTCAAGCTCAAAAGATCGTTCAGAAATAAGTAATAATGTTGTTGTTAGTATGCATGTACAATTGAATGAAAATGAAATATTGAAAAAGTTCTGGGAATTAGAAGAGCCTGTGTCAGTAAATAAAAAAATCCTTACTGAAAAAGAACAGCTTTGTGAACAGCTATTTTCTCAAACAACCAGGAGAGACAAATCAGGGCGCTATATAGTGAGATTACCCTTTAAACGAGATGACCCACTCAGTAAATATGGTAATTCTAGACATATAGCACAAAAGAGGTTTTATATGTTAGAACATAAGCTGAATAAGAATTCAGAATTGAAAACTCAGTACAGTGCAGTGATAAAAGAATATTTAGATTTGAATCACATGGAGGTGATTCCGACATCACAAAGAAACAAGAGTGGTGCTGTATATTTACCTCACCACGCAGTGGTACGTAACGACAAGAGCACAACAAAAGTGCGAACAGTTTTCGATGCATCTTGTCAAGGAATTAATGGAGTTTCACTCAATGATGATTTAATGGTGGGACCCAAATTGCAACCTGAGTTGCGTCAAATTATCATGCGATGGCGCTGTCATCCTATATGTTTAGTTGACGATATAGTAAAGATGTACCGGCAAATAAAGGTGTCTGATGAGGATACTGATTATCAACGTCTGTTATGGCGTGATAATCCAAATTCAGAATTACAACATTTAAGATTATTGCGTGTAACCTTTGGTACATCTGCAGCTCCATACTTAGCAGTAAAGTGCTTGCAGCAGTTGTCCTATGATGAAGGAAATGAATTTCCATTAGTGTCAAATCGAGTATTAAATGACTTTTATGTTGATGATCTTATCACAGGTTGTCAAACAGTTTCCGAAGGTAAAGCAATATACAAAGACATGAACGAGTTATTAAATCGCGGAGGTTTTCAACTTCAGAAATGGTGTACCAATAGTAGTGAATTAATGGAGCAAATAAGTAATGATATCGATAGCAACAAAAACTTAGATTTGAAAATAGATTCAGTTATAAAAATACTTGGAATAACTTGGGACCATCAAAACGATGAATTTCAGTATACTTGTCAACTTCCTCCTCTGTCAACATCAGTAAGTATCTTGGTACAAGAGACACTCGCTGCATACCCAGATTTATAGTAATCCGCGTTCGGTGTGATCAACTCACTGTGAATGATCGATCTCCTGGTACAAGAAACACCCCTCAAACCAAGATTTATAGTTATCCGCGTTCGGTGTGCCAAATCACTGTAATTTATCTCCTGGTACAAGAGACACTCGCTGCATACCAATATTTATAGTTATCCGCGTTCGGTGAGACCAACTCACTGTATGATCTCCTGGTACAAGAGACACTTGCTGCATACCAAGATTTATAGTTATCCGCGTTCGCTGTGACTAACTCACTGTAAATTATCTCCAGGTACGAGAGACGCTAGTAATCGGCGTTCGATCCGCGTGAGATCAAGATTTACAGTAATCCGCGTTCGGTGAGACCAACTGACCAAGATTTATAGTTATCCGCGTTCGGTGCGACCAACTCACTGTATATTATCTCCTGGTACAAAACACACTCGCTCAATAACAAGATTTATAGTAATCCGCGTTCGGTGAGACCGACTCACTGTATATTATCTCCTGGTACAAGAGACACTCGCTCAATAACAAGATCTATAGTAATCCGCGTTCGGTGAGACCGACTCACTGTATATGATCGATCTCCTGGTACAGGAGACACTCGCTCAATAACAAGATCTATAGTAATCCGCGTTCGGTGAGACCGACTCACTGTGTATGATCAATCTCCTGGTACAGGAGACACTCGCTCAATAACAAGATCTATAGTAATCCGCGTTCGGTGAGACCGACTCACTGTGTATGATCGATCTCCTGGTACAGGAGACACTCGCTCAATAACAAGATCTATAGTAATCCGCGTTCGGTGAGACCGACTCACTGTGTATGATCGATCTCCTGCTACAGGAGACACTCGCTCAATAACAAGATCTATAGTAATCCGCGTTCGGTGAGACCGACTCACTGTATATTATCTCCTGGTACAAAACACACTCGCTCAATAACAAGATTTATAGTAATCCGCGTTCGGTGAGACCGACTCACTGTGTATGATCGATCTCCTGGTACAGGAGACACTCGCTCAATAACAAGATCTATAGTAATCCGCGTTCGGTGAGACCGACTCACTGTGTATGATCGATCTCCTGGTACAGGAGACACTCGCTCAATAACAAGATCTATAGTAATCCGCGTTCGGTGAGACCGACTCACTGTGTATGATCGATCTCCTGGTACAGGAGACACTCGCTCAATAACAAGATCTATAGTAATCCGCGTTCGGTGAGACCGACTCACTGTATATTATCTCCTGGTACAAAACACACTCGCTCAATAACAAGATTTATAGTAATCCGCGTTCGGTGAGACCAACTCACTATGTATGATCGATCTCCTGGTACAAAAGACACTCGCTCCATACCAAGATTTATAGTAATCCGCGTTCGGTGAGACCGACTCACTGTATATTATCTCCTGGTACAAAACACACTCGCTCAATAACAAGATTTATAGTAATCCGCGTTCGGTGAGACCGACTCACTGTGTACGATCGATCTCCTGGTACAAAAGACACTCGCTCCATACCAAGATTTATAGTAATCCGCGTTCGGTGAGACCGACTCACTGTATATTATCACCTGGTACAAAAGACACTCGCTCAATATCAAGATTTATAGTAATCCACGTGCGGTGAGACCGACTCACTATGTATGATCGATCTCCTGGTACAAGAGACACTCCCTCAATAACAAGATCTATAGTAATCCGCGTTCGGTAAGACCGACTCACTGTGTATGATCGATCTCCTGGTACAGGAGACACTCGCTCAATAACAAGATCTATAGTAATCCGCGTTCGGTGAGACCGACTCACTGTGTACGATCGATCTCCTGGTACAGGAGACACTCGCTCAATAACAAGATCTATAGTAATCCGCGTTCGGTGAGACCGACTCACTGTATATTATCTCCTGGTACAAAAGACACTCCCTCAATAACAAGATTTATAGTAATCCGCGTTCGGTGAGACCGACTCACTGTGTACGATCGATCTCCTGGTACAAAAGACACTCGCTCCATACCAAGATTTATAGTAATCCGCGTTCGGTGAGACCGACTCACTGTATATTATCACCTGGTACAAAAGACACTCGCTCAATATCAAGATTTATAGTAATCCGCGTGCGGTGAGACCGACTCACTATGTATGATCGATCTCCTGGTACAAGAGACACTCCCTCAATAACAAGATCTATAGTAATCCGCGTTCGGTAAGACCGACTCACTGTGTATGATCGATCTCCTGGTACAGGAGACACTCGCTCAATAACAAGATCTATAGTAATCCGCGTTCGGTGAGACCGACTCACTGTATATTATCTCCTGGTACAAAACACACTCGCTCAATAACAAGATTTATAGTAATCCGCGTTCGGTGAGACCAACTCACTATGTATGATCGATCTCCTGGTACAAAAGACACTCGCTCCATACCAAGATTTATAGTAATCCGCGTTCGGTGAGACCGACTCACTGTATATTATCTCCTGGTACAAAACACACTCGCTCAATAACAAGATTTATAGTAATCCGCGTTCGGTGAGACCGACTCACTGTGTACGATCGATCTCCTGGTACAAAAGACACTCGCTCCATACCAAGATTTATAGTAATCCGCGTTCGGTGAGACCGACTCACTGTATATTATCACCTGGTACAAAAGACACTCGCTCAATATCAAGATTTATAGTAATCCACGTGCGGTGAGACCGACTCACTATGTATGATCGATCTCCTGGTACAAGAGACACTCCCTCAATAACAAGATCTATAGTAATCCGCGTTCGGTAAGACCGACTCACTGTGTATGATCGATCTCCTGGTACAGGAGACACTCGCTCAATAACAAGATCTATAGTAATCCGCGTTCGGTGAGACCGACTCACTGTGTACGATCGATCTCCTGGTACAGGAGACACTCGCTCAATAACAAGATCTATAGTAATCCGCGTTCGGTGAGACCGACTCACTGTATATTATCTCCTGGTACAAAAGACACTCCCTCAATAACAAGATTTATAGTAATCCGCGTTCGGTGAGACCGACTCACTGTGTACGATCGATCTCCTGGTACAAAAGACACTCGCTCCATACCAAGATTTATAGTAATCCGCGTTCGGTGAGACCGACTCACTGTATATTATCACCTGGTACAAAAGACACTCGCTCAATATCAAGATTTATAGTAATCCGCGTGCGGTGAGACCGACTCACTATGTATGATCGATCTCCTGGTACAAGAGACACTCCCTCAATAACAAGATCTATAGTAATCCGCGTTCGGTAAGACCGACTCACTGTGTATGATCGATCTCCTGGTACAGGAGACACTCGCTCAATAACAAGATCTATAGTAATCCGCGTTCGGTGAGACCGACTCACTGTGTATGATCGATCTCCTGGTACAAGAGACACTCCCTCAATAACAAGATCTATAGTAATCCGCGTTCGGTGAGACCGACTCACTGTGTATGATCGATCTCCTGGTACAAGAGACACTCGCTCAATAACAAGATCTATAGTAATCCGCGTTCGGTGAGACCGACTCACTGTGTATGATCGATCTCCTGGTACAAGAGACACTCGCTCAATAACAAGATCTATAGTAATCCGCGTTCGGTGAGACCAACTCACTGTGTATGATCGATCTCCTGGTACAAGAGACACTCCCTCAATAACAAGATCTATAGTAATCCGCGTTCGGTGAGACCGACTCACTGTGTATGTTCCTTCAAACGAGGCGTGAAGAGGCATCTTGCGGGCCGGCAAGGCGGGGGCGGCTAGTGCAGAACGTTCTTCCTGACTGTACTGGCCGTCCTCGCGTTTGGACTCTACTACCACTTAACATCAGGTGGAGTAGAGTCATTTGCCCTCCCGGCAAATATAAAAAAAAAAAAAAAAAAAGTATGATCGATCTCCTGGTACAAAAGACACTCGCTCAATAACAAGATCTATAGTAATCCGCGTTCGGTGAGACCAATTCACTGTGTATGATCGATCTCCTGGTACAAGAGACACTTGCTCCATACCAAGATTTATAGTAATCCGCGTTCGGTGAGACCAACTCACTGTGTATGATCGATCTCCTGGTACAAAAGACACTCGCTCCATACCAAGATTTATAGTAATCCGCGTTTGGTGAGACCGACTCACTGCATATTATCTCCTGGTACAAAAGACACTCCCTCAATAACAAGATTTATAGTAATCCGCGTTCGGTGAGACCGACTCACTGTGTACGATCGATCTCCTGGTACAAAAGACACTCGCTCCATACCAAGATCTATAGTAATCCGCGTTCGGTGAGACCGACTCACTGTGTATGATCGATCTCCTGGTACAAGAGACACTCCCTCAATAACAAGATCTATAGTAATCCGCGTTCGGTGAGACCGACTCACTGTGTATGATCGATCTCCTGGTACAAGAGACACTCCCTCAATAACAAGATCTATAGTAATCCGCGTTCGGTGAGACCAACTCACTGTGTATGATCGATCTCCTGGTACAAGAGACACTCCCTCAATAACAAGATCTATAGTAATACGCGTTCGGTGAGACCAATTCACTGTGTATGATCGATCTCCTGGTACAAAAGACACTCGCTCCATACCAAGATTTATAGTAATCCGCGTTCGGTGAGACCGACTCACTGTATATTATCTCCTGGTACAAAAGACACTCGCTCCATACCAAGATTTATAGTAATCCGCGTTCGGTGAGACCGACTCACTGTATATTATCTCCTGGTACAAAAGACACTCGCTGCATACCAAGATTTATAGTAATCCGCGTTCGGTGAGACCAACTCACTGTGTTTGATCGATCTCCTGGTACAAGAGACACTCCCTCAATAACAAGATCTATAGTAATCCGCGCTCGGTGAGACCAACTCACTGTGTATGATCGATCTCCTGGTACAAGAGACACTCGCTCAATAACAAGATTTATAGTAATCCGCGTTCGGTGAGACCAACTCACTGTGTATGATCGATCTCCTGGTACAAAAGACACTCGCTCCATACCAAGATTTATAGTAATCCGCGTTCGGTGAGACCGACTCACTGTATATTATCTCCTGGTACAAAAGACACTCGCTGCATACCAAGATTTATAGTAATCCGCGTTCGGTGAGACCAACTCACTGTGTATGATCGATCTCCTGGTACAAGAGACACTCCCTCAATAACAAGATCTATAGTAATCCGCGCTCGGTGAGACCAACTCACTGTGTATGATCGATCTCCTGGTACAAGAGACACTCGCTCAATAACAAGATTTATAGTAATCCGCGTTCGGTGAGACCAACTCACTATGTATGATCGATCTCCTGGTACAAGAGACACTCGCTCAATAACAAGATCTATAGTAATCCGCGTTCGGTGAGACTGACTCACTGTGTATGATCGATCTCCTGGTACAAGAGACACTCCCTCAATAACAAGATCTATAGTAATCCGCGTTCGGTGAGACCGACTCACTGTGTATGATCGATCTCCTGGTACAAGAGACACTCCCTCAATAACAAGATCTATAGTAATCCGCGTTCGGTGAGACCGACTCACTGTGTATGATCGATCTCCTGGTACAAGAGACACTCCCTCAATAACAAGATCTATAGTAATCCGCGTTCGGTGAGACCGACTCACTGTGTATGATCGATCTCCTGGTACAAGAGACACTCCCTCAATAACAAGATCTATAGTAATCCGCGTTCGGTGAGACCGACTCACTGTGTATGATCGATCTCCTGGTACAAGAGACACTCCCTCAATAACAAGATCTATAGTAATCCGCGTTCGGTGAGACCGACTCACTGTGTATGATCGATCTCCTGGTACAAGAGACACTCCCTCAATAACAAGATCTATAGTAATCCGCGTTCGGTGAGACCGACTCACTGTGTATGATCGATCACCTGGTACAAAAGACACTCGCTCAATATCAAGATTTATAGTAATCCGCGTGCGGTGAGACCGACTCACTATGTATGATCGATCTCCTGGTACAAGAGACACTCCCTCAATAACAAGATCTATAGTAATCCGCGTTCGGTGAGACCGACTCACTGTGTATGATCGATCTCCTGGTACAAGAGACACTCCCTCAATAACAAGATCTATAGTAATCCGCGTTCGGTGAGACCGACTCACTGTGTATGATCGATCTCCTGGTACAAGAGACACTCCCTCAATAACAAGATCTATAGTAATCCGCGTTCGGTGAGACCGACTCACTGTGTATGATCGATCTCCTGGTACAAAAGACACTCGCTCCATACCAAGATTTATAGTAATCCGCGTTCGGTGAGACCAACTCACTGTGTATGATCGATCTCCTGGTACAAGAGACACTCGCTGCGTACTAAGATTCATGGTAATCCGCGTTCGGTGAGACCAACTCACTGATTATTCTCCTGGTACAAGAGACACTCGCTCCAAACAAGAGCGTTCGGTGAGACCTTCTCACTCACAAGTAAAAATGTTTACAGCCCAACAAAGTGGGCACGGGTCAGCTAGTAAGTAATAAATAAACTATTTGCATTTAGTTCTATATATAAATAAACGTAACGAAATTTTGTGAATTGTTTGTAATTTGTAGGTACTTAAAATCTTATGATTACACTTGAAAACTAAGATATATGGCCATAGAACGACTAACATAACCCGATAAAAGCCATGAATAGAATATTACAGATTGTAAATAAAGTAATTTTACAAATTGGTTACTATTTCCGCCACGGCGACCAATCTCCAGAGAGATTAGCCATCTGCGCAGGAGATATTATAGTGCACAAGTGTGTGCGCAAACACATGTGCACTCTGTATTCCCTAACTCTAACTATCCGATGGGACGGCAATCCGATACAACCGGAAAAAGTCCAGTTGCAGGATCAACGTGTTTACGTGCTTTTTGAGGTACGGAAATGTAGACAGATTACCATTTTCCAGACTCCGGGCTGCTATTGAGAATTTTCGACTCGATTTTTTTTACATCTAGCCACTAGACTAACAAGGCAGTCAATTTTACAATACTATACTATAGTACTACAGCGCCGTAGTGGGGAGGAAACCCACATTTAGGGGATATCGGATATGTATATTCGGGTAACACCGTGAAAACTTATGTTTATCAAGAGGATTGTGCTCAGCTGTGGGACATATGTCTACACGTTACAATTACTAATTTATTATTTAATAAGTAAGCAGCAAAAAGAAATAGCTCAGATAATATTGTTTATTTAATGCCATACTATTCATGTGTTAATAATTACAGAGTCTAATCAAATATTTTAAAATAAGACCATAGATAATTTAGTATTTTTTTTTTAAATATTTCTAATGACAATGATAATGACAATGATAATGATAATTCTAATGATAATGACAATGACAGGACAATCTTTTAGATGGCGTGTTTTTTCTTAAAAATTTGTATGTGTATGTTCTTTTTATTTTAATTTTGTATTTTATAAAAAATACCTGTACATACTCATATTTTATATATATATATATATATATATATATATATATATATATATATATATACATACCAACTATATATATATATACCAACTATCGGACAGATACCTGGTAGATCCACCCTCTGAACGTATATATATATATATCCGATAGTTGGTTGGACTCACTACGGGTACGCGACCCCGGACTGCTCTAGCTACTAGTGTCACATTCCAGTATCCTCCGTGATCACAGTATCCTTACCCCTCTCCTGGATTCTCTGTCTCCAAAAATTATCGCTGCGTCACGCCCTTGTTCCCATGTCATTCCCTTCCTTTGTTTCCTTGCCTTCCGGCATATTAAACGTAGTAGAGTAACAGCGTCGCTCTCTGCTAGCCGACTTTCTATTTTGAAAGTAACAGATTGTCGTTAAAATCGTTGTTCTCTACAAACTCTCATCAGTAGCTATAAGAAGCTGTAATAACATCGCAGCGGCTACGTTCTTCTTCCTCACGTCGGCTCGTGAAATAAAACCTGATGAGGGGAGGGCTGTGACCCCACACCGACACAGACGACAACACCTTGTCAAAAAAGAAGGAAAACTAACATTAAACCCGGAGTGGCGCCACCGTTTAGGCGTAAGCCAGGTGCCTGCGGCCAAACCAGCACCACACGTATTGACCCGTCATTCCTGTGGATCCTGCTGGGGAGGAGGAGAGGGTGGCATGGGTACTGGGTAAGCCCGTGCTGCCATAAAGTCGCCTGACCCAGGCGTAGCAGCATCCGCGAAGAGGACACTTCGCTCACCTGTCTTGCAGGTGGAAAACAACACGGAGAGAGGCAGTCACCGGTTATAAGTCGGCAAGTGAACACCTACTGAAGCTCCGATTGCGCCCAAGAACTGCGCAAAACTTACAGTATCGACGTGGAGCTCAAAAGGCTCAATATTGATATTGTAGCCTTACAAGAGACCAGAACCGAAGACGAAGGGTCTTTGCGTGAAGCTAACTACACTTTCTACTGGAAGGGCAAGAGTTCCTCAGAAACACGAGAGCATGGTGTAGGTTTCGCGGTTCGAAACCAACTCATCAACGCCATAGAGACACTTGTAGGCGTTTCCGAGCGGATTATGTTCTTGCGTCTAAACACAAAAAGCGGCTTTGTCACTCTAATTTCTGCTTACGCACCAACGCTTAGTTCAAAACCAGAGACCAAGGACCAATTCTATGACCAGCTCGAAGAGACAGTACGTAGGGTAAATCCAACTGACAGACTGCACATTTTGGGTGATTTTAATGCTCGCGTCGGTCAGGACACATCAGCCTGGCCTGAATGCCTCAACAACGGGCAACGATTGTTGGAATTTTGCTCAAAGCACCAGCTGTGTGTTACCAACACCTTTTTAAAGGCAAAATGATGCGGAAAGTCTCGTGGATGCATCCTCGATCTAAACACTGGCACCAATTGGACCTTGCTCTGGCAAGAAGGAGGGACCTGCGGGAAACGCTCCACACGCGGGCGTTTCACAGTGCCGATTGCGACACCGATCACAGTCTCGTTGCTACTAAAGTTCGACTTGTCCCCAGGAGAGTCCATTCTTCCGAGCCACTCGGTCGAAAAAAGATAAATCTTTTTAAGACTCGTGACATGGAGGTAGTGGAATCTTTTGGGGAACTTGTCCGTGAAGAAGTTGCAACTTGGGACAGTACGGCATCAGCGCAAGTCGAATGGGAAAAAGTGAAGTCTCTTCTGACTGACACTGCAGGAAAAGTGTTTGGGTATCAAAAGATAAAATCTTACGACTGGTTTCTAGAAAACGAAGAGCAATTACTTCCCTTGATTGACTCAAAACGCCAAGCCGCTTTAAATTTTCGCCTCAACCCTTGCGATGCGACGCGTGAAGATCTCACGAAGGCAAAAGGCTCACTCCAGCGCAGCACGCGCTTTTTTTCAAATGCGTATTGGACGGAGCTTTGCCAAAGCATCCAAGCGTGCGCAAACGCGGGGGATATTGGCGGGGTTTACGCAGGCATCAAAAGAGCTCTTGGACCTACTCCAAAAAAGACGGCACCTCTCAAAGAAATCGACGGTTCTGTTATAACAGACAGCACTCGTCAGATGGCAAGATGGGTAGAACACTACAAGGGGCTCTACTCGTGCCCAGTGGATATTAAGCCAGATGCAGTGGAGCTCGTCCCGAAACTGGCAACTTGGCACGAGCTAGACGCCGCACCCACCGTAGAGGAACTTTATCTGGCCGTCAAGCAGCTCAAATGCGGAAAGAGTCCTGGTAAAGACGATGTTGTCACCGAAGTCGTCAAGCTTGAGTGCCTCTTGCCCATCCTCCACAACCACCTGGCTAAGTGTTGGGAAGAAAACTACGTCCCTCAGGATATGCGAGATGCTAACATTGTCACTCTTTATAAAGGCAAAGGCGACCGCGGCGACTGCAACTGTTACCGCGGAATATCTCTTCTTAGCATCGTCGGTAAGGCCTTTGCTAGGGCCATTTTAGGCAAACTACAAAGGCTCGCCGATCGCGTATACCCTGAGGCACAATGTGGTTTTAGGTACCAACGGTCAACTGTCGACATGATATTTTCACTCAGACAGCTACAAGAGAAGTGTAGGGAGCAACATACCCCCCTAGTCGTTGCATTTGTAGACCTAAATAAGGCTTTTGACTCCGTGAGCAGAGAGAGGTTATACTCGGTTCTTGTCAGAATCGGATGCCCCCGAAACTCCTAAGGATAGTGCAATCGTTCCACGAAGGTATGGAAGTCACAGTCCTGCACAATGGCAACACATCTACGCCATTTGACGTACGCCGTGGTGTTCGTCAAGGTTGTGTACTGGCCCCTACCTTGTTCGGAATATTCTTCTCGGTGCTTCTGAAGGTTGCTTTTGGGGATGAACAGCAGGGCGTCCACTTACACACGCGAACTGATGGTAAGCTGTACAACATCTCAATGCTCAAGTCCAAACGCTACAGGGAGGACCTATTTGTAGATAGTCTTCTCTTCGCTGACGACGCTGCCTTTGTTGCTCATGACCAGGCTCAACTCCAGAACCTAATAGACAAATTTGCCAGAGCTTGCCACCTTTTTTCAATGTCCATAAATTGCAAGAAGACCGTTATTTTAGCGCAAGGATGTTTAGAACAACCAGTCATCTTGCTTAACGGCGAACCTTTGCAGGTGGTTAACAAATTATGCTACCTTGGGTCGCAATTGTCGAGCAATCTCTCGCTTGATGCAGAGATCGACTCCCACATCGGCAAAGCAGCCTCCACGTTCGGGAGGCTCCGTTCAAGGGCTTGGGACAACAGACACCTTACGGTAAAAGCGAAAGTGCTTGTTTACCAATCATGTGTCCTAAGCACACTCTTGTATGGAGCAGAAACGTGGACAACGTACGCAAAACAAGAACGCCGACTGAACACATTTCACTTGCGCTGTCTTCGAAACATTCTGGGCATCACGTGGAAGGATCGAGTGACAAACGAGTCTGTTCTAGGCGAGGCACAACTGCCTAGCATCACGGCCATTCTAAAAAAAAAACGGTTACGGTGGCTGGGACACGTGCATCGAATGGAGCACACTCGTCTGCCAAGGCAAATACTGCTGGGACAGGTTGCGGATGCGAAAAGGTCTGTTGGGCGGCCTATGCTCCGTTACAAAGATTGCGCTAAGCGTGATATGGTTGCGTTTAACATCCCTAGCAGCCGATGGGAGGAACTGGCCGAGGACCGTGCCAAGTGGCGACGCCTTATTCACGAAGGTCAATCAAAGCATGACGATGCCTGGTTTAAAGTACTTAAGGAAAAACGCGTTAGGCGTCATGAGCGGGCTTCAAACCCCCGCCCACCTGGGGGCGCATACACTTGTCGGGAGTGCGGCCGAAGGATCCTCTCTCGCATTGGACTCTTTAGCCATGAACGCAAGTGCCTTCGTGCTGCTTAAATCATCTGTCATAGATGCAGAGGCCTATGTATATATATATATCAATATAAACAAAAAAATAAATTACATAAAAATTATATACATATTAAAAATTAAAAAAAAAATTTTTAATTGTCTCCGGCTATGAAAACCTACTACGAGTTTTCAAATTCATTAATTATTCATTCATTCAATACATTTTTATATTTTAAATATTCATTTATAGAGTAATTTTTTTTATCTATTAACCATTTTTTAAGTTTAGACCTTAATAACCTTAATGGTAACTCCCTTAAGCTTTTTGGATATTATTAAATATTTCGATGCACATTATGTAGGAATTCTTTTGAAAGAGAGCACAGTGGCTAGGTGGTATCAATAACCTAGTTAGATTAAACCAATTCATTTATAGCTCCTAATATTGTTCAAAGGTTACCATGAACAATATTTGGTATTTTGGTGAAATTGATTGAAATCCTAGATGGGGTGTTTAAATATCCATCCATCCATCCATCCTGGATGTGCTAATATTCTTCTTCACGTGGTAAGTTTTAAACTTTCTAAGAATTTTGAACTTAATTTTAATTTACCTAACCGAGATAGTCTGGGTAAATCTTGAATTATAAAAACTATAATTACAAAGACGTAATTGGATTCCAACCGGAATTATTTCTCATTTTTAACCATTATTTTAAGTAATTAATAAATTACAAACAGTATTTTTTTTTAAATTTTATATTCAAAGATTAAACTTTGATATTAAAATTCAAAGATTTCATTTTGGGGTATTATTGCGTATGTACAAAAATTATAAGGATATTATTCCTTATGAACAAAAATTATTAAAGGCATTATTCATTATAAACAAAAAGTAAATATGGAATACGTCGAATTATATCTTTATTTTTTTTCGAATACAGCTTTATTTACTTTTTGAACATTAGGAATAATACATTATATACTTTTGGTTTATAAGGTATAATGCCTTATTTACTTTATATACGTAAGGGATAATGGTTTATTATAAAAAGCCGAGATGGCCCAGTGGTCAGAACGCGTGAATCTTAACCGATGATCGTGGGTTCAAACCCGGGCAAGCACCACTGAATTTTCATGTGCTTAATTTGGGATAATAATTCATCTCGTGCTTTACGGTGAAGGAAAACATCGTGAGGAAACCTGCATGTGTCTAATTTCACTGAAATTCTGCCACATGTGTATTCCACCAACCCGCACTGGAGCAGCGTGGTGGAATAAGCTCCAAAACCTTCTCCTCAAAAAGGGAGAGGAGGCCTTTAGCCCAGCAGTGGGACATTCACAGGCTGTTACGGTACGGTACGGTAAATGGTTTTTTTCCTTTTACATAAGGAATAATGTATTTTATAAATTTGGTTCATAAGGTATAATGCCTTATATACTATTTGCACATAAGTATAGCATTATAAAATGTTTGTACAAAACGAATTTAATAAAAAAATTATAAAATATTTTGCATAGAAAATATGATGTTATTGGTTTTTTCAATCCTCAGTTTGTCGAAATAATCAATCGGAAACGTTTTTAAAAAACTGGTATGAAGTGTGGTTTATTGTCTCGAATCTCACTGCATTTTTCACTTCACATGATTTGACATTGTTACGGAATACCAAATATTGTTGAATAGAATGACAAATGGGAGTCGGAGTTTGGATATAAAAAATAAAATTAGAATTTGATCGTGGTTTGTACAGAACCGCACTTCTGGTACAATAGTTGTTATATAATATTTTTTTCTTCAATAAAACATTTACATATCTACAGGGTGACTGGTGAATTAGTATCAATACTTAAGGACGTGATATTTGACGACCATATATGACCAAAAAAAAAATACATATAACATAAATATTAATAAACTTCTAAGTAAAGTTAACCAAAAGTTATGTTATTAATTACGCGTCATTTATTTTATTTTATTTATTTATTTATTTGGGAAACAAACAATTATAATTACACTTAATAATAAAAAAACAAATATAAGAAAAACATAAATCAATCAAGTTTCCACTAAAAATTAATACAAACAAATGACATATTATATTAAAAATAAAAACAAAAACAGAAAGCACAAGATGCAAGGCTATAATTTAATTATATGACGTAAACTAAATTTAAATTCGCTAATTTTTGAGTTAAATATATCTAATTCTGTACAATGTTTGTTATAACTTTTACATGCACGTAACAAGAACATATTCTTTGAATAGTCACAGTTACAAAGGGGTACAAAAAATAAAGTTTGGTTTCTCGAGTTAAGGCGAGGACATTTAAAAAGTATATTATTAAAGAGACTCTTAGAATCAACAATGTTATGAACAATTTTGTATAAAAATATTTGGTCTCTTATACTTCTACGCATATTTAACGGAATGATACCCGAGATATTATTATTGTCAGTATTATCAGAAAGGCCACCTCTAAATCGCAAATGTTTCAAAAATTTTGACTGAATTTTTTCAATTTTGTTTACATACGTTTTATAATAAGGGTTCCAAACTGTAGAGCAATATTCCAAGATAGATCTAACATAAGCATTGAAAAGTAGAATTAAGGTAAAGCTGTTTTTAAATTCCTTAGTCAATCTAAGAATAAATCCCAGCATTTGATACGCTTTAGCTATTATATAATTCATATGATAGGTAAAAGTTAGCTTCTGGTCTAAATAAACACCCAAATCTCTAATCTCGGAAACTCTAACCAGACAGGTATTCTGCAATTTATAATCAAATAATATTGGCCTCAGTTTCCTAGTAAATGTTAGAATGTTACATTTTTTTAAATTTAAGCGTAAGAGGTATTTATCACAGTAATTATCTAAGCTATTGAGATCATTTTGAAGTTTTAAACAATCTTGGGGCGACTTAATTATTTTGAAAATTTTCATGTCATCCGCATAAAGTAATATGTTACAATTATGAATAGATCGACTAATGTCGTTAATAAAAATATTAAATAATAATGGCCCGAGATGAGAACCCTGAGGAACACCAGAGGTAACGGGCACAAACGATGAACAAAAACCTTTGATAGAAACAGCTTGGCTACGATCCCTCAAATAAGATTCGAGCCAACGAAGCAAGTCACCGTGAATACCAACGGCAGCAAGTTTTTTTACCAACAGAGAATGAGAGATCTTATCAAAGGCTTTTGAATAGTCCGTGTACACAACATCCACCTGACCACCGTTATCCATCACTGTTGCGAGTTGATGAGTAAACTCACAAAGATTCGTTTCAGTAGATCTACCATTGACGAATCCGTGTTGCTGGTCGATGATCAGCGGCCTTAGAACGAAATATAACTGATCATATATATTTTTTTCAAATAATTTAGCTATAGTATTTAGTTTAGATATAGGTCGATAATTTTGAATTAAATGCTTATCTCCGGTCTTATAAATGGGTACAACAAATGATTTTTTCCATGCTTTGGGTATTATACCTGTACGAAGAGATAATTTAAATAAGATAAATAAAGGTAAATCTAAATTACTCCAGCAAGATTTAAGAAAAATGGGTGGAATGCCATCTGGGCCACTTCCCTTACCAATATCTAAATCCTTTAAATATATTCTAACGGTTTCAATAGAGAGATCAACCGAACCAACAGAAGCTGCAAGAGAGCCATGACAGTTATCCACTGGAAAAGAATCGTCAATACAGGTGGATTGTAAATCTGGTTCAAAAGCGGACTGAAAATAGGTATTAAACATCTGATCGATTTCAATACCGTTGGATGATCGGTCACCATTAAATAACATTACATCCGGGATAACGGCTGAAGCTTTTTTGGATTTAACAAACGACCAGAAGAACTTACTATTACGTTTAATATCATTTTCAGCACTTTCGATATATTTATTATAGCACTCCATCTGAACACGCTTTTGGCGATCCCGCAGGAGATCAAATTTATCATAGTCACTGTCTCTCGCATATATTTTCCACTTCTTATGAAATTTTAGTTTTTCATTAGTTATTTTTATTAAAGCCCTAGTATACCAGGGAGGATACCTTAGACCATAACATTTTCTGGTAGGAACGTACTTTTTAATAATAACGCTAATAACTTGGTAGAAATTATTTAGTGCTGCTTCTATGTCATTCGTATCTATAACTTCAGACCAATCAATCTGAGCCAACTCTAAATTTATGGCATCATAATCAGCAGCACGAAAGACAGACACGATCTGAATAGGAGGGCACAGTGTAAGGGTGGCTGATGTGCGAGTCTTTATAAGTAAAGCAGGGTGATGACAGTCCTCGCTTATCAACGGTTCTTTACAGTGACTGACGTTACAGTCGACATCACTGATAACCAAATCAAGAAATCTGTTATTAATATTGGGAACAACATTAAATTGATTAAAACTTGTAAATTGAAGAAAGCTATATAATGACTGAACACAAGTATCGTTAGTATTAGCATTTAAAGTATTATAAGAACTAGGATTAGAATGGTTCCATGTAGCGGCACTAATGTTAAAATCGCCTAATATCAAAAAGTGATCATGAGGCTTATTAACATAAGCATTTGAAACAGATTCAAAGAAGTCATCAAGGACATCAGACTGATATCGGCAATGAGGAAAATAGCAACAAAAGAGTTGTAGGACACTGGCAGTAGGGCGTTTGTTTATCTGCAAAGTAACCTGTATTACATCTGCCACAGCACCAGGGAATGCAATGGGCTTAGATTCAATTACTACCAAACCACGTCTAACTGCTATAAGCACGCCTCCACCCATCCGATCCCCTCTTAATGCATAGTCACGGTCGTATCTGTATACATTGTAACGATTATCGAATAGTTCAGCGTCAAAGATTCCAGGAGTCAACCATGTTTCACTTAAACAAATAATATCATAATCATTACTCAATAAGCTCCTGAAAAATGTATTAGTCTTAGTACGTAGACCTCGGACATTTTGGTAATAAACAGAAAGGTTATTCGTACCCATTATACGAGGAAATTTTTAAAATACACATATTACTATACAATAAAGAGGAGTGGCGATTCCGATAACACTTACAATAGACAACATGATATAAAAATAATAAATAAATATACCAGACGTGCAAAAAATGGAATGTATAACATGAATAAGAAAGACAATATTTAAAATTATACTCAAACATATTACAAAAACTTAAATAAATATAACAATAAGAAGAAAAAATAATAATTAAACAATCTCTGATAGCAAACATTTTGTGATATAACATAATATAAATTAAGATAATTCCTACTTTATTTTGTTTAAATCAGAGATGCTAGAAATATGTAGAATGGGACTTGTATCTGATCGACGCACCATAATAGCACAATTCTTAACCCATGTATAAAGATATTTGTTCTCCTTCGCTTTCACTTTAACCCGCTGTAAAAGAGATTTATTAGCACTAGTTAAGTGATCGTTAAAGTATATTTGCGATTTATTGTCATTAAAACCAAGATCTCTAGCGCCCAATTTAAATTTCCTCGCTTTACTTAAGAAATCGTCTTTTTTATAGCGAGCCAGAAAACGTACTACAATGGGTTTAGTCCTTTTTGAGCTATGATCCTTAGGGGCTACGCGAGTTATAAAGTCCAAATCATTGTTTACATCAAGAGGAAAATCTATTCGTTTCGATATACATTTAATAAGATCCATTAAATTTTCGCCTTTTTTTCCGGTATGCCGTATATTTCAACATTAGACCGTCTAGCCCATTGTTCACGACTGTTCAGTTTAGACTCAATTTGATCCACATTATTTTTAATTTCTCCAACGTCCTTTTTTGTAGCCTTAAGTGTGTTTATTTCCTTTTCAATCAAGTCAACCTTTTTGTTTAAGCTCTCATACTGGTTATTCATGAATGCTAAACTATCTTGAAAACAGGCTATTTCGTTTTTAATGGGTGACAGTTCAGTGGATATAATATCTGCAATATTTGTTTTTATTTTGGACCAAAATTTTTCGAATTCCATAGAAACAATCCTACGAACTTGATCACATGAAACCAACAATTCCGATGACTCTTCGGGAGATTTACAAGACGCACCTCGTCTAGTTGAGATGTTTTCTGGTGATCCACGGTCAATGCATCTTAATGGAGTGTTGTCGCTGTTATGTTGTCTTGGTTGACTAAGAGCACACTCAGGACAAACCCATTTTTTTTTATGTCGGATAATACATGTTTTTTCTTATCATTCGGGTATAGACAGGCGACGTGATAATTATGTTTACAGATCGAGCATACTCTCGTACCAGTAGCTCCCTCTGCAGTAGATTTACAACAAGCGAATTTCATTATGATAGAAAATTTATTTTAAAAATTATTGTTTTTTAAATAATATTTGCAACAACGTGAAGCTTGTAGTCTTATTTTCCTCAGGATCGAACTCACAACTTCTAACTCCAAATAGTCAATTATACACCTCAGGACCAGAAACTATCTTGTACAATTCGTTGAAATTGACATATATGTCTTACAGCAGTGTAAACGTTAGATTGTCACTATAGATACGACCAAACAAAATCAATATGGAAGACGCTTGAAATTTCAAAAAGAATAACCGGTTTTGCAATGTTAAATTCAAGAAATTACTTCACTTAAACCACTTAGCACACACTTTTTGAAATTGGATAAGCACAGTTAAAGTTAATAGTAAATACACAATTAAAGACTGTTCACAATCTGTTTAAAAATTTTCGTATAGACCATACATAACACAATATTTTCTTAAGTATAAAACGATCGGTCCAAAATAGTTACAAACGATAGAAGACAGCTATTGGCCCAAAACTTTAAAAAATAACACGATTTCACTTTACTAAATTAAGCCTTACTATTTCTATTTTCATTTTAAATACGGAGTAACTATAAGAGCAATTGACATGACAAATTATGTGGACACCCTAGCTGCGCTGACGACACAACACAGTTAGGTACATTTAGTTATCGCGCGGTACTTTACCTACGTCCAAACGCCGCCGCGTGTTAACAGGCTACCTTTGATAAACAAGCATGATCCAATCCCCCTTCATACTTTAAACCTGGCTTAGAACAGGCAAAAATACCAAAATATTTCACTCGTTTAAGCAACAAATTTGTTGACTAGGTAAATGATATGAACTTGGGACAAAAATTAACTGTTTACCTATCTTGGTATTTCCGGCGTATTTAAAAATGGAATCATACTTATTTACAACGATTGTCAATCATTTAACTACCTATTTACCTACATAACTACACTAACCTTAACAAATGTTCAAAGTGAGCTCCTGCTCGTGTGATACACAGTTCGGCACGTTTACGCATATTGTCTTTCACACGCTTTAACACGAATGGGTCACTTTACTACTCACAGTATTCTGCATTTGTGTATTGATAAGCCATACCTAATTACTAATGAAGGGTCACACTCACACACGAAACATTAGGTATACGCGTAAGATCGATCGCTAGGGGCGCGCGCGCGGGAAGATGGACGAACCTTACGGCGGCGCTCGCCCGACTAACCTACTAATACTAATTAGCCGCGGGGCAGGGGTTGCGGGTGGCAAACACTACGCCGCACGCGCCGCGGAAATATGTCCACACTTTATTTATTTAAAGTAAATTTTTTGTAAATTTGGTCAAAAATTAAGTACCTATTTTTTTTACATAATTCGAATGAGAATCATGTACCGATTATGCTCCTAAAATATTGATACTAATTCACCAGTCACCCTGTATATAGTTACATTAATGCCATAAATAAATACAAATAAAAATTAAAAATAGTTACTGTTCAAATCGTGACCGCGTGTAATAGTGTCAAGAATGCTAGCAGCATTTCCCCTTTGAATCGCAATTCCGATTCTCTGGGCGAAAAATGAACCAGCCTCCTGTCACCGGTAGAGGCCATAAGACAGGGTGTAACATTTTTGATGAAACTTTTTGCACTATTACTCCAAGGTCCAAGCGTTTCAACTGCAAACGTAACAAAATTGGAAAAAGAGACGAATACTTGTAACGTTTGTTCGCTTCAGCATATATTTATAGTTGTATATGTATTATATGTGTTGTATAGTTTTTACTTTAAACTTGCGTCGATAAATTTTTTTATTTTGTAAATAAATAAAAAAAATAAAAATTTAATACTTTATTTATTTGAAAATAAATCTTTTAAACTTATCCAATAATCAGATCATTTAACAATCCAATAGAATTATACATTTTAAAGACTAGAAGATAATATTGAACTGAGATTTGAAATGAAAGAAAACTTATTTCTAGTAACACATGTTTAAAATTTGTTAAATATTTACAGAAACAATAGACAAGAATACAAAAAATAACTGTCAGCACCAACATTTATGGGTATATATTATTAATGCGGTGATATAATTACTTCAATAAAAGATAAATAAACTCATACAAAATACAACGAAAATGTAAAAACAAAAACATATTAAGATTAAAGATATTAAAAATAAAAAAAGGGTTAATATATCATCCTTTCACACTTTGTGTCTAACGAAAATCAGAATCTCGTATTACTGTGCTGTATATAATATATATTACAAGACTTATTTTATAACGGCATAACTATTATTTACAATATTTATTATCTATTGTTAGACATTAAGAAGTTCACTGCAAACGAATACTGTTATAAGTTAAATTTATTTACAATATCAACACAGATCTAAGTCACAGATCGACTGAAATAAAATCTTAAAGCATAATTTGTCATGAGCTCGCTTGGCTTCGACGAGGGAAAAAGATTATTTAAAATCCAATCAAAATAAAATAACGTTTAAATTAGAGATACCTTTACGTAGGAAGTACAGTTTCTATCACTCTACGAATACAAATAAAACTTTAAGGTGGATTAGATGTGAAATAAAATGTAGACGAACGGCTTGGGAACGATGTGTCAAATTCAGTGAGTGGTCATGTATCCCATGAAGAATTTGTCTACAAAGATATTTTACAGCCACCTAATTAAATTCACGATTCTATAAATCCATTTATTTTTATGTCACTAATTAAATATCGCATTCAAACTCTGACACTCGCTTGTTACGCCCTTCTGGCGTCATTTGAAAATGGTTTTCTCTTGTCCCAATTCGCGGGAACCCGTTAAAGCTGTTCCTACTGACCAATGGATTCTCTCTCTCCCTCTCTCTGTGGAAACTAGAAGTCGATAGTTTGCCATCTTTACGTTCTGTAAAGTTCGTATCGTTAAAGTTTTTATCGGTGAAACTTCGATCCGGGAAGTTCTTTTCTTGGAAGTTTCGGTCATTGAACTCTCCGTCGGAGAAGTTCCTTTCATTGAAGGTTATGTCCCGTATTCCAAATCCTCCCATCCGCGGTGTCCCGATGCTGAATTTGTTTCGGAGTTCTTCATCTCGTAAATTAAAAGCTCTATTTTCGAATGTCGGTGGTCCCGTTTGTAATCTGAAATAACATTTTAAAACTTTAAACACTAGACTAGACTTTAAACACGCAAATACTAATTTAAAAAAAATAAAAACTAACTCATAAATATTACGCGTGGTCTATGTATATAACTCGTTATTTTCAATTTAAATTTTTTAATAACACGAAACATATGAAGGAGACGTCATACAGCACTTACTCTCTAAAACACCGCCTTTCCCTGTCGTACTCGGCTGACAGCCCATCGTCGTCGTGTATGATGGCCGACGGGTCGCTGTAGACCGAAGACTCTTGGTAGAACGAGTCCAGATCGACGTAGTTGCCCTCAGCGGGCTCATTATCCAGCAGCTCCGCCAGCTGCGCCTTGAGTGTCGCAAAGCTAGGTCGCTGTGAAGGGTCAGCGTGCCAGCATGCGTGCATTGCACGATACAGTTGAGGCTTGCAGTGCGGTGGACGCTCCAACCGGTAGCCCTCCGCCACCGCCGCCAACACCTCGCGCCCCGACATGGCCGCGTACGGCGTCGAACCTGCGAACAGCCCGGCGTCAATATCTGCGAGCCTACCGCGGCTACACTTGCGTAACAATCACGTTATGTCGTACCGAGCGTGACGATCTCCCATAACAGAATACCGAAGGCCCACACGTCGGTGTGGTGGCTGTGCACGTTGTAGAGCAGCGCCTCGGGCGCCATCCAGCGCACGGGCAGCGCGCCGCGCCCGCCGCGCGCGGACGCCCCCGCACTCCGCGACATGCCAAAATCCGCAATTTTGCACAACTTGTTGTGATCCACCAACACGTTTCGGGCTGCCAGATCACGGTGGACGATCTGAAAAGGGAAAAATAAGAATTAAGCCTCGTCTCGTCTCATTTTCCACCAATTAATAAAATTTTAATTACGTTTTCAATCGTTTTATGTGGGTAGCCAATGATGAATGATGATAGGAAAACCCCTTGCCCATGATACAAACACCAACAAATTAAATAAGGAATTTTCGATTTAATCATTTTGCAAACTTACCCCTTTGGAAGCGATATAGTCCATGCCCCTCGCAACGCAGTATGCGAAAACGGTGAGATCGCGCGATGTGAGCGCACCACTACCACTAAAACGGTCGGGCCGGGAACGTCGCTCGCGTAGGTATGTTAGCAGCTTACCGCACATTACATACTCCATTATAAGTAGATATGGCTCTGAAATAAAAAATAAAATATTTTCTGTAACGTTTACAAAGACTACTTAAGAAATGTTTTTTGTTTCATAGGAGGCGCTTACCTTGCTCAGTACAACAGGCTAGAAGCGTAACCACATTCGGGTGTGTTCCAATCTTCTGCATGATGTAGATTTCGTGTAAAAGTTCCTGCTTCTCTTTTTGTGAAGCAGATTCCTTTATAGTTTTCACTGCGACTAGCCGTGTCAACCCGTCGTGACCGTTTAAATCGTCTGCTTCAGCTTTCCATACCTATGAAGAAAATATTAAACCACCGTCAATAAAGCAAGTCTCATTAAATTTACTATTTTTTAAACTGATTTTCTTCATATATCAATCTATTTACCTGCCCAAAGTTCCCTTGTCCTAGTAAGGTCTGTAATCGTAGTTTGTTTCTTGGAAATTCCCATTTTTGATCAGGTTTGGTTGGTGTAGGTATGGGGGGCCGTGCAACTGGAGTTATCGGTGATTCCTTCTTTATATCACCACTGTCGTCAAAATAGCCTTCATATTCGGTGTCGATTTCTTTGGTCTTCTTATTAAGAATATTTCTTAAAACAAATCCTACAACAGCTATGACCGGAAGAAACCCAAGACCAGCTAAAACATACGATGCAGTATAAGTTTTTTCAGCTTCTATTACAACGTCTTCATTCTGTGAATCCCTCTCAACCGTATTGTTCTTGTTAGCTGCTGTTCCATTTGATTCCTTAAACGTTTGTAAAGTTAATACAGTAGGTTTGGAGCTTGATTCTGACGAAGTTCGCGATGTAACGACAAGTGGTTTGAATGCGTATTCAGTAGTGTCTATGGTTTGGGTTGTGGGTATTGTAGTTGCAAGGAAAACTGCTGGTCGCGTAGGTTCTGCTTCATTAGATGTTGTAGTCAAAGTAGCATATGAAGAAGTTGATGTTGTAGTGGTTGTACTAGTCGTTGTTGTTGGTCTGCGACGTCGCAATTTATTTTTTGGCCTCGCTGTTACTCCATTTGTCGTATTATCATGATCGTTGAGTCCAAATAAAGTCGCAAGTCTGTCGGATATTTTCGAAGTAGTCGTTTCTTGTCTAAAGTCACTCATGTATCGGTCACTAACCAAAGCAGGTTCTGACAGTTTTTGAGTGTAAGTCATGGGCGTTGAACTAAGATTGGAATTCAAAGGTCCCTCAGTAGTTGTTGTTCTTATTCTTATTCTATGTCTATTCGGCCTCAGTGTTGAGGGTGAAAAAGCAGTTGTTTCTGTTTCATTTAATAAAATTGCCTTTGGAATGGTACCGTTTTTTAATTCTTCGATACTTTCAGTTACAGTATTATTATCAGAGTCTTTAGGCAAAGAATCTGTTTTATTATGACCTTTTATAGAAGAAGTTATTGATACAGACGTGACAACAGCAGTGTAAACGGAAGTTGAAGCTTTTTCGGTTGTTGTCGTATTTGTCATTTCAGGTAAGACATTTTCAGTATTAGATAAAGTAGTTAACCTAGACGGACGTCTACGTAAATTAAAATACGTTCGTGTAAAGTTTCTTGGGGACGACGATGTGAGATTTGTTTTATTTATTGAAATATCTTTTGTGAAATTGCTATTAACAATGGAATCTTTTGGAATTATAGTGCTATTTGAGCGTGAGATTTCTTTGCTTATATCTAAATTTTCTGGCGTAACATTTTGTACAATCGACTCGGTTACGTTTAGTAGAGCAATCGACTGTGGCTTTGGAGTCGACTGTGTTGTACTTGAATATTTTCTATAAGCATTAACTAATCCTACGTGTCGCGCTGGTGCAGGTCCTTTTACCGTGTTTCTTATTTTATTTTTTTCTATGATATTTTTTACAACGGAAACATCCATATCTTCGTTAATTTCTTCTTCGCCAGCGCTATTGTTTCTATATTTTTCGGTAGCAGAATATCTTGAGTTAAACTTTCGCTTTTCTGTAGGTGTTGCTATGAAATTAACTGATTTTGTTGATGCTGACAAAAAAGGAGAATTTGTTAAATTATCATTGAAACCTGGACCTCCAAGTTTCTGACCAAAATATATAAATGGGGCCATTTCTTCATCAGGCAATTCTGTTTCAAGAGGTCGAAAATGATTGTAAATCTCTTCTGACATAAATAAAGTTTGATTTCCCTTGTCTTTGTCACTGTCTACATTTTCGGATCTTGTTTTGAGAATATTAGTACTGTTTGCTATTGTATTTACTTCTGGTTTTTCTTCTTTCTCTTGTCTATCTGATAATGTTGTAATCTTTTCATTATCTTGAATAGATGGAATTGTAGTCGTATCATAATTAAATTTAAAATTGTCTTTAATTTCATTACTAGATGCAACTTTATTTAAATCTGGATGACTTTGTGTAATATTGTCTGTATCCGAATAATTAAGCAAATAAAGGCCATGATTAGACTCGTCAACCTGAAATTCTTCGTCTGGATCTAATTCAACTTCTTTATCCAGGCCTTCCAATTTTTCTGGGGGGACATACACAATACTGCTCTCCGTAGTGGTTTCTACTACAAGAGTTTTATTAATTAATTCCTTTCTTCTATTATTTAAAAACCCCGCTCTACTCTTATTTTCTTGATATAATACTCGAGGTATAAATAAGTGCCTTATTTCATGCGGTTTTACTTCCTGTCGTGTTTCTCTATTGCCTTCACGGGAGACAAGTCTCAATGTAGGTGCTATTGCCTCATTGCTAGAATTGTCGAATATAATCTTCTTTACAACGGAGCTGTTCGAATCTTTGATTTCCAATTGAGCGAACGTAGTATTGCCCCTGAAACGAACCGATTAGATTATTTTAAGCCGATTCATATGTATTCTGTATAAATAGCGCCTTTAACGTATATTTCAATATTTACTAGATACAACTAAAATGAGAGCGTTACTCTGACCTATCCAGAAGACGAAGTATTTTTAAATTATTAAAAGAGACTTGTGTGCTATTGTAACAATTTTTGGATTGTATTTCTTTAATATTTAGTGATATTCAAAATGTTTAATAGTAATAGGACTTGTGTTGTATTCCATACAAATTATTTTAAATGTGTAATTACTTGTGAGGCTTGTGAGCTAAGGTCGCAATGGTGTTGATGTGACTGGTCAGCCTCCCTGTCAGCAACTGTCTCCTCCTTGCTGCGAGAAGAGACAGCAGCTGCGAGTCCCGGGTCGTGTTCACGCTGCTCTGTGTCGTAGTTCGCCGTACACTGCCTGAAAAGAAAAAGTAATCTTATTTAAATGTACTTATTCTCAATTTTGTTATAACAGACTTTTATAAAATGTGTATTAATAAATTTATACAACTTAACAATATGAGCATAGGAAATGAAAAATTACTTGTCTCAACTGTCTCGTCACATATTTACAAAAATACTATTAAGAATAACGGTAAAGTAGCAGATACAGGTAAAAAGCAATTCCTAAGCAAATTAAAGTTATTTCTACGAAATATATAAGTACAAATAATAACTTAAACAACCCACTAGTCAAATTATATCTATCTCAGTATAAAACGTAACAAAACTATCGCAACATTTCGGTCTGTTTAAGACACAGAGACTGTTTCTAGAAGAGAAAGCAGAAATAGTGATGAAAAATGAAATGTTAAAAAAATTAACGAATTATCCTTTGTAGTGGTAAGTTTCATGAACGTACAGATTTATTGTATGTCTTATTAGTAGATAGTACAATGATGTAACATTATTGTATTAAGCATTATAATAAGGACAGTCTTATGTAAGCATTCGTCCGATTAACTTGTCTGCCTCAACTCCTACCTAATACCTATACAACCGTGATTAAGTTAAAATGAAGACAAGGTACAATTTCATAGCCACAAATGTTTCGGCCTCAAAATATGATTGCATGACAATAATTAGATGTAATCAAGCATCGCTGTTTGCCGGCATCCTTCACCTCAAAACGAGACAATAGACTGAGATGAAATGCAAACGAGCCAGATTGTCGCCGTCGCCTTGACAAGATGTGAGTGAGATCGAACGCGATGTGCAACATTAATATCAAAACTTTCTTTAATACAATTACCGTAATACCGTGAAAATACTCCACCGTCGAGACTATCAACACGGTAACGACGAGTTGTGACACAGAACGCAGTACACAGAACGACCACATACCGAACACCAGAACTCGGGTCGTGGATTTCATGATATTCGATCAAAATGTATTGTGATAGAGAAGCAAACCCAAGACGTATTCGTTCTTTGAGTCTTACACACGTTAAGTTGGCTAGCGAACCGCTTTGCAAACAGTTTTGTTTCTGTTGCAATGTAAAATAGTAAATATTCGCTAGTGACACACTAAATAGGAATTTAATCTTACTCGACAGATTTTATTTAAAAAAAAATAGAGTCACAAAAGCCTGTCGTTATAATGAGAGCTCAGAATCTAGTAGAATCTAGTAGCAGTGTAGAGTATATTACTACGAGCAGTAACTAATTGGCTGCACCTAAACATACTTAGGAAAAGTTAGCATGAATGGCACATGTGCGGTGAAATTTGTGCACGACACGCACGGTTTCTAATAAGCAAAAAGACTCTTAAGTATAAACTATTAAGGTACCTTTAAAAAAAGTATATAAGTAAGCAGTAACAAACAAATAATAAAGTTACTTTCGCGAAAGACTTACGTAATATGAAATATTAAACGTTGATTAACTGACAAGATATTTTATTTGACTTCTGGATAAATCCTACCAGTAGTAATAAAATATTTACACTTCCAGACCGTATACACATTGAACATAAGTACTTGGTGGTCTACATTAGTGCTAGTCCGTCTGGGTGATGAAAATATTCATAGGTTTTCAGATTCATTTTATACATATATATTTAATGGATTTAAAATGTTTTTGTTTCGGATGAATACTTAATAGGCATGAACTGTTTAACGTAGTCCCTAACGTAGTATCTTCAGGAATGGAAGCGATTAGCGTTTAATATTGTATTAAAAATATATTATATAGGAATATTCGAAATAACTTCGCATTACTTCTAAATATATCGCAATACAGACTCGGTGATTCTTTAAGCAGTATGGAGTATGGTTATAATATTTATTTGATTTTCTTTTTTGAAAGATAAACATGATGCATAACTCACCTACAAAACTGTATATGACACAATATATTATAGAAATACAAACGTCAAAATTAGCTATATATAAAATTAATAACATTTAGTATGTTCATTTTGATAGAGGTATTATAAAGTATTGTTTGATAAAAGTCTAAATATCAGTTAAATTAGGAAATTGTTTTATTCGCGAATAGTTCTCTGAGCAATCGCCTCTCACATTCTTAGGTCTAAGCTTGAAATGGCCTAATTGTACAACTGGAATGTTTCACAACGCTGTACATCGGCAGGCCCAGGGATTGGAACCACTTTAGTGCTCTTAACTCGAGCTTCTAAATACAAACAACGCCTACGATATTTCGTTTTTTCTTGACAGCGGCATTAGCTGCTAACAAACATAAGTAAGATGAAAATTTGTTTACTTTAGTAAGTTACAAATGATATTCGTACGAATAAGATATTTTAAGAGTGACATCAATAACAGCAGTATGTTTTGCCCAACAGTTACCGCCACGTTGTGATAAATCAGCGCTCCCCTCTGACGTCTGGCGCTAAAGTTCAGAAATGTCTTGTTCTTTTATAAACAAATCAAGTGTCCGTGATCTTATAGACCGATAAGCAGCTCTGGGAGGGGCGCTTCGGTTCTGTGTTAATAGGTGTCAACTAATGACAACGAACGTACTCGTGTAACAGTAGATGTTTACTTTACTTCACTTACAATACAATAGTGACTCTGTGCAATGATTTTCATTTGTGCATCGATTTATGAGTCGATGTATTGATATAGTGTAAGGTAGTAATTATCACAGCTTAGAGGTGTTCTAGGTCACCCAGCGACGTACATGGCTCGGAGTCTGCTTCGTAGTGTCCCCTTCGCTTGGCCGTCTCTCGTAATGCGACCGCAACTATTTGCCTGCTTCGGTATCTCGCCTTTCTATTAAAAGTAATTCATATGAACCTCTGCGCCACATGAACATGCGAGTATTGTGTTTTTTAAGAAAATAGTGTTCTTATTAAATGATTTCAACGATTACGCACTTATTGTTTGTACCAGCACTACGTCCGCCTGTTGGCGATAAGTTAGTAAGATCCGTCGGTGTGCTTGCATCGAGATGCCTTATTCTCACCCCTAAAACATACGTTACCATATGTATCACCTTGGTGTGCTTCATTTATAAAAGAGTGTTGAAGTTGATCATGATATGTTTATTTCACATCAGCATTTCAAGTTGTCCTTCGTCGCTCGCCGAATGCCGCCGAATGTGGTGAAATGTCTATACGGCAACGTTTTCCCACATTACCGTTTCAATAGAAAACAATATCATATACGAAGTTTGCAAGATTGGCAAAAACTACTTTGTTCAGATTACGCAGTTACACATATACATATACATATATACATACTTATACGACACACGGATAGCGATGCCGTTTGAAACAAGCCTCTTATAGGGGCCTTAGGGCGCTTAGTAAATATGATAAAATCTCATTACAATTATAATTTATTATAAAAATGAATATGCCTTTGTAAAATTTGTAAAAGAATGGACCGCGAGTCGTAATAAGGATATTGGTTCACTCAATATTTGAAAGATGCGTAGCAACGGATGACGTTAGATATAATAGTATTACACAATATAACTGAACAATAAAAATATCGTAAATGGAAAATGTTTCATTTGCCATTTACGATCGATTTAATTTGGCTTGTTTATTCACAATTGTAAGCAAAAATAATAATAATACAATAAAGAATAAGCTCCAAACCTTCGCCTCAAAAAGAGGAGAGGAGGCCTTTAGCCCAGCAGTGGGACATTCACAGGTTGTTAAGGTTACGGTAAGCACAAAAACTTACTTGAGTGTAGGGAACTGTTTGTCATCACCATTATTACGAGTGTATAGGTAAGTTTTGATTTTTCAAAATTTTGATTTTTTTTTTCTTTTTTTAATTAGAGGTTTCATTTTGTTTTAGATGTTAATAGCTTCTTTTTTTACTAATTTATTTATAGTTATTAAGTTCCGCAGTTCCGCTTTTACTATTTAATTGATAAGTTCTTGCTGCTGGATGTTAAAAGCTGTTTTATTTTTCTCAACTGAAGTGTAATAATGTGTTTACAGTAAATTATTTAAAGCAAGTTGTGTTCACTTTAAAATCATTTTACATTACTCTGTACAAGTTTATGTTCTTTTATTGTTTACTTATGTAAAAATCGCTAGCAAGCCAAAATAAATAACTCAAAATTACTAATACTAATAGAGAGCTATTTAAAATGTTTTTTTTGTCTCAACTATATAGGCTAAATCGTATTTTTTGTAAATATATATCAATAATTTAATTACTTTAACAGTATGTTTCATATCGATAAACACAGTTCGTACTTTTGCGCACGCGCACCTGCATCGAGCAGTGACCTACAATGGGGACAATTAGTTATGTGCATACGGACGCAACTCGCAAGTGAAGGAAGTATGGCCGGGCAACACAAATCTATTTGTTATTTAAAATAAAAACAATTAAACCTTATTAATAACATTGTATGTGCTTCATGACCATGACAAATTATTTGATATATGAAGAAATACAAAAACAATTGAAAATAAGCAATAAACTGAATATTTTAGTTCACTTGAATTAAATCAACTATCATCGTCCTGCGAATTGTATATTGATGATTTTATTTAAACAATAACAATGACTGTGACAAACATGATTACTGTAACTTTATTGTACCTGTTCAATAAAAAATTCATGAAAAGCATACATTTACTACAGCCTAATAATCATGACTCTTGACTGCCTCGTTGGTCTAGTGGCTTGATTTAGGGCCGCAGATCCGGAGGTCCTAATTTCACTTCCCAGGCCAATAAAAAGTTATTGGGTTTTTCTGTCAGATAATCTCAGTAGCAGCTCGGAGTCTGGAAGTTGGAAGTGTTTACACTCCCGTGCCTCGGAAAGCACTTAAAGCCGGTGGTCCTGCGCCCGAACTCTTTCCGGTCGTGTCGGATTGCCGTCCCATCGGATTATGAGAGTTAGGGAATAGATAGTGCACCAGAGATTGCGCACACACTTATGCACTATAATATCTTCTGCGTAGTTGTCTAATCTCTCTCGAGATTGACCGCCGTGGCCGAAATTGGTCTGGAGGACATTATTAATCATGATAACAATCAAGATACAATATAAATAAAATATGTGGAGCGATTTGGGGACCAACCTCGATATAACAAAGTTTAGATTTTTCAAATCAGTCGAGCCGTTAACGAGTAATCGATAATTCGAGTAATCGCTCCTCATTTTTTAATTCGGTTAAAAATGCTAAAAATAGTATTTCGAAAAAGGTCAAATCTATATGTATAAGGTCTATATATAATCTATATATATGATACGTTGCGTTTGCACTCGTATGTAGATACTCGGTACTGCACGTTGCACACCTCGTAATAACAACAAGGATACAACGTAACAATTACTCACAGACCCTAACTTGTCTAAAATGGCAATCTGACTCACTTCAACCATGAAGTAAGCTCACTTGTCGCCTTGGAGACTTCGTTAATACTACTAGCTGTCCTCCGCGACTCCGACCGTGTCCAGTGTCCAGCGCCTTATCCAGCACCGAGGATACCTCTCTCCAACTTCATTACGATCGGTCCTGTGGTTTAATCATGATGAGGTAACATTCGCATTTATTGTTCTAATATTCACATTAACTATGTGATGAGATAATTTCCCGGAAGTTCATTGAAATAAATCTACTCAACGTTTGTATTACAATACTAGTTTTCTCTAACGTATTTCTACCTGACTATCAATGCACTGCTTAAACTATCGGCATGGACACTTGAAATTAGGAGGAGGGTTTCGGTTCGTAACTTAGAGGCGTACTAAGATTTTTTTACAAAATATTTTTTTACAAGTTTGTAGGAACGCTCCATAATCTTCCTCATCCGTTCGATCCGTTAAAAAAATTATTGATTTTAACATACATAGATAATTAATTATGGTTATATGCATTTTCGGAATTAGAAAAAGGGCGAAGCTGAATAGGGAAGTGTTACGATGAAATATGAATATTAGCTGTAACCTTTATCATATTATAAAGTTCGAGCAGGTACAGTACAGCTAGTCGCAACAGTCCGCCGTTAGCCGTGACAGGTTAGTGTCGAATCGAGATATATCATTATGAACTGATATTATTCTGTGTATTTAATTACAAATTTAAAGACATTATGTTACACGTCGTTGATAAAATGGGAAAGTATGCAATACTTTGATTACTTAAACTGAAACACTTCACGCGATTGGAATTTATTCGATAATCTGATGATTTAAGTCGACAGTTATTCAGTGTAATCATCGCGCGTGCCTTATCAGCACGAGAGCCGTCCGCGCAATCACGAGCTGGGCGAACGGTTCTTACTCGTCGACTAATTAGATATAGAGAAAAGTATACGAAGACAGGCTAGCTTGTAAATCAATCAAATTGAATCGAAATGTACTTTATTCGAGAAGTCACTTTTGTATCGTCATGTTACATTTTTCGTGTAGTTATCGAACGACGGCTACGAATGCAGAGTGCGCCAAAAAGAACTTGAAAGAACTCAGTAATTATTATTTATCAAAAATGAAAATATATCGTCAACTAAATACAATGACCTGCATGGAACATATCCTGCATGGAAGTTACCTAGTACTCGCTTTTAAATCATCTGTATATACTCTATATTTCTGTATATTGTTGTACTGTTTTCTTAACATAAGTCGAAGTTAAAATAAAATGCTACAGCTTCATGGGTTATGCCAATGAAGTGGTTCATTTGTTAAGGAATTCTTTAAGTTAATAAGTTGTCAATATATTGTAATTCTAAAGTACACAAATGTAAGTCTAAAGTTAGTACCGTAACTACGTGGAATGTGTAAACATGAACAATTTCGTTTCACTTCAATGGAATATTTAATGTTTATGCGTTACTTGTTACCTGTTCAACAACTGAATCCATTATCTACAAAATATTTAGACGTGGGAGTGATCGAACAGTTCTCGCCAGACACCGCCGGCCTACAGGTTCGTACAAATACTTAACCTTTGCGATCATATTTCCTAATATAAATTAATATATACCGTTTAATACACGCAAACAAAACACAACATTTTTATAATAACGGCTCCTGTATATTGATGTTGTTTTTTATCGATTCTTTTGTGGTCATATTAAGTTGATCGTCATTCAGACCACACCAGCGGTACAGCACCGAGTTGTCTGACGATAATGACCGCATTCAAATAATTAGCTAATGGAATTATAAATAGTTTTTAATGTAATAACTTATTTAATACATAAATTGCGACGTCACGATCATCACTAACGTGAAGGCTAAAACATAAGAGCTATAATAGCACAGGAAGCGCCAGTAATTTGACACGCGACCGACGGACATGTGGTTTGTATGTTCGTATATTTTGACGGGAACTTGATGATATTAGTTAAAAATATGTTTTAATTGCCATGAATTATATAATTTATTACATCGAATTATGTGGGGGCCGGCAGAGCTGGCAGGCGGCAGAGCAGAATAGAGCCGAATAGAGCCGACTAAGATAATTTTTGCGAATCACATTCATCACTATGTCTCATGGCGGTGGAAGGCCAACCCAAAAATATCAAGCGGCTGGCCTAAGTTTACTAAATGCGTTTTCTATGCAGTCGTTATACTATATTGACTCAAAGTAAATAGAATAAAGGCAAGCACGAAAATATATAAAGCAGATATTCTGCATCACGAATTTTGAATACAAATTCGGCAATATGTTGTGACTATACCATAATACTTGTAAATAGTTACACATTGTGTGTAATAAATAAAACTCAGTTCGGAATAAAGACTTTTTTAAAGTTTTAGTTTCTTCTTCGAGGCCGCTGAAAAGATTCCAAAACGACATTTATCAAATTAATCTTTGTTGTTTCGGCATTTTTATAGAATTATAGCAGATAAAGTTAAGCTTGATGGAACGATAATAACGTTGAAGTGGAAATCCCGAGGAATAGAAATGGTGCGCTGCGAGTACACATACATCACAATAGCTGCTGCTAAGACCTTAGTGTAGCGTCTAAATCCCTTCACAATATTTCTCGCTACAGAGCTTTTGTACAGCTGCGGTCTTTTACACTCAACCTAAAAAATAAATCCTCTTGCCACGTTCGTCTGTTTGGAAATCATTGATACACTCAAGTATTGTTACTTGTAATAACAGATCATACTTAGTGACGCGCCGAACAAAGGAACCTAACCTTCGCCGCGTTTAAGCGCAAAACCGATTATGTAAATAAACAAATACACCGAGTGGGACGTACATATGTATAGCGCGACCTATAAACACTCAGCTTATCGAAACTTAATTTGGCGCACGTAATGCAAACTACTGCAAAAAACATCCGAAGGCGACATCTCAAGCATGATGAGTATCAGCAGTTTTAGAACTTCGAGCGTGACTGACGATAAAATCATTTCTTGGTGAGGCTGTATGTACGCAATAACATAAACTATCTTTCCAGTAATTGTGTCGTACATATTATTAACACTAGGAACAAGCACAAACTCGTAACTACTATTACCCGACTGCACTTCTTTAAAACTCTTTTGTCCCAATGGAAACGATCGCCGCCAGGTCTTTTCAAATAAAAAATATAATTTTATTATTGCATGAAACCTATTATTGTAAAATTTTAAATCAAGAAAATCCTGCTGAGTTTTTTCGCTGGTCCTTCTTAGGTGTTTATATCCGAACTGCCGACCCTGTGGTAGACTTTCGACAGTCAATAATCAATCTCTTTTGACTTTGATTAGTCGGTCAGTTGCTTACAACTTCGACTTTACACAAATGTAAGAAATATTTTGTGCTCGGTATTGAAAAAAAATATCTTCATTAAGTTTTGATACAGACATATGTTAATCTATCAACTTACAGAGAAGCAACGTGGTGAGATAATCTCTAAGCCGATAACTTAGAGCAGCGGGCATTACATTAACGTGGTTACAAAATAACCTCCAAGTTAGCATTCTTGGTAAAAAAACATCGTAAATAATTGATACAAGCCTTAAGCCGATATTCTCATGGTCGACATTATAAATTCATAATGCGATGTAACGATAAGCCGACACAATAGTGGAAAGGCACATTATATATGCAAATACCGATTGACTTTTTATTAATGTTTATATTGATTTTGGCCAGAGGTGTATTTTGTTTCGAAGCTGTAATATCTTTTGTGCCGAATCTAATAAGAGTCACATTAGCTTGCACACATTGGATAGAACAATTGATATTACAGGCAAAACATGTTGGTTATACTTTTAAAACATCTTGATTGAAATCTCGACATATAATGCTTAATCAAGATAAGATTCAGACGTAGACACGTGGTCTTTATAACAGTTCGTTACATTATATTATCAGCAGTACAAGGCTGTGGAGGAATTCGTTGACAGATTATAATTATCTTCCCTACATTGCTTACAATGACCTGTAATTTGTAGCTTTATTGAATCTACAATACACACAGAGAACGACCGAACTTTAGCGAGACAGCTTGTTTGGATGACTGGCCAACAGTGCAGAATATTAAAGTACGCAAATGTATGCACTCTCTATTGCTTCATTCTCATGATCCCACTGGACGGCAATCATGAATTAACGTTCTCGTCGAGGCACGCGAGCGTAACATCCCACCCCGTGACATATATCAGATACTTATTACGAACGATTTCGAGGTATTACGTAAGGTAAATATTTAATAATTAAAACCTTGTAACAATATGTTATAAAAGTGATTTATTGCCATACATCTCCCCGCCCGGCCCGGATATACTTAGCTAATGATCCAGTTATACAAAAGTATAAAACTAATCAGATCTTTGTGGAAAGATTGCATAATAACAAAACTTTGTGTTAAAATAGTAACATATTATATCAACTTTTCAGCTTCTTTCGTTAACTAATAACTTGAGCAAGTAGCGCCCGAGTCCGAGCCGGAACTCCGAGCCGCTGCGCGGTGTACAGCGGTCCGAGTGGTCCTATCACCACTCACACACTCAAACTCAGGCTCGCAACGAACCAGATCTGGGAACGAGTTTCGATCACTCTAATGACCTATATAATGTGACTTAACGAACGATTAAAAACAAAAGTGATTTGGTCTTTCGACTATTAATAAGACTTTTTATCAACATACATAAATAATTCATTTATTTTTTTACAAATAACCTACATGGAAACATTCCTCACACGTGGTAGTTGTAAAGGATATATTTTAATATCGTTGATTGACTCAAGTGCTATATGTAATAAGGGTCACTTGTGTACTCGTATTATACGACTTTGGACGAGACGAACAAATATTTAAGCAGACTTCTTACCACAAGACGAATCTCATTAACTTGATGTATTGAGTCATTATTAGATATTGAAGCAGAACAATCATTTGCAATGAACGCTCTGAGAACTAGAACTCATGAATTATTTAAATATCTTTACTGTTTCACAATATCAAATATGGTCGCATTAACATTTTATAAAGCACGACAAACATAATAATTATACGCGCGAGAACATTTCTTAATTAAAAATTATAACGACATCATGACGTATGCTCTTGTTATTTATATCAATATAATATTAAACGATAAATCACCTATCGTTTTTAAGAAGAAAGCGAGATGTCAGCTGCTCGGAGCCGGCGGTGCACCGTGACAGTGATAACTCACTTTTCACGATTTAACTATTAATTGTTTTTTTTTTAATTACAGTTACTAGAACATTGTAGATTGTATTGCCTAGGTAATACAATAGTTCGACCGAAGGCCTTTGTGATTTGTGACAGTCACTAAAAATATATTATTTGTTCAAGTCCGAAGCGAAGAAATTTTTTTTGTCTGAAATATGTATGATATTGATATATTGAATAAATCGTGTTTGGACCGTGAGATTACGTCTAATGATCGTAAAATATGTATAACGATTGCTCGCGGGAAGACGCCACTTAATTAACTACAAATCATTAATAAATAGGACTAGTTGATATGTGTATTTACACAAAAACGTGTTTAAGCCTTTGTGTTCCAGAAGTTTATTCCTGGATGAGGCGTTAGACCCCGGGCGGTATCCCCATAATAAGACCTGCTTTGCGTTAACATCGATATCATCAACGAAGCTAACTGACCACCTGTCTGTAATTTAACTAACGCACCGGGCGTTATCCTGTATACACGAGTCGTTACTGTGACCGTTCGATTTTGTGTTACTGTCAATTGGTTAAAGCTCAGTGTTTATTAGTTTCATCATCTTAGTAGACGAAAGGAATAGTCAACTGAACGTTTATTGTAACATGACTCCAATATTTGTTTACACAAAATAGCACTAATTGTCTGCCATTGTGATTAAACAGATCTGAACGTTGGTGTCTATTCCAGTAAATCACAATTCAATAAGAACTACGCAAAAAATAGCTTCGAAGACATCACGTTAAAACGTATTGTAGCTTGAGCATGTCTACCGATTGGACTCCTATTGGTCCGGTAATCGATTCGGATCGTGATCATAGTAACAGTGTAATAAATATAGCCTTGAACTATACGTTTGAATAACTTAGACTTGTTTACTATTCATAAAACTGTTTCATGTTTTTTTAAACATTTATTTATGTTTATAGAGTAGGTATCTAAATAATTATTAATTGTCAAGTATGAATTGAACGCATTTCATTATAAAATGTATAACTTAGAAAGGAACGCTTCGAAAGCGAGCAGCCAGGTCGCTGTACTGCACCACGGCATACGCGGAAACATCAGCTAGTCTGCTAACAATATCATAGACACGTGGTAGAGTTTTAACAATAAACATTGGTCGTGGGAAAACGTCCGCTAATATTGTCACCTTGTTTGATTTAATGCTCCGATCGCGCTGCAGGTGGACTGAAAACCCGAGTTAATAAATATTTATTTTATTTATACATTTAAATAAAAACAAGGCCACACACATTACTTTGTAAATATTGTTGAGCTCTGGGAAAGAAATACACGAGGTGACTACGAAATAGAAACATCAACTGTGCGTCGAAAAAACGTTCGATACTGTATAAAGCTTAAGGGAGCGCACAACGACTGCAGGCTTTCCGTTTGAGAACAATATAACAATCAAACTTGCTTGTCTTGTTTTTTTTTACTATAAGGAAATTGTTTCGTATTTCGCAAATATAATATACACACTTGCATAGTACTAGATATGAATAAACAATAGTTTTAATTACAACAATAAAATTTCATTTACAGTTAGCCTACGTATTTTATGCTACTCAAGCTACACTGGTTCCGAAAATACAAAATTTTACAATTTTGTATCGTATTCTAAACATTAATGTTGGCTAGCAACTAACTTAACGGATCATTTTTGTGCAGTAATAGTAATTTTAAACATATAGACCGAGCAGTCGCAAGGCGGTGTTCCGATTTGTACGGCGACGGAGCTCAACATCTTAGATCCCGTAGTGGACGATGCGAGGGCCTTCCTGCCACGGACTAAATGTGACCACTTATCATCAGTCCCGTAGCCCGAGGCGAGCAAACGCCTCCTGTCCTAAACTAAACTGAAACAAATCGTGTCCGCAGTAAATAAAATATGAAACCTTCTGTAAATTTCCTACAGCTGGGCAATCGTATGTTCTCTCGAGAAGTTCGCAGCAGATAGAAACTAATGTGCACTATCCGTAATATGGAAAAGAGTTGAATGGTATGAATAGGCTGTATAGATGATTCAGATAGATTTATTACGAGTGCGGCGCGACGCGTGCGGGTCCGTGGCAGCTGGCCAGCGGTTCGCAGAATATAGAACGACCACTTTATGAGGAAAATACTTTCATGTGTGACTTTTAGTGCAAAGGACATTAAACTCTTACGAAAAAGGAACTTCCTACTGATTCTATCGCGAATAATTAAGTAATATTCACAGAACTTATATGTGTGTGAGTGAGTATTGCTGAGTGCGATAAAAATGAAAGTATATAAAAGTGCTCTTACGCATCATAATATTATATGTAGGTATTTGAACACTAAAAATGTGTTTTAGATTTATAAAATAGTATGGACAGTAACTAGATATATCTCCGTTATACATAAACATTTCACGGTCCAAAAAGTTAAACTGAACAAACCGGATGTAACGGACACCCGGACGGGCTAAATACAACCGTCCTGTGTTAGCGACTGTGCGCTACAACCGACTGAAGTTATGTTTATTAAGTTATGGCTGGCGGCAAGCGGGTAAGTACGATGCGAGTAAAGTAAGAGAATCGCTTCATTGAAATTATTTATGATTATAAACAGGTTTCGTGGCGCGTAAGGGTCGTTGGTTCATATCAACTTATATGATTGAATGTTGTTTAATCGAAACCGTGACGTGATGCATCTTGTCTTAGAAGGTGGACCTTTAATAATCGTAATGTCGAACTAAGGTGATGTACATTGGAATTTATGAACTTAACAAATGTTACGATGATGGTAGCACACAAACACACGTAATTGTGTTAACTAAATACAATCTGCTATTATAAGCGTTATATAACTCAAACTGTCGCTACATAAAGCTTTTCATTTATTTATTTATTAATTAAAGGTTCACTAGCGAATGTTACATAAATAATATCTTAATAAATTGTGCTCTAATACAAGAAACATTTTATTAAAACTCATTCGAAAGCAAACACTGCATGCATACACTATGCGGCGATTACAATTTCATAAAAGTATTAAAGTGCTTGACTAATAAGTGGCAATAACAGAAAGATAAAAAATAAATGTGACAAAAATAAGGTGGATGGATGGTATTAAAGAAAAAACATTGGTTTAAAATAAAAATAAAATAACCAAAGAGAACGGAAATAACAAAAACGTCTTAGATGCTACATTACAAAATACTACAAGTTTATATTGACATTAAATATTATTGTAACAAATCTTACGAAGTGTTAGGAGAGTCCGTACTGATATCTAGTCACCCACAAAGCCCGTTGTGTAGTTTACATAATCGTGGTATTGGTGAATTTTGTGCAAAAACAGTTCTGCAGAGAGGTGGTACTAAGAGCGTAATAGGTTTTCGAGGATATCTATAGGGAGGAAATATATCACCCTGAACATTATTTTAGACAGTAATTTTGGGCAGTCTATTTTATTTCGAAGTAGTTTGTATAGAAACATAAGGTCTACATACATACGTACATACACGCAAATGTCGCAATCCAAATTATCGAAAGGAAGCTATTAACGTTTACAAGCGCTGGGAAAATAATCCGAGTGAGGTTTTGATAACCGCGAAAGACTCAGCTTTCGCTAACCCTTACGTCATCTTCAATTTACCCGTTCAACTTCCGCTACTCTTATGTAAATACCAACGTAGAGATTGAGCCGTGTCCAAATTACCTGAAACAAAAATAGTTTTAAGTTAATACTATTGTAAACATTTAAAAGTTTAAAATTTTACAAATCATATTAAAAAAAATACAACTAATAAGTATTTTGTAGAAAAACAAAACTCACGTACCTATCGGTAATGTCAATTCCTAGACCTGGTGAAATAAACATCACATACCTAAGCACAGCGACACCACCGCCCACCGGGCACCAAGGACAATACCGATTTATAAATAATAATCGAAACGAGAGTATCCGACACACAGAACACTAATTATGTCTCGTGCACCATCTACATATGTGTAACTATACAAGTTATTCTTCGGGCATGCTAATCTTATGATAATCGAGACGGAACAATGACTGAGGCTGTGACGAGTGACAACACACATTGACGCAAGTGAGCACGCATACGAAATTGATACATCAAACGTATTGCACCTACGCAGAAATTATTCGATAAATTTAAGCTATTATGAGCCTTCAATGTTTATGTATAGAGCTTAGAATAGACAGCATCATTCGTTGGATTTGGTGTATGAAACTATATTAAGTTTTATTAGTATGTACCCTCAAAGCATTGAGTTAATATATTTTAGTTTCATTGTGTTGTGGGTTTGTAATTATGAGGACGAAGCGGAGCACTCAGCCGCAATGCAATATCTCAGTACTAATCATGTGATTAGGTCAAAGCATAATATATTCAAGTGGCTCTCGTGAATGAGCTTTCGAAACGTCATGTCACAGGATGAAATTCAATGTAAAGCTGCCACTGATTTACAATGTAGATTCTACCGAGAAAAACTGGCAAGTGGTATAACTAGTCCTAATCTTAAATCGAATGCATATTCTACTAAAATATACAAACAACGTGATCTATATTATACTCTATATGTTAGACAACGAATAGGAATTTATATCACTTTTTATATCACTTAAGTATAATGTTCCTGTATTGTGTAATAAGTCTTGTCTATATTTATCAAAAGATTTAAATTTATCAAAAAACAAAGTCTGTAATACGTATATAACAGGCTTGCAAACGTGAAAAACTTAATTTGTATTAAATCGCACTCGCGACTTTTAGTGACGAAGTTAGTTTTACATTTATAAGCAATGTTATGCTATTTTATGTAATATCTGCATATTATTATATGAATGTATGAAAACGCACACAAACCAATAGTAGCGTACTTAAAACCCGCTCGTTGACCCATATTCAGTCCGCAACGATTATGAGTTGCCTCACAATACCTCTATTATAATACAAACGGCATCGAATTAGCACCTAACCATACAATAAGACGTGAGTGTTACCTCAGTCTGTTTGCACTGCATGCCAAGTACTCCGGCGTCTATGTTAAGTTCGCGTTACGCAATGGACTATTTTCTATAATTGTTATCGTTGCAAAATTATTTTGCATATTTTATTACACATACTTAAAATATTTTTAATGTTCAGTAGAGTGTTGGGCGTAGGTAAGTAAACTGAACTGTCAACGTCGGAGAACTTCCCGACCATTGCGTATCAGTTTACTATTTTGGTAAAACTGTACCCGATACCCTTATAAAAGGTAATTTAGGTTTCGGTACAATCTAACCCAGTTGATTACGTTTTGAACTAAAAAGTATATAATGGTCAGCAAACCCATTTAAAACCCGAAAAAACCGGTTTATGTCCCACAGTTGGGTAAGGTCTCGTCTCCTCTTGAAAAGATCTTTTGGAACTTATTTCACCACGCTGATCCTTATTTCACATTACAGATTAGTGGATCAGAAAAGAATAGCACTTTTATTCTATATGCCTATGAATATAAATGGAAAGTTAAAAAATGGTAAGTCCTACACGAAGACGGCTAATTCACAGGCAGCGGCGAGACGTGCGCCATCCTGAAGGGTGTAAATCTGACATTGACAGCCGTCAGAGTCGCGCTGCGCGGCGCCGCGAGTCGATTGTATAACTTATGCAACAATTTGATAACAACTATGTCATCATCCGTTTTGTCTACTTCGTGGTGCGATTTCATAGAAATATACGCCGCCGTTTTTACTGTATTTTATAAGGATTTTACCTACTATAGTATGTTTTATTTGTAAAATTACACAAACGGAAAATATTGCAAAATAACAAGCTCACGTTTTTTATAGGAGAAGATGAAATTTTTAATGTAGGCAGTTCGAAAACGCACTAAAAGATCTTTATTGAGCAAAACGTAAAAACATTCTCTTTGGTACCAACAAATATTGCTCCTCAGGGTTGATATATCGAACGACTTTTATATTTTAAGGGGTTATGTGAACTGACCTCTAGCTTTTGCTTTACAAAATTTTGACTTCATGTATCGGCCGGCTAATATTGGTATCGCGATCCCATAAAACTGATACTTTAGCTTCGTCAATCTTCCAGAGAAATTTTCTAATTTTCTACTGACAATAGAATACAATAGGAACTATTCGATATAGTACCACTTTCACGTAATTAAAATAGTGCTCTTCTCCACCGAAATATACCTATAATACTCACCTTGATAGCATGCGTCTAAAGTATCGCTATCTTTCTGCTAGTGCATACAGGCACTCAGCAATACAGGTCCCCTTGAGGGCTATGTGCGCTGTGTGGTCTGTCTCTGTTTCAAACATTAAGTGGATATAGCAACGGATATACAGGTTTAGCACATTTTGGCTTAGTATTTGAGCAAAAAATACCATTAAACTGACTAACATTCATTTTGAAGTTCAATGTGGTACAAATAATATAATCTTAGGATGATTTGGGGGAGAGTTTCACTTTCATTTTTAAATCTAGACCACGGTCCACGGCGTCTCAGATATATTCAGTAATCATTTATTAATCATACGACTTAAATTGGATGTAACGAGTTTCTCCACAAATGAGTAAGTTGACAAACTAAACTAGTTCCCCGATAAGTCTTTGTTGTGCTTTAGAAAGTCTAGTCGTATCTTAACGACCAACTGTTCATTAGCTGAGCATGAGCATTTGGAATAAATAGACGCCGGAGATAAAAATACGAATAGTTTTCCTCAATAATAATTGACAGGGTCGCGACCTCAGCGTTGTTGTGACAAGAACATCGTTTATTGTGTTACATCAATTGTACAATATCAATTGTCGTGTGCTGTATAATTGACCCCGCGGGCCAGACCCAGAGGCCGGGGGTCAGGTGGGTCATTATCTTTAGTGATCAATTAGAAGTGCTAACTTTAAAGGCTGTACGTGCTTTCCGAGGCCCGGGAGTGTAAATACTTCCAACATGTATGGATTAGCGTGCGCTGTAACTGCATTTGTTTTTAAATAGATTTGATTACTAGTTCTAATGAAAAGGAACGGCGTGACAGGTTAATAACAAGGTGCCGGTAAACAGAACCGGTTTCAAGGGACACGATTCTATCGAGGTCACATATGGTTAACGAGTTGAGACCTTGTTATATTTAACATCATAAGCATAAGTATGTACGTAATGCTAGATCTTGTCGATTACTATGTTCGGACTTATGTCTACTGAAGTATTTACACTTCATATAATAAAATTGTTTTAGTTTAACTCTAATTTTAATTCATTTTTATATAATTTTATATTGTTGCATGGCAGACGAGCAAGTGGGCCTCCCGATGATAAATTCATCTTCTCCTAAACATTGAGATAAGGCACACGAAGTAGTTTAAATAATTGTTACGTTACTCGCGCTGTCAACCATTCTTTCCCCCGGGCAGATCCACTTAAAACCCTACCAACAGGTGTTTCGGCTCACAAAGATGTCCTGCTTTAGCCGAAATATCCCGGTGACGTCCAGGTTTCCCGGCGATTTCCCGGCCGTAAATGTTGCGGGCTATTTATACATAATACAAAACCGTTACTATATATATATGATATTTGAAACATTTTTATTAGTTATACTGTTTTTCGAATGATGAACGTACAATTTCTAATTATATAACAATAAATATTTACCGGATTATCGTCTACAAATTGTTACACAAATGTACAAACACACGGCTCCGCCCGTTTACTGCTAGCGGAGAACAACGTCGGTAACTAATTACCTAAGAAAGGTCGACGCCTTTCAACTGCAACCTGTTGAGCCTGGCGATCGCAGGGCACATAGCGCACACAGCGCGTATAGCGCCATCGAGCGCTGTATTACGCAGTCGAGCTATTACTATTATCTTAAGTGGTAGTGGTATGACATTTAAAGCATATTCTAAATAGCTTAAGACAAAGAAACACTGAATATTTTGTTAGTGCGTCTACACTAACGCAATGTTTCAGGACGTCAGCACAACGCGCTTCAAGTATTGTATTGAAGATATGCCTCAAGTATTGTTGTTAAGTATTGTATTGAAGATATGCCTCAAGTATTTTTGTTAAGGAGGTATTTTAGATGAGAGTTTGTATCGAATTATATGAATTCGTTCAACTAGTCTAATCTAGTATTGTTTTCAAATTAATAATCTTTTTTTGTTAAAAATCCTCTATTGGACCGCTGAAAATTATGCTAAAGGAAAAACAAATATTTTTGATCATAGTAATGTATCTTGTTATATATTTTTAGCGAAGTGTGTCTATTGAACGAGCGACCTGCAAATTATTCTTGAAAATACCCGATAAAGTAAACTGGCGTCTCATTGCTTGTTTGTTAAAAGAACTAAGCCTGAGTAAATAAGGCTTATATTGAACTAATCGTAAGCTTAACACTGCTTAATATGAAATAATTGTACACAATCTGATTATAACGAGATGCGTGTATTTAAGAGACGCAGGAACATTATTTGTTGCTTAATTAAGAAAATATATTAACTTCAATTTAATAAGGAAATTCATTTAAATTTTCATATAAATAAAACATAAGTCGTTTTATTCAGTTACTTATTAGTTTTATTATTTCCATAAAATGAAAAATGTAATATGAATGTGGTAAACGGGCAAATCAAGAGAAACGATTTTACTTTTTTCATTAAAAAAATTTAGAAGTTGTGTAAATCTGTAGGAAATATAAAAAAGACTTAAACGATACTGTACTTGTCTCAATGATCTTTCAAGTTATCTCGTAAACCTATCAGGTCCACGACAGAGGACTAGAGAGATTGTGTCGGTTAACGATTAGCGGCCGACCGACAGATTAAACAAATGCAATCAACTTAGAACGTTATTATATAAATACACATACATTTGTACGACACAACTGGCACCACAGATATACATCATCTATAAATGAATAGAAAAAAACTGAAATAATGTTACGTGATTATATAAAAATATCACAGTTATTAAACTGGAGCGGTATCGAGAGACAAGTATATGTACAAATTATAGTAACATGCGAACAACGGACCAATACGTTTTAAATAACGGCAATTTTATTGCATAAAAATTCTAATTATATTTTTATTGCAAAAATAATTGGTACTATTATATAATTATTACACGTCTATAATGTTCACTTCGAGCTGTAAGTGTGAATATACAAATAGCCCCAAAAAAATTAATCGATCTTTGGTTGAGCGCAAAGAGCCGAGTCGATGGCCGCCGGCGCTGGCGTGCAGGCTCTTGTAACGACCTAAATATTGAATTCCTTGGAACTAAGCCACTTATAACAAAACTAGTTTGAAAATTGTAACACTTCCGCGATCAAATAAATGTATTTATGAGAAAAAACATCAAAACTAATACATAATATTCAACAACACAAAAATCAAAATAAAACACAAAATGTCGAATTTCACTGAAATTCTACCACATGTGTATTCCACCGACCCGCATTGGCATATTTATATAGCCATATAGCCATATAGATCAAGTATGCTACGTAAGTATATATGTAAGTAGTATATTATTTTTAATTTTAAATAATTTAAAATTCTTAATAAGAAATATCGTTTCAGTAATGTTACTGCTGTCAGCAATGCGTAGGCGAAGTTGTTATACTTTGTTTTGATATTAAAATATAATTGAAATTCCACATTCATAAGGAAGGGAGTGGCCTCAGCGTCAGTCGAGATGCGATTTAAGCCTTTTATGGTAACACTGCCTTTTTATACACATTTGTATGACGTTTCTAACGACTGCTAATATATTTTATAAAAAAAAAACTATTCTGTTAATAGATAATATCATTTTATTCTATAGATTCAGAGCGACACTTAAATATTATATTATATATATATAATTTATAAGGACAAAGTGGGTATTGTTAATTATTTTTCCCTATTTATTTGACACGAGCAGTCACTGCAATAAATTACCTTATACATCTTATGTATATAAGAATTTATAGTGGAATGATAAGAAGTGTTCATAATTTACTTAATCTCTGCTGATATTTGAAAATCGGGCGGAACGAGCACATATCCTCTCATTACAATGTTTGTGACGTACTCATGTAGTTTTACTTGTTTTACAATTATTAGTTAACCGATGGAGGCGCATAGTTTTAATAATATCGTAGTCATCATAGTTTTGGTTCCTCTCAAAAGTATTCCGGGAAACTATGAACAGACCACGCGACGGTGTAGTTTTGAGTTACTGGCCGATGCCCGATGTATATAAAAATACAATTAAATAGTGTGTTTGAGTTTTCATGTTCTCACCTTCAATGCAATCGTATCAAAGTTAATAAACAGAATACTTTACATCGACAATAGCAAGACACGCACGCAAGCAACACGGCGCGCTCTGCATTCCAAACCCCGATGGCTTGGAATACATAAGGACATTTAATTAAACTAACGTTTTCAAAATATATAGCAATGCAATATTAAGAGCAATTTAAATATAATTTAACTAACTTATTCCGATGCCGTTTTTTAGCGGCACCACCATTTGTTTGGTTCATAAAATATATATATATATATATATATACGTGATTTCATGTTTTCCCCTAGACACCACATCCGCTTTAAATATTATACAATAATAATCACGAGTGTAAATTATAACAACACCGATCCATTCCATCGTCTCTATATTCAACGTAGACTTCATGAGTTTAGCAGTCACAAAGAATATACGAGTAGGTATTTATGTTTTAGTAGTTTTCAAATGAAGCTAAGGGCGGAGTTTATTTATTTAAAACTGTAAAATAACTGTAATCGTAACTGAGGCAGTCCGAAGCAACGAAACCGCAGCGAGTCGTGATAAATCTTCTGATGACAATTCGAGCAGAAACGATCGGGAGCTCTTCTCGCACTGTTCTCTTCGCGCTTCCGTTTAAATTTTACTGCACACTAGCTCGCGTCCGGTTCGCCGGCATGCGTTACAATGCCTCCTCCTATTGTACGGTCAACAAAACCAATCACTATTCTTTTATATAAAACGTAATAAAAACGATACATTAAATTTATTTTCTCTCCTCGTCATTAAGTGATCATGAAATTGATTCTATTTTGTTGCACAAAATTTGTTAATGCTTTATGGATAATTAACAATTAATTACAGTATTAGTTAAAAAAATATATTTATTATACAATATAATTGTGTATGAAGTTATTTAGATTATTAGAACAATTGTACATAATAGTGGCCTGGTACTAAAAACCATTAATGACCGATGGTTTTTTTTATGTTTAAGTTTATGAAAAAAAAGATAACTAGATTTTATTCGTGTTATAAAATTAATCCATATCAAAATAAAAACAAATTAATTTTGTTTATAATAAAATTATTTCTAACTTAATGCGTATGCAACGCTTACTAAGACTGATCACGTCTACTACTACTTTTCCGTCGAAAAGACAGAACTATTTTGGCAGTCAGCAGTGCGCAAAGGCCTTCGAGGTGTAGAGGTTTAATAATAATTTTATAAAAAAACCGCGACCGATCGATCACAAAACAGACAACAGTTACGGTCTTTGCCCCGAAGCTTATAGAAAATTAAAAAAAAAATACTGAGAACGTCGTAATAAGAAAAAAGTCAGAATCAACGTCAGTCATAACTGATCGCAGAGTTATAGATTAGAAGGAAGAAGACAAAAGGATTGCAGAAACTCGACGAGCATGTTAGGAAAACATTCAAATAAATTTTTATCGAAAATCTAAGCCATGGGACGTGTTCTTGTGTGGGATGCAACTTGCGTAGAAAAGCTGGCAGTATCTCATATCAAAAATACGTCTCGTAAAGCCAGTGCAGCCGCTGAAGCTGCTCAAATACTCAAGCTCCGCAAATATTCACTTTTATCCAACATGGTCAAACAATGATCGTCCGATACAAAAAGAATCATAAAAGACATTTCTAAGAAACTGGTCCATACTTCTGGTGACCAAAGAGCTGGCGCTTATTTAGCCCAAAGGCTGAGTCTAGCGGTGCAGAGAGGCAATAGTGCCAGCGTCTTGGGTACAATGCCACAGGACAATCTTTTAGACGGCGTGTTCTTTCTTTAAATTTGTATGTGTATTTTGTTCTTTTTTTTTAATTTTGTATTTTATAAAAATATCTGTACATATTGCATAATGTATTAAAAAAATATATTATCGTATAAAAAAAAGCCATAATATTGAATCTAGCTGGGTTTCTGCTGCCCGAATTTTTCAGAGAGAGAGAGAATTTTCATGAGCAGAGTTCTTTCCGAACCGGTAGTAGATTTTAGACAATCAATAAGCAAGTATAATGCTCATAATAATATTGTTATTGTATTGTGTTGAAATGTAATGCTTCTATCTTGATCACAGTACGCATTCTATAGTACATATTATAAATGTATGTAGGTCACTATCATAAGGTGAGTCAATCAGCTGTAGCTATCATCTCTCATTTCGGCCACTTTCACTCGCTCTTACTTACAAGGACGACCACTTTCTACCTAATGTGTTTGTTCCGAGTGAGCTGACCGCTCCGTTGTTACAAGTTTCAATTAATGGACTTTGTAAAATGTTCAGTTTACAATAATAAGAGCTTATAGATAGATAGAAGATATGCTTCAGTAAGTAAAAAAAAAACAAACAATCATGGGAGTGATCCATCTGCGCTAAAACCTAAGTATAACTGGACCGTTACAGTTGTAGCAAAATCTGTATAACATCATCCTATTAACGTTATACATGTGCAGTGCCTGTGCAATCATATCCGTTTTCTTACAGGGATTCTTGTATAGATCCTCTCAGTATCTATACAAGAATCCCAAGCCTACAAGAATAACGTGGTAGCGCTACCGATAAAGGTGAATAAATGCGAGGCGACCATTGTACGCGAGGAGGAAGGTTACATACTCGTTGGGGAGTAAACTCAAACAATCGAAAAGTTCCGCCTTTTTTATACGGTTAATTATTTTATTAATGCTATTCAGATCCATTTGATAAGGCCCTTTGTTTATTATTTCTATCAGCATTAATTTTAGACTTTTTATGTAGGAAATGTAGGAACAGACATTGTAAGATTGTACTCGTACAGACAGAGAATATCTTCGTTTGGGGCTTGTGACAAGTAGGCACTACTGTGTTTACACGTGGACATAATGGAGAGACTGGTGTAGCTTCAGCAACGGTTACAGCTGTATGTAGCAGTTTAATTTGCAAACTATGCTATCTGTTACCATATCGTATAAATTTTTTTTTTGATGCAGACAGACAGCACCGAAAGCGTTTTCAAAATTTCAGTCGGTTGGACGGAATCGGTTTCAAATTCAGTTGCAAGATTTGACCTCAGGCTACACTCTAACAGGTGATGTTGATAAAAAACTGTACGAGTAGTAACCCATGAAGAAGTTTGCGAGTCGGTGTATTTTATTTATATTCCATCACTAATTTGTAGAATATTTGTGTAAATATCGTGTTATTTTCATTTGCCGTGTAAGGTGAAGCTATTTTGCATAGAAGTTTTTTTACTAATTTTGTTCAATAGAATTATTTATTTACGTAAATTTAAGTATTAAGCATGTATTTATTCAGAAAGTGCTTTTTGTCAGAACTCAATAACAATTAAATAATCCCTTTACAAATATATAAATATGTTTTCTTAAATAATTAGGGAGTACTACTATCACAATAATATAGATATACAAGAGACAGTATTTCAACTGAATTACGGTTTTCTTACTCACCTCACTGCCTGCCGCACACGCTTGCCTGGATTTGAACCCGTGACCTTCGGTTTAGTTCAAATTAAGAATCAAAATGACCTGAAAGATGCTTATATTATCTTAAAATTATTTAATAATCAAATAAGTGTAATTAAATCGAACCACTTTTCTATTTAACGTATTATCTCGTACCAGATCGGCGACAGCGATATTGCAATAAACAACGTTAGAGAGTCGCGGTTTTCTTCATCGTTATTAATTATCTATATAATATCTTCGCCGAACGTCTACTCTAACATTAAAAGCAATTAATCGTTTTACTATTATTTAGTTTTCAAATGGCATTGAGTTATATGCCTCACACAACAATCAATTCTTTTAATATTATTCTTACCTATTATTATCTGATTAATTTGACGATTAAAGAAGCTACACACAGTATTGTGTGTACTATATTTATGAGAGTTAAACGAATTTATTAAATATCATCATGATTTAATTTGAAAATTATACGCTAATTGAATTTCCGTCTACTTCGTGAGGCAGTTGTTCACGTCGATGATTGCAGCGCCATCAGCGCCTCATAAACGGTAATCAGCTAAACGTATTATAGCAAGTTTTGTGCGCAAAGACAATGACTATAACATGCTTCTGTAAATGGTAAAAATACAACCAGTTCGAAATCTGTCGAGAAGAACCGACGAGAAACTTATTAGCTACGTTTTTATTCGCATTATACAAGGATAGTTTCTTATAATTTGTACAAATATATTGGTACCTTCTTTGTGGTCATCAAATAGTACTAATTCCTCGACTTTTTACCGTCTTTAATTTTTTTTATAAATCAATCATTTTTAATACGACTAAAGTTGGTGATAAAAATAAAATGTGATTATAAAAATCATTACATCGCGCTGCAAGAGTGTACTGAGAGATTTGGTGATTCAAGAGTGTAAAAGCACTTTACTAAATATACGTATAGTTTATTTGTCTTAACTTAAATTATAACGCAGTTGTTTTGAAACATTAGCGCGTCCGTGTTGTAGAACAGAACGAGGTAGTTATGTTGTCTGATAACCTTTATATTATTACGTAAGTCCCAGGTGCTATGTTTATTACAGATCCAATTTTCTCCGCCTTTCGACCCGAACATTTGCGTTATTGTTACCTAACTCTCCACATGGCGCAGTGTTATACAATACGCCATAACAATACACATTGATTTATTGATGAATCGATCTATTCCTGGAATATTATGTGACTTGAGTTATATAATATTCCAGGAATAGATCGGATGTTACAAATAAAACCATTTTTTAATATATTTAACTGACGACATTGATGACATACAAAAAACAATTTGATGAATTATATTTAAATTAAATTTTATGTGAAAATACTAAAAATATGTTGTAAGAACTCATAGATTATAATCTATTCAATCAATCAAGTATGATATTAAATTTAAAAAAATCAATTCAATATTAAACCCGGCGGCGGCGCACGCGGTGCGTCATACTCGTACGTTGACAGCGGAACAGGGAAAGTTAATTACGTAATGACATTTAGGTTTTTAATTTTCTGATAAATCCAGTTTAATTAAAAGCAGCTACCAGCCGGTCGCGTGGAGTCGTTACTGACGCCGGCAATAGATTTAAGTTTTAACAGCACTACTTTCTCACTACGTCTACTCCACCACACTATCTAAATATTTCCTTTCTTTTGAATCACTTTTTTTTAAGTATTTTGGGTGCACTTTTTGTTGGTTTTTTTCTTTTGCTTCTTTTAAATATTCTATATTACCAACACCAAGAGGAGAGATTTCAACAGAAAGATCGCAAGTTCGTATCTGGGCAAGCACCATTGAACTTTCATGTGCTTAATTTGTGTTTATAAATATTCATAGGATGCTCGGCGGTGAAGGAAAAGATACATGGCGACTTTTTTTCTGCCACGTGTATATAGCAACTAGTAGTAGGTAAATGTGCTGGAATAGGCTCCCAAACGTGGCCTCTGCCCAGCAGTGGAACATTTACAGGTTAATAACCTTACTGTAACTGCACTGCCTCATCGAGCCGAAGCAAGCTGTGGTGTCAGCTACTTGTAGTTACTAGTACGACGTCGATAATAACTAATTATGGCATTAACAACAATGCCATATGTTAGAAACGAAAAAGCTTGTTTGTTATATATTCACGCCAAAAACTGTTGAGAGGAATGCGATACGTTACCGTGAATGACCCGCGTCGAGGAGCTAATGAGTAATAAAGCAAACTTCATTCGCAAAGCGTAACGCAGCTAGTAAACATTATATAACAAAACATGTCTCGTTTATGTTAGATGTTTGTTATAGACAACACAGCATCGTAGATCATGTTCCAGATAAGCCAAGTGAGTGTGTATACCACACTAGTCCTCGGGTACAGGCAGGCAGACAGTCACACGCCGAGGCAGTAACCGCGATACCGTTAGTGTTAAATAATTTTGATAAGGAACTCGTTTATTTCTACATTCTATTGCAAAACAAATTATACAGATCTCATCATTTAACGATTTTTGTTTTAGTATAATAATTACTGAGTTACATCTTCTAAAGGTTACAAAGGCTATTTATCTATTCGCTTATTTTATATGAAAATTAAATTAAATTATTGCAGCAGTCAATCGATACACCTACAATAAAGAGCCACAGAGAACCAGCCCGTAATACGGGACTGCATTCCCGTACATACACGGGAATACTGTTCCGTTTAATGTTTGTGTAAATATCCAACGTGTCCACAGGCTCACGAAGAAGAGAGCTCGTCTTAATGACAACGAACGGCTTTGTTCGGCTCTGTTTCTAAGTTAAATGAAAACACAAGACAAGACAACAACAAGATATCATCAACAGAACTACAAGTCCCTCTAATCGTCAGACACGTTGAACGTAAAAAGAATTTTATTTGTAAATCCTTATTTTTAATAAATTATAATTTTATAACACTGTTTCTAAATTTAAATAACATGATGTTTCGACTTGATAATTCGCTGACCTTTGCCGCAAGCCGGAGTAATACGTAGTTATGTTTGTGGAGCTCACCTCCTCCCGACAAACGTCTGCAATATCAAGTGTACCGACACCACGCAAAGTCTATTCATTCAAAATTAAATTGAAAATTTCCAGTTCTTATGAGCATTTTTAAATCGTCGTTTAATAAAAATATAAAATTAATAGAAACATGCTTTTTTCAGTTATTACTTGTGATTGTTTTAGATTTGCTGTGGTATTTCTTATCATCAAATAAAAAATATTTTAGTCAAGTGTTTGATTCTAATAATTAATATTTAATGTTAATTGTAGCAGTTCGTATGTACACCTGTTAAATTTTGTAATATTAAGTTATGATATATTAAAAAGGTAATGTGGCAGCATCGCCACCAATAGGTAAGTATTTTTTGCACGTTATCAGTGACAACACTCTCAGGCTGGTTCTTTATCGGCACTATGAACTGAGCCTCGATGTGTGTTGCATTGTAGTCCACGCAAAAGAATAATTATAAGAAGATAAATGTAATCAAACATAATTTAAATATTGGGTATGTTGGCCCTAACATTTAATTCCATTATTATCAAATCTCTTAACATTAGATTGTTCGTCAGCTCCTCAGTTCGTGTGTCTGTCTGTATTTGTGGTTCGGTCTGTTGACACATGATGTGAGACACTACGTAAGCGACACATTAGCAACGGCGGACGCTTGTATTGATAAGTTAATAATAAATATAAATATATAAGATAACAATGTAAATGCATTTTGTTTTTTTTTTACTATCCTGCTAACCCCTTCCCCTACTATCTTGTGTCGGTGCATTGTCTTTATAACTGTCATAAAAATAACTATCAGCGCTATCCGACGCCATCACTAATCGCGAATGCTGATACTAGTCGGTTGGTTTCCCGCCGTCAGGCGGGTGTGTGAGCCACTTACACGTTCACATCAATGGGATGTTAAAAGCGATTTACATAAAGCTCTTGTATTTATTGTTATCTGTTACACAATTCGGATAAAAAGAATATGTAGGAAAGGGCGGGTCGTATGACCGATTCAAAATCGATAAAGCGAATCGATCCGTCGCGGCCGAACACGTCGGTGCACCACTCCCCCAGTTCATTCTATTTTATATTGTAAGTTGTTGATATCATTCATAGACGAGACACGGTGAGCTCTATTATTTTTCAAAATAGTACCGTCACTTAGTATGTTTATCTGCATCAAAAAATTATTCACAATTATATAATCAGAATATAATTTAAAACAATATTTGTAAACAAATATTGTCTCTCTTTGTGAGTTGTAGTTTAGTACCGATATTATGACGCAATATTCGATACAGATTGGTTTGCCTGATAAAGGCAATTTCTTAAATACTATAAAATATATCCTGCGATGTATATCATCATTTATAATATGTATCTAGGTACACGTTTAAAGTCACAACCTTAGTACTATTGACGTGTAACTAACTAACTAGGCAGGCTCACTAACTGGGGTACGAAGGCTCAAACGAGTTCTAGCGGACGTGCGTTTTTCCGGCCCTCGCCCTACCCGCAGAGAAACTACGCGTTATTATATAAGAGAGAGATTAGATTGTCAATTTACTACATCTTAATTTTCTTCTTTAATTACAAAACGAGTATAATTACAACCAAACTGCTGGAACTAATCTGGGACCTCCAAGCATCGCCTTCCTTAATAGCCGTCAGTTAGATGAAAGTGCGTTGCGTCATGTGACGTTTCATTTTAATTCATTTTAAACATAAGATTATGAACAACATTTTACACGATTTAAGTTACATTATACTGTTACACATTTTAATGTACACACATAAATAATATATTGCAGCGTTTTGTACTTATCCTTAGCATTTGTTCAATTTCAAGCAAAATGAACTTAATTTTTTTAAATTTAAAATATCCAAATAAATAATCTTAAGACCTTGCGACGAATTGCAATAACAAATTAAATGAAAACCTTTTTTCTGACGCTATCATTCGTTCCATCAGCACGTTTCGACATTATAGGCTGCGATGAGACGGACATACAGTCACGTATAGTTGCGAGCATTGCAGAGATGGGCGCAGGCTTACGAAATAAATAGGCAGTTAGCGCTGCAGTTCACTGCTTGCCCTTATACGTATTTGTTTGCTATTAGCCTGTCGTAAAAGAGAACAACTTAAAACAAATTACTTTGCGTATATTTTACGTATTATTCAAAATTAGTTTCGAAGAAAACCGAAGTTTCTGTTAAAACAAACTGATTTATTCGTATTCAGATTTGTAACGAGATAAGTATCGAAGAAATAAAAGTCTTTAATCTTTACAATACGTTAACTGATCGGTATTTATTACGAAGAAGGCACTGACCGGGCAGCGGGCTCAGCGCCGCGATGTCGCTTTATTTATTTGTTGTGAAAAATATCCGATACGACTATTGTCACTTTATATGTATTGATAGTACTTCGCCAGGAAACCAGAAGCATCGTTTAATGATTAAATATAATACTAATAGAACAAAATATATGTATATATAACAATAAATAATATTTTCATAGTACTTTGATAAAAATGAGTTAGTTATTATAAATTTGTTTTTATCGAGATTACAGATAATATATTGCATTGTATATTTATACAACGCGTCATGTGCTTTCAGTAAAGGCAAACTCAGCTTATATAATAGCCTCTTCCGTTTATTGTATGCTGTGTATAATATATGTAACAGCTATAAATCGTATCACAGTGAAGCTGTCTCCCGCCTGCCGCACTGTTCCGACTGCTGAGTCCGCAGTGACCGGTGCGTGAGTTGTGCGTTATACAATAGTACTGCGAGTTTCAGATTGAGTTTCCACTTCACGCTTACGTTTAGTTTCCAATTTCATTTCCGTAGCGGAATAATAATAACCCTGAAGCGAATCGTACATCGGTAACCTCGAATACATTATTATAATATTATAAATAGTTGTAAATGACTGCATTAAAGGAATTCTCTTACATCTCACTTTATCTTCATTTATTATTATATTTAGACGGCCAATCTCATAGGTCCGGCTACCCACGAAGAAGTGCACAGGTGCTCTATCTGTTCCCATTGTCTCATAGTCCGATGGGACGGCAATCCGTCACGAGAAATAAAGCTCCAGGGGAACACCTAACGCAAAAATGGCTTTACGTAACACTGACAATTTCCTAACTCCGGACTGCATTAGGGAATATCTGGACGAGACCCAATATTTTTAATAGCCTGGGATTCGAATTTGAGTTCTTCGGATCTGCAGCCGTACATTTCACTGCCTCGGCGGTCTGTGCATCTCTCATCATCATCTCAATCGCCTAGGCAGTGAAATATTAATTACAACATCAGCGATTGAGAATGTATCTTAGGATATTCCAATATCGTTTTTTATTTAATATTGTGTCATTTAGGTGAGAAAACATAATTATATTATTTTAATACAATTTTTTTCTCAACTTCCTTTGGCATTGCAAAACTTAAAAATATAATTTACAGAACATTATATATATCACAGGATATTTAGTTTCCGGTACTCGAGTGAGTTCTGATTATTTTTCGAATATGAAATGTAATGTCAATATAAGTAGAAACTTATTATTCGTTAGCATTATTGCGCTCCAACTTCACTCGACACAAAACGCCGAACACCGTGCGACCGAATAATTTCTAATTCAATCTTCTCAAACAAATCTCAAAAGATAAGAAACAATCATAACTTAAGAAGTAATAATATACTGTTCAAACTCCTTACCGTTCATAAACATAGACGCAATGGACAACGGATTTCTTTTTAAACTAGTAAATGGGTCAACATACTCCTCTCAACTGTTGTACAAAATAATGTTTCGTGCTCCTACGAAATCCGCCGGAACACCTAAAATTATAATAAAAACACGGCGGTGCTGCGGCAACGAATATTCTACGGCTAAGGTTCTAGTTATGTACTTTTGTAAGCAGTAATGGTCCCCCTTGGCAGCGGTGCAGATGCGACGATGTGTCCCTTGATTAATTACATTATTATGTCCTTGATTTGTCCATTTACCTTTGAGTCTTTATTGCTGTCCTAATTCGTAAACCTCGTATCGTATTGGTCGGCGCACTGATCGTAATTCTTAAATAGCCACTCACTATTCGTATATAATTTTTTCAATCAGAGTTACGACAACAATTACTGAACAAAGATTGTTGTTTTAGACAAAGCAATAAATGTAACATATTGGTCAGTCATTCTACGAGTAGTATGTAATTACGATGACTGCGCGATTATTGAATGCGCTCGCGCACGTGTTCTTGGCGAATTCTTAACAGTTTACACATTTAGTATTTAAATGATATTAAACTTATAAGCAAACAAACAAAGTTACCTATGTAGAGGTGGGGGGGTATGGGGGGGGGTAAAATAAATATATTGTTACATAGGATGCACGACGTTTATTGTGCGTGTTCACAGTTTGCCGATTACATCGCGACTCTCTCTTCATACAATAGTACTGCGTTGTATATACAAAGTGATGTCTCTACACCTAATTTTCATATTTTTATTTATAAGCGCATTTTTTTAATTTAATGTAGCAAGGCACACGTAGGCCCGTCGGCTCGCTGTGAAATTAGAAACATGCACAAAATGCCGCCACCTATGGGAATTAACACCCTTCGTGTAATTACTCTGGCTCACCCTGCGAGACCGCTAAACAGCGTCACGAACATGTATCATTACGATAATATTATTGTTATAGTGTTGTTTTTACAATTGGTCAATGACCTCAAACACTGTTTTAGTTCCATATCTATTGAAAGAACAGTCTGTTTAATAGCCTGCTATATAGATAATGTAATAATAGATGCAATAAAATACTATAAGCCAAAACATGGTTAAAACACGTAAATCTTAACCGAAGATAGCGGGTTCAAGCCCAGGCAAGCACCACGACATTTCGTGTGCTTAGTTTGTATTACAATTCATTTCGTGCTCAGCGGTGAGGAAAAATTTATTTAGCAGTATGGGAAACTATCTGATGTATCCGATGAACTTCTCCAGCATTGGCACAGCGTGGTGGAATAAGCTCCAAAGCTATTTACCTTTTATCGATATCGATATTACCAAGCTGTTGCTTTACTTATAACCTAACCGCGACAGAACCCACAAACCCACCATTACATATTACAAAGTTACTCTGATACTCCCCTTTGTTTAAATGTCCTTTTCGCAACCACGGCACATTCGCGTCTTAAACCACTTTTCATTTTAACTGTAGTATTTACGTTTTAGTATTGCAACTTTCTAAAGCCAGCCATCGTTTATGGCGCTCGGGACTGGCCAGCCGCCGCGCTGAGATGCACTTATTATGTCCTCTACATTATAGATCTGGCGACAAACATCCGCATGCCGGTCCCTTATCTCTTATACACTTTATTTACGCGAGATACTTTAAAAGGTGAAAACGGTAACGAATACGAGTACAATTGTGTAATTACCTTATGTTAATAGGTATGTATGGCTCCATAATATAACTGCGAGTGGTGCCTCTGTTCATAAAATGAAATAAAAATGTCGTATTCGCTCGCAAATGACCCACAGTCGGGCAAAGGCCCTATTATTTTATGATCTTCGCCAATTAGCATCTTTCGCTATGCTATGAATTCGTGGAGTGTATCCACCATACAGTAGATGTGTCCGACGCGCGCCGAGTCTTCCTAAATGTAATATAATAGAACAAACACTAAAATATACTTCGTAGCAAATCGATAAAGTGTAATTAACTGGACAATATTAGGCAATTACAATGCAAACAGAGTTTTATTGCACGTGCTTAGAAATTTATAATAAAAGTAGATAACTTGGTAGGCTGCATACATTATCTATAGTTATTACATACCTTATTACCTATCAGTGTTTTTAGAAAATATATATTACTCGGGCCGATCAACTTGGCTCTAACGGCCTACTCTACTACTACTACTCAAATGGCCACTCGAAATGACTCCACGATTTATCAGGGAAATTACACTCGGCTAAAGAGGTACCTGTATTAAAAGAGAAAGTTGTCGAGTTGTTCTCATAGTAATCAAAACTCTAACTACAAGAGTAAAGATGTGATACAGATGGAAAAGCAGATAGTTACGTTCTATGACGTTACACTAAATCTGATAATTAAACTGATTTACTTACACCTGCTGTCTGCTTACCCTAAAAATATATAATCTGGGTTTAACATCTAAACATACTTTTTTTAAGCAGACTCTTACAAGCTCGTTGTTTACTCTACTCCACCTGATGTTAAGTGGTAGTAGAGTCCAAACGCGAAGACGGCCAGTACAGTCGGGAAGAAGGTTCTGCACTAGCCGCCCTCGCCTTGCCGGCCCGCAAGATGCCTCTTCACGCCTCGTTTGCTTTGCATATTACAAAGTTAAATAATCTAGCAAAACATAATTTATTTTATTGAATTAACTAATTAAACGCTAGCTTCTGTTATAATCTTAACGCGTAATTAGCAGTGACCGTTGCTTGTAGCGGCTATTGTACGAAGGCACAGCGCCTTTGATAGTCATAGTGAATTTACAACATTTTATTCAAACATATTCTATCTAATAAAATATAATTTATTTGTAAATGAGCACGTTTAAATCAACGTGGAGTTTAATCTTAAGCAACTCTGGAAATCCTATCCATTACCGTAAGTAAGGCGGCGCGGCGGTAAGAACGGTAAGCGAGTGGCGACAGGCGAGTAAATGCCAACATCGTGCGCCGAGACCGACACACCGACACACCGACTCACCGACACACCGCCTCTATATCACAGTCGTTATGTTATTGATCGCTCATAAATTACCTCAGATATAGTCAAAGATAAAGCTTTACAGTGTGTTCATAAAAACTGTTTTATAAAAATCATATTGATAAGAACTGCTGGCGCGAATCTACGTGGTTACAGTAAAATAGTTTTATCTGGTGGTAGGGCTTTCTGCAGGCCCGTCTAAATGGGTACCACCCACTCATCAGAGCTGCTAAGCAGCAATACTTAGTATTGTTGCGTTCCGGTTTAAAAGGTGATTGAAGTTTGGTGGCCCATTGGCGATGTAAGGAATGGTTATTATTTCTTACATCGAAAATGTCTATTGGCGGTGGTAAGCACTTACCATTAGATGTCCCGTTTGCTCGTCCGCAACATCAGCAGTTCAAGGAACGAAAACGTTTATTGATCGAAAAAAAACTCACAACGCGTCGTAGTTACTGAAAACATTCACATCGCGAAATTCGTGTTGGGCGTTCTTATAAAAACTTTCGTGACACGTGGTGGCAGCTCACCGAAAGACAACATAGCGAAATTCGTATCGCAACTATCATGCGATTCAACCACAAGGCGTCGTGGCGTCTAGTAAACCCATGGAAAGACTCCGATTGTTAACTCCCAAATTATTGCCGTCTTGTCGATCTTACCCGCGATGTATTTTTATAAAGCCGTAAACGCGGAGGGAGTACAGCCCTCGCCTGCAGTAATAAAGTACAGGCACCGGACAAGTAACTAACTCGGTAACAAACATGACTGAGTCAGTTTCCAATAAAAATAACTCAAACAATTACCTGATTAACCTTAAGGGAAAAAAAGGTGTCGTTGCATGAAGGTAAACGCAACAAGAACCTCAAAGGGGATTTAAGAAAACATCGACGTCACTCTGTCAAAACTGACGTCCACGTCTAAATGGTAATGGAGGGCAATATCAGAACAGATGTTACTCGTCAACTAATATACTAGTGTATTGAATACTAATATTTAAAAGTGGTCCCTAAGTGAATGTTTTATTGAGTATGAAGTTATCTCATCGACGAAGACAAAATGTCCAATATCTTTAAACTTAGAACATACGCAAGATTTGTGGAGAAATCGTTTTGCTATCTACTAATATTTGTGATAAATCCTTCTTACTTTATATTCGAAATATTAGTCGTCCGACCGATCGTCGTCAAAACGTACAATCTAAGTCAAATAAAACACATATTACATATAATTTGCTCGACATATTGCTTCGTCAACATCATCGGCAACATGATGTTGTGCATCCTCACCGAGACGACTCTAAAAGGAAGCGTTTGCTCTGACAACTACTGCGCGCAGTGCAAGAGGCATCGTCCCGCGACGGCGTGGCACTGTGCGGTGTGCAACGCTTGCGTACTGCGGAGAGACCATCACTGCTTCTTCTTATCACGCTGCATTGGATTGCAAAACCAGCGATATTACGTTTTGTACGTCGGATATTTATTCATAGCATTGGGTTATTCTACTTACTATAATTACTATTATGTTTTGACTAAATTCGAAGACAGTGACTTTTACTTATCAGCTGTCAGAGTCATTAATCCATTGCTTCGTTATGTGATACCAGAGCCGTTGGGCATGAAAGACCTGTACGTGTTGTTTTTGTTCTTAAACACGGGTCTTGTTATTTGGTCGGGAGTGTTGTTCTGGTTTCATATGAGAAACGTATTTAGAGGAGTGACGGCTCGTGAATATAAGAACAGTCGTGAAGTAGCTTGGATTGAAATGAAGAAAAATTTTGTCAATGTATTTGGTACGAGGTGGTATTGGGCGTTATTGTGGCCGTTCGCCGACAGTCCCTTGCCGACCGGTGGTGTGAAATACAATTGATATCCTTAAGGCGGAAAGTTTCTTGAAAGAGTTTGTTTTATTTCATTAGCGGTGCAATATCAATAAAACGTTACTTCTCTGTTCATATGTCATTTTTTATATACTTATTAAATTGAATAATGAACCGGACAAGCCCTTAGTATCCAACTTAGAGCGGAGGTGGGAACGTTCTATCGTCTAGTCGGTCCCAGTCCGAGAAGTTACAATTTATAGTTTCCAAGAGCTACACTTTTTTATTTGGTTAAAATAGATCAATCCCTCCAGTGTACATATACTTTATATAACAAGGAAAGAGACAAATAAAAATATGATATTCTGTACCTAAATCCTGTGTGATCCTGAAATCACCGATAAATAGCCCTCCATCTTAATATATATTTATTCAGTAAATATTTATTTATTTTGAAACGACGTCAGTTATATTTAATAAATCGTTTCCTCAAGCAACTTTCGTTAAACGATTTAAATATTGTCGGTACTAGACAGAGCAAACTCGCCAGCAGGTAATGCGCATTATTGTTTAAATATTGGTGTACTTTCTCATAAATATCAAGGCTCACTTAATGCCTTAATGGCACTTGGACAGTAACCACGTAACGGTTACATAAGACGCTATGGACAGTCGCGAGAACAGCACACAGGCACACGACCGCACAACCAGTAGGTACACTACAGTTACGGACAAATGCGGCACGCGACCGAGGGACTGCTAGGCTGCATGACTCGACCGAATTATAAGAGTGCGACTTTTGCACTGATTTGGAGAGAAAATACTACCCTTGAAATAAGAAAATATCAACATTTCTTTCAAGTAAATTCAAGTGTGATCGTATTTTAATCGTCATTTCCACAACAACAGCTCCCGGTTCGGAATGTTGGTTTTTCCAAGAAGATTTGAGTAATTACAGCTCCACTTCATTAAGCGACTGATGAAGTAAATATATGAGCCCTTATACTACTGATTTGAGATCCCATCCATTCATCATCATCTCTATTCCTTAAAATACACAAATATTGTATTATTTGATTTGTACAATTTTTAAAGTTTCATTGTTGCATCAATACAATTTCATTTTATGTATAAATTTATAGATCCTTGCAACTTGTAGCATTGAACACATAATAAACGGTTGTGTGCGCCCGCGCAGGCGACGATCTTAACAACACCGTTACGTGCCCGTTACTAGTTTATTGTGTACTTTTATCGACATATTATTATAATAACGACGTTTTTCAAATTATATAATATTATGTAAATATGTAATTATGTAAAATAATATACATCATTTAAGTAAGCACAAATTGGAAAACAAAATTAGACACTTTTTTAATTTGAATGCAATTTAGTATTCGTCTACAACGTCATCAGAAGTTCATTATATTTTTGTGCATCAGATACTTACGATTCAATTTTACGAATATTTGAAAGTGGAGAGTATTCGATAGTGGAGATGAAGGACGCGCTCTCAGACGTACATTCGTACACACGTATACAAACTCAACCTTCTTAATAACACAAATAGTTTTTTTTTCATATTTCGACATGAACCATCGTTTTATTATTATTATATACTTCTCGCCAAATTAGGATTTTAGTTTAACTTTTTAGAATAATTATTTAATTATTAAATAACTAACTAAATTTTAAGAAATTATCAGTGTTTTGAATTTTAAGTAACTAGGTAGCCCACCAGGCGGATAGAGCTACTACACTCAATAAGTATAGTCATGATTGGCGTCCCACATAAGGCATCCATATCTTACAAGTTACTGTGGGATGAATTTATAAAAAGATGAAAAAAATCCAAAATTCTTAATCTATTATCATAACTGATGTAGATTCGTAGATCTATGTGGGAGTAAGACGGCGTGAGTACTTCGTAACTCACAGATATTGTAAGGCTGTGATAAGCTGGCAGTCAGCTCCGGTCGTCATATCGCTTGTACCGTAAACATTTATACATCCGAGTCACGTTCCTTCGCTCCTTAAGCCTTAAAGAGACTTATTCGTGATTGACGAAATGTCAATGTGTCGTGACGTCGAGAGGATGAACAACACACCACAACATTTAAAATCGTTAATAATAAATAATTACAAAACATGTAATACTCACTGCTGATTACAAATACATCAAAGAAATAGATTCTTTCCTTTTGCTTCACTCCTTATTAAATAAATAATTAAAAAATACTTATCTACCTTCTGGTTATATAATAGTTACATATTATAACACACAATTCTCCACCGTATTCTAATGACCTACGGACCAAATTCCCATGTAATACAATAATAATCTCTGACGCTCCATATACATAATTGAGGGTTGCTCATAAAGCGAAAGCCGTGTTTTATAGAACATAACGATGGCATGACGTTATTACGGAAATGTTCGCTTTTCTATATTGTCTTTATAAATATGGCAAATGGCAGCAAAATAGTTATTCAAATAAATCAAATTAAATTTAAAAAAAAATACATGACCGCGGAGTTTTTTTTACTAAATAAAAGAACACTTGATGGTAGGGCGTTGCACAAGCCCACCACCACCAAAATACCACCTACTCAACAGATATTCTGCGGCCCAACAGTTTAACTCAGTATTGTAAAAACAATAAATGAACGCATGGGATTATATAATATAACGTTAGTAAACCTGGTTACATAACAACCTGTCCCTATAAACCAGAGTATTCTTCACGTTGGCTTATTCAGATAGTGATATTTTCTCGTCGTTATCAAGACTCAAACAATTGTAACAGAGGATAATTATTTATTTTCGCGTTAAATAAGATCAAAATGCTAATGAAATATTTTTACTGGTACTAGAACTATAACAATACTATACTACAACTCTTATACAAACACCTTGCGTTTGGTCATCGTCAATGATTTTGAAAGCGTCCTAAATGAAATGTTATCGCTTATCAGACGCAACCTCGAACAATGGTTGCATGCGTTTGCCAACTACATTAAGACACGCCTAGAGACGGCGGAGTCTCTCTATCAGACGGTATAAGAGTCAAGTTAAAACATAATAACTGTTTAATACCGCAACAACAAACACAGACAAAAGCTAATTCGAGAAATCATATACATAGATACATTTCAAAAAATTTTCCAACGTTGGTTAAGAAATAAGGTCGAATTTAGGAAATTAAAAAAAATGTTATAAAAAAACGATATACATACTCGTATTTATGAGTTAAACTATTAAGAAACATTTTTTGAATAAATTATAAAAACAGGAGATCGTCAACAGTTACTCATTCATTATCGTCCATTGCGTCGTTATCAAACCGTTAAATTACAAGTCGTTGAAAGCAATTAAGTTCAAATACAACACGAAATAAGATTACAATAAACTAGAGTTTTTACTCTAAGAATTAAAAACAGTAAGACGAAGTAATTTTATTCGTTGTTCGAAATTGATTTGATGATAATTCATTATTTTTTTAACCGGGTTGCAAAATGTTATTACAATTAATATTCAACTAAACGATGTAAAAAACATTGCAATATTAATTTGCAACCGCCGCGCGGCGCTGAATCAAATGTCAAGCTACTATGCGGTGTTACTTACTCGATTCCTTGGAAAAAATCTGTGACGGTTAATCGATCGTCAAACTATTTTGCAAATAGCTCGGTTGCAAAACTTAGTCCGCTATTGCAGATGACGTTGATGCAACTCGATTACCTGCAAAGACAAAAAGTACAATTAAACACAGCCTACAAACTCTTCATGAATTAATAATCTTAATGGTTCTTTAAATACGATTAAAAAAGGTTATAGGATCACTCTATGGGCGAAAGGTATTCGTGCAGAGTTCGACCCCATGGTCGCATAGAATAACTTAACAAAGGATTAAACTCTATAGTTTATGAACTATTTACATCGAGTGACACGAGAAAGGAAGAAAGAGTAACACAAATAATATATTATTATTATTAAATATATAATTAAAATATTTTTATAAAATGATATAATATATTAATCGAACTCTTATCTCTGAAAGTAATAGTTTGAAAGAAAAAAGCAAAATATAGTTTACAGGAAAACTAATAGAAAATCACCCGAGTCCGAGATCAAATGTGCTTTGATCAGTTTCCTATTAGGTCACTTTTTTGCTGACAAACTTCTCTATACGCAAGGAATTCATATAATAATCTGAGAGACTGAATGAGACCCGAACACTTGTATCCTTATGTGAGCGTATGTGATGAGCGCATCGCGTAACATCAGAGCTTCGGCATCTGCAGCCTTATCATGTAGCCACAAACAGCGAGCCAGTGGACGACGAGTTGATACTATTGTCATATTATATTATATCGCTCACTTACTAATTACGAAACGTTTTTACTCCTTATATTTAAACCTATAATGACTACACACGACGTGTATATACCTAATGTTGCGGAACGATATCAGTCCATTGTATTAATTTCTATAGAAGTATTAATAAAAGGATTGCATTACTAAATATGATCCGATGTACACTACACTTTATTTACAGTATGTGCCGCAGATCGTATCGATAAAATTGTATTACTTTATATTTTTGATACAACAATATTCAACTTTGAACTGTACGAACCGTTGGAAAATAAAGTGTAAGATTAGCGCTCTCACTTTGTAGGCACTATAAATATTATTCTTACTGTTATAGCCAATGCCACGTATGTCTTTCTGAAGTTCCACGATCGCGCTCTACGATGAATTTTGAGTTTGGTCTTACAGAATAGCTCTACAGGTTTTGATACGAATAGGTATATATCTTTAATGCTGGAACAACCTGTAAATGTTGCTGGGTTAAGGCCTCCTCTCCTTTTTAGAGAAGAAGTTTTGGAGCTTATTTCACCACGCTACTCCAATGTGAGTTGATGATTGTTTGAATACACATGTGGCTGATTTCAGGAAATTAGACACATGCATTTCCTCACGATGTTTTCCATCCCCGTCAAGCACGAGATGAATTATAAATACATGAAAATTTAATGGTGCTTGCATTTAAAAGTGTTAAAAGTATTTACACAGAATGTGATTTTTTTATAATTACACCGACTCAGCCATGACTAACTATATATAATGAATAACTGGCGTGCGGTTTTGACCACCGGAACGGGTCTGCGATGTTACAGAAGGAATGAATGTTATGTAACTGAAGATAAATCTCGAACGAGTAATATTATCCAAACCTTAAATGCATCGTGAACAATTATGTGTAAACAATGACGCTTGGAGAACTATAGTCGGTACGAGGTTTACCGAATAGAGCGGGAGCGGGTCTTTAGAAGGTCAGCTCCGCCGATAGTTTTACGCAAATCACGGCTGGAATGTGATGACAGTAAGTAGGTCTCCGTACACACGCCACTGGACACGAGCCGTCGCCACGTTCTACTCGACGAGTGGCGCTTCGTTATAACATATTATAATGTAAATTTTCTACAAATGTTAACGATTACCGTACAAAACTATAAAGAAGCGCATTGTTTTTTGTTTATAATTATTGCAAATAACATTTATTCAATTAACAGTTCATAAAATTTAATTTAAAATCGATAATGTTTTATTCGAATGTATCCTTAGTAAATCATTATAATTTTTTTCGCGTATGATTAACATGTTCACCAACGAGCACTGAGCTGTCGCCAGCAGCTCCGGTTGTACGGCATAAGCGAACTAACTTGTTATTATTAAATAGGTATTAAAAGATTTACAAACGAGAAGAAACCAATTTTAAATTGTTTTATTTTTTCAATTATTTACTTTGTTAGTAAATACTTGAGGATCGTGTTAAGGAATAGGTAGGGATATATGCACGACTACGTAGTTATCACCCACTCAGGAGTTAATCAACCCAGTGGCGTAGCTTCATATTTAAGGGTGAATGCGATCCATTAAAAATATCTGTTTTATATAAAGTGAATTAACAGCCTGCTAATGTGCTAGGGCCGTAGCCGAGCTAAGGCCTATTCTCATTTTGAAGGAAGAAGATTTGGAGGTCATTCCAGCATGCTGCTCCAATGCAAGTTGATGAATGCACATTTGGCAGATTTTCGTCCGACTCATACAGGTTTCCTCACGATGTTTTCCTTTGCCGGCGTGCACTAGGTGGATTATAAAAACAAAGTAAAAACATGAAAATTCAGAAATAGTCAAAATTTGAACCCGCCTTCTTCGCTTAAAATTCAAGTATTCGAACCTCTATTTAGTCTCGCCTCGTATAATATAATATGAAATATCTTCGAAAATATTTGAGAAAGGACAAAATGCATTAACAATATTGTAAAATCGGTTTATAAGAAACTTAATTTTGATACATCTCCGCATTATAAATTATCTCTCCGGTCGCGCTGTGAGTTGTGACGGAAAAAATAAATGATCAGAGTATTAAGGAAATACATAAATGTGCTAATTTCTAACATTTATGGATACAGAATAAGTTTACTAAGATTTATGGAACTACAACTACCCAAGTACAAGTTGAAGTTATAAAAGCGGTCTGCGGCAAGTGGCAGCCACTGGCAGCGCCGGGCGCGCTGCCTTGACATTCTATGACAATGTTTGAAATACATTCTGATTTTATGTTCATTTAGATTTTATGTAAATCAATAAATATTGTCTATTAACATACTTGTTTCTTATATATTTTTATATAAGTATTTAATGTAATTTTAACGGATGTAAAAAATAATTGTATATTTAGACACATTAACTTTTCATATATCATTAAACTTCGCCTAATTTACAATTAAATTGACTTAATACGATAATACTTAATACTAAATATAAACTGTTATCATTAACGTCAAAATATCTATAAATAATTATCCCATATATTCGAGATCGGTGCAGTGTTTTGTAACAAACCAACCGAAAAAACAACCGGAAAAAAACCGGCAACCTGTGACGCCAGCCCGACCCTCCATGGTTCCCCCACCATCCGATTTGTTAAGATGCTAAGCGCTAATTATATCAATAGATGAGCATAAAGCAATTCCTTAATGGAGTGTAATTCGCTTGAAACGAGTACAGTTAGTGCTCTCGGTATTGCTTACAACTCTGTTGTTACGAGTCGTACAAAAAGAAACCAATTACTGATATGAATTTGATGATAACCTACTCATACACAGAGAATGAGTTTTTTACTATTTCGTTTCGATTTCTGAATGGCGTTCAGGTTTGCACTGTACTCTCTGCCTGGTGTTACGGCGCATGCGGAAGGAGCGTGACTCGTACTCGTGACCTGCAGCTTAAATCACATCTCCGATCGAGACGCGGGCGGCGGGCGGCGGGTGGGGCGCCCATCGTCTTATCTCTATGTTCAGTTAGCGATAATTATAGAGCTGACGTACAACTGCTATGCAGCCGGTGGTTACAAAAATCCAAAAAATCACATGCGTTTGAAAAATCTAACCCAGTTTTTTTAATGGTTTTAATTTTACTAGCTGACCGTCAATAACATCTCCCTACATGAACTGCCTGCTTGACAAGGCATTTTCTATGACCTCTCCAAAATATAAATCGACCAAAATGTTACTAAAATGTATGTGACATTATGTTTTTAATGGAAACAGTTTTTTATATACAATTAGCTCGGATTGGAAATCGCTAATTTCCTAATTTTTCATTATTTTTATTTTTTGTACATATGTATTAGAGTATCAAATAATTTATTAATATATAAGTACTAATTAGGTACTACTCAATACAACAATTAATCGATTATACCATGAAAAAAACAATATTGATACCATTATCGCTACTTGATACAACAGTTTAGACCTTGCCAACTTCGTACGTACGGACGTACAGACGGGACGGGACGGGACGGGACGGGACGGGACGGATACATAACATTACAACACAGTTCTCAACTCTGGTTTACAGAGATCCGCGACACTTGAATATAAAAGATTGATCAAAACAACTGTCATTACTGTTGTCGATATTAATAAAATTGTGATTGCCTTTTGATTATTCGCACCGCGATGACGTTGCGAAACACTGAGGTGAAGACACCAGAGAGCGATTGTGTTGGCGAACGGTCTCGACTTATATACCAAATACTATTAAAATTAACCTTTAAAAACATTTAATTTTGATGTGAGTTTTTATTTTTATTTTATACATATATAAAGATAAACAGGCTGATACTTCATGCAGTCGATGGCACTCGCAATTAGCCGTCGACATATGTCCATAGACATTGATTGGTATTATCAAATTTGATATTGTCAAAGCACTGCCCGCTATGGGATCTAAGACTATAACCCGGCGTAGTGACCCAAACCCGCTGGACTAGGTACTGATAGATCTACCCAAAATAAATTTAAAAATAAAATATACAAACAAAATTTTAATATAACATAAAATCGGGATATTCGTTGGGTATGTTATAAGTAGCCATATCTAGGTTGTTTTTTTTAATAAATCGTAGACTTATTGCAAATCGTTGAATAAACCAAAGTGAGACTGCAAACTGGCAGCACGACGATACCAACAAACGCATAACACCACCGATAACGATAATTGAATTGTGTCCGTAGCTAAACGACTACGAGCGTTTTGTTGACTATTTTCATCAAATCCATTAAAAATTTTATAATCATTGTGAAAAACTTTATTGGCCTTCAAAGAAAATGAATACGTGTATGTTTCTATGTACATAATAAAATTCCGTTATACATACATATGTATAACAATATTGCAAAAAAGCACCTAATGGTGTACGTGCATAAAATTACCAATAAACCATAATAATAAGCGAGCGATTCGTCAAAGAACATTCGAGATGAATGTTTATTTGTGTAATTTTAAATGTTTTGTATATTTTTAAAGATTTTTTGTTTTAAAAATTATTAATTTGCTACTGTTGTTTATTGTGCATGACTAAAGACTGCGCCATACATTCTATATCTGCACCTTTGTTCGTTTAAGATGCGATAAAAATAAATGTTACAACATCTATTAAATAACATACAAACTGCGCAACTATCGGCGAACAACCCGTTCAGTTTGGGAATTAAGAACCAACAGTGGGATGGAGTTGAAAAGTTTTGTTTTTTGTACAATATACTATAAATATACAATATTGATGTATTTCTGACTGATTCCTGCCACGGCCATGCTCAATGGGGACTAGGTAACAGCGCACAAGAAATAATACACACACACTTGTGCACTACTACGTGTATAGAGTGTGCACAGAGAGAGCACCTGTTTTGAATTTTTAGTGCTCTCATAATCCGTGGAGCCAGCACACAAAATTACTAGAATGAGTACAATGCCTTCTTTCAAACTTCGGGCTGTTAGTGAAAATTTAAGGCACTTTTTGTAAATTATATATATAGTATATTATAATTATATATATGGTATAGTCGCCTAATAAATAAGCGAATGGATATCAAAATGATTATTTTTTCCTGAAGAGACGATCGTGTTTGTACAGTGTGATTTGAATAAAGAATCCTATAAATATTAAAATATAAGTTTACGATGACGTCGAAAAGCGAAAGTTTATAACATGTTTTGGTTTTGAAATGAATATCAAGTTTGAACGGAAGTAGGTTAGCTTTGAATTCTGCATATTCAATACACTAAATCAAAATTATAAAAAATACATCACTGGAGACTTCGCAGCACACTTCCTCGTGCATCGCGCTCGAGGGAAGGCAGTAGAGTATTCAGCCTACACCGAGTCTGTACCTGTACGGTATACATAGCAACGATTAGATATATGATCAGTTTTTAATCGATGTTATATAAGAAATAAAACCTAAATTGCAAATAAAAACAAATAACAGTTGAGTGGAATTTCGGGTTTTGTACGTTTTATTAAATCATCATTATATAGTTTGCCATAACTCGGAACAAACTAGTTTGAAAAAATAAATATAAGACCGGTTTCAAATAAACTAATGTACTTGCTCTATAGTAATAGTTTTACACTTACAGCAAACAAAATATGATTTCCAAGTCTGGTCGTTATAAATTCAAAACTTGTAACTAAATACGTTTAATATATTATCGTACAGAGCACTCGTACCCTGGTCCCCTGACACACGCGCGGTCGGTCGGCCGGCCGAGGACCGCCGCCGAACGTTGCCAAAGCCAAAACAAATACTTTTTCTGATTATCTTTATAAACAACTATTATTCTGTCCATTAACGAACAGATATTTTTTATTACAAATAATTAAGACATCCTCGAAGCTGTCCGACACTCTGAGGAATCGTTGTGAGGACTTTACTTCTTGGAATTCATGACGTCACTGATTTGACTTCGAGGCACGATAACTCCTCGTTTTATTGCGTTTATATCCATCGTATGGTCGTATGATTACTTATATTGAACATAATCTGATTTGTTTTCGATTCCCGTCCACGTGTGAATGGCGTGTTTATGTGTGATGAGCAATACACGCAGATGGCGTAACACCGTAAAAGTCAACAAGACGATGACCCGTGAAAATTCTTAATTCCTAATGCAGTCATTAAAATATGTTAAGAATGACTTATTCGGAACATCACCGCAATACAATATACGTATATACACATATGTATAAGAAATAAGCATTGCTACCTGTTCCAAACTACATCCGCAATCCGCGTAGAGTACACCTAACGAGTCTAATCCTCGCTCAATGCTGACCAACGACGCGACGTTCTGCACATACGAGTGCACAAAGAGCGAGTCCGTGAGATAACACTATGTTGTCACAACATCAATACCGGATTTTGTTTGTTCAAAACATTATGTACATATATGTCACTGTATATTTGTCGAATGATAACTATACACACACATTAATAGATTAAGTCCAACATGTACTGGTGGTAGAGCTTTGTGCAAGCTCGTCTGCGTAGGTACCACCCACTCATCAGATATTCTACCGCAAAACAACAGTACTTGGTATTGTTGTATTCCGGTTTGAAGGGTGAGTGAGCCAGTGTAATTACAGGCACAAGGGACATAAGATCGTAGTTCCCAAGGTTGGTGGCGCATTGGCGATTTAAGCGATGGACAACATTTCTTACAATGCCAATGTCTAAGGGCGTTGGTGTCCACTTACCATCAGGTGGCCCATATGCTCGTCCACCTTCCTTTTCTATAAATAAAAAAAAAATGTACAGAATAACATAACTAATCCCCTCAATGACCAAAGTAAGCAAAACCGTACATAGCATGTGTTGATGAAGATGCTGTCCTTCTAATTGGCTATGGCGGCCGTCCTCAAAGGGAACTGGCGACGGCCGACGCAGCGGGCGATATCGCGAATGAGTTTGTGCACAAGTAAGCACAAGAGCACCGTCGTCTATCTATTAATTATGTGATTTGCTGCGAAAGAGATCGGATGCAGGAACAAAGTCTTATTTGTCTTTCCGAGGCTCGACAGTCTCTGCCGACTTATATCCTTAACAACAAGTATATATTATATTTTTAGTAAATAGTTTTCCATTTAGCTGTGGATGTTTATTTGTTTATCAATAACTTCTACGATTATTAATAAAATTACTTAACAACAATTTACATTTATACAAATTCAAAATATGTTTTAAAGGTAATATTAATTTTAATTAAAAGTAAATTAATTCATGGGAAATATCATCCGAGCTAAATGCTTAATATTAATTAATATATATTTAATGGGTAAACGTGAAACTTATAAAGAAATCATAACATCTGTAAAACTATATTTCATACAAATAAATAATTAATTAAATGATTAATCGTGGTCGAACATCGGTCGTGGACAGTTCAGCTGAATACAGCTGTACGAGTACGTCTAGTGTGGGCTCGCATTGTTTAAACACAATTACGGGCTCATTGTGCACCGATACAATAACTCGCGGCGCGTTTAATTTAACAACAGTGTATTGTAATTACAATAATTGTTGTAAATATGAGAAGGAAATGCATACAATGGATGGCCGGGCGACATAGCAATTATGGCGGGCGTATTGTGCACTCTGCTGTAATAAAATTGCACGGTGGACGCACCCTAATCATTTCCTATTTCATTCTACGAGTTTAAATGAACAAAACCACCGTGGCGTTTATACAACGACCTGCTGTATAACGTCGACGTCGGTCCAACACATCTCAGTGTGTGTTTCATTTCTACACTGCCTGCATTGTTGGTTGAGTGATTAGCTAACTTAGAAACAGAGCAGGAATTATAGTGAAAAGAACTCCACATGCCCGCCCAGGGGCCCGGGTAGCTTTCTAAGCATTTACCAAGCTTGCATTAAATATTCCGCAATACATATATTAGTGCGCAAAAATCACTCATACTGTATAATATTAACAAAAATTAAGATTACGTTTGCAGTTTATAAATACCATTAAATCCAACAAGAGCAAATCGTTAACGTAACATCATTCATCGGGTCGTGCAGTTTTTTCTAAAACAAATAAATCTCCATAAAACTACTCATTTATTTAAGGTCGCACTTTAGACAATGACACTCGAAAAAATGTGAGAAACCAGTGTGACCAAGTGTTTATCTGAACAGAGATTGAATTAGAGGTCACGTACTTAAAGACTATTGTTGCGGAGATATCCTATAACATATTTAATTAAACCGACTTCACTTAAAAATGTTAACATGTTAAACGTTGAAAAGTTGGTATCAGAGAATTTTATTGATGATTTTATTGATTTATGATATTTTATTTTACCGGTCTGAACAGGCCAAAATAAAATGTTATAGTTACCCTTACATGAAATAGCATGCACACGAAATTTAAATATATAAGAAGAACTTTTTGTATACAATTAATTATTCAAACTGATGGGATATTGGTTTACTTATAACTGTTAACTGTTACGACAGTGAAATCCTCGGCGCGATATCGGCGGATCGTGACCATTTCGTCCAACAGATAATGAATTAGAATACCATAAGTATTTTAATAACGCGCTCGCAGTAAGTGTTCACAGACACCGGTCGCGTGTTGCCAAACTACGACAAACAACATCGCCTCACGAAGGCGCCGCTTTATTATGGAATAATGACAGCATCACGCCACTTGTAATTAGCCGCTATAAAAACTGATTTTAAATTAAATAAAAGCAAAAACATGCCCAGGCCAAGGGCGGTGGAATCCGTAATCATCAACTTGTGTTCGACGTCGTTGTTAATTGACAAACACACGACGAAGCAAAAATATATTTATATTAATTACAAAAAGTTTTTATTTATTAAAACCAAACTTAATTTTCTTAACTCACCACAAAATTAAAAACTAAACGCTACACCTTTTATACTTTTATACTTGTTGTTGAGTATGCTAAGACACTTGATGTTGTTAAAGAAAAACGGAAAAAAGAGATGAGATAAGTTACATTCAATTGACGGTTAAAATTTTACTTAATATTTAAGCTTCTAAAGTTCAAATTACATTATTAATTATAATGTACGAGAGTTAAGATAATTTAAAGGTTAAGAGTAAACTTAAAAAGAGGAGAGATTACGAAAGCGCACTAGCGGACATGGCGGACGTTTGCAACCCTGTGACGAACCGACAAAAGATCGGCCATCGCCGCTGTACGGAAAGCGGCGTTTCGAAACAATACGTTTCCTTTTACCATCTGTCAAATAGTGATTGTGAGGAAACAATGGACATGTCGAGCGGGAAATGGCACATTCACGGCATAGCCGTTCCATACCACCACTCGCCAGGTGGAATAACGCCAGTAAAGCATCAGAACTGTCTCCTAGTGGTCCGGACTGATCTGAGATATACGATGGTTGTACAATTAAGGAAATAGTTCTAGAACTCTGCCATGCATTATTATGTTTCTCAAATATATTTTATGCATTATAATATTTCGGCAAATGTTTGTTTGTTGTACTATAAAACACATGTTCAACAAAGATCTCAGACGTGTTTCAATAACTAATAAGTCGCTTTGTCCGAGTGTGTGGTATCTCGACAAACACAGATAATGTACATATTTTTGTTTGTTTGAAAAAAAAAACATTTGTTTGAGTCATTTTGTATTATTTCCACGCGAATCTTCATTCAAGATGGCTGTCAGATATTTTTATATCGTCGAGTTTTTCTATTACGTAATATAAATTTTACGCCATCCGACGAGTAGGAGCGTAAAATTGAAACGTAATTACAGTTACAGATTTAGACATCTCATTAAATTCGCTTCGGATAGATCGCACTCGATAGGTCGTCCGACGGCTTCGAAATGAGAAACGCTATGGGGCAATCTGGTTTTTGTAAAACAGAACCAGGGTTTAACGTTCAGCTCGGTTGCGATTCTATTGATACTTTACATGTTAACCGTTGTAACATTATTCATCCAAGTGACTCAACCATAAATAGTACGTAAAAGATGAAATTATTAATTATAACGATTAAGTAAAATTCAATTTATTTACTTTTAGGAGTAATTAAAGAGTAATTATGTAAATCTCGTTATTTTCACTTCAAGCAACTATTATGAAAATAATGTATTTTCATAGATATAAGAACACCGCCGTACATGGAACGTGTCTGCACGTAACCAGAGATGCCACGTGACATCATCTCCCGTGCGCCGCGGGATCACATTCAAGGCTCGGTGTTGCGCGCAATTCTTTCCTCTTCCTAGTCTTTTGGCCATGACTGTCCATGCCTTGATATGACCGTTGGTAAATATTCGTCCCGAGTGATCGTATTTAGTCTTTCGTTTCAATAATTTCATTTTACTTTTATGATTACTTTCAAGAGGCTAACTGATCTTGACCTTATATGGTCTTGTAGATAGAATACGTAAATCTGATCCGAAGATCACGGGTTCAAATCTGAGGAAGAATTGCTGGTTGTTTATCACGTTATCGATGGAAATTCTGCCACATGTACATATGTGTGAGTACTAACCCGCGCTAGCAATATGACATTTACGAGTCGTTACTATCTAAATGTGAACCGAAAAACAAACAGAGTACAACACGCGATTAAAGTCACTGACCCGACATTATATACAAAAAACGCGAACAAACGTTACCAGTAGTGTTACGTGTGTGTTGACTTCAGCTATCCCCATTGCGTAACTCGTATTAAATAATGCTAAGTAAACAGTTAATTCAATGATATATTTTCACTTAAGCACTGAAGCGAGTCGTTTAGCGTGAAATACCTACTTACCTAACAGAATGTAACAAGATAACGTAGACCGCGCTGCACATACGACTTTCTAATTTCTTTAAATGCTACGAGTACTAGTTGTCGCGGCTTAGCAGGTTCGAGTAATACGTTACCATTTATGAGCCTCCGCGCTCGAATAAACCCAATACTTATTTCCGCTCGGCTCAACGTTTACGAAAACTATAATATACAACACTACGCGTGTTTTTTTTTTTTTATAGATCAGGAAGGCGGACGAGCATATGGGCCACCTGAAGGTAAGTGGTCACCAAACGCTCTTAGACATTGGCTCTGCAAGAAATGTTACCCATCGCTTTCATCGCCAATGCGCCACCAACCTTGGGAACTAAGTTGTTATGTCCCTTGTGCCTGTAATTACACTGGCTCACTCACCCTTCAAATCGGAACACAACAATATCAAGTACTGCTATTTTGCGGTAGAATATCTGATGAGTGGGTGGTACCTACCCAGACGAGCTTGCACAAAGCTCTACCACCAGTAGCAGTAGATTTATGCGTTACATTGCTTTTTGTCAAAATGTTTGCTCTGTGTAAACCTTAATTGTGCCTGGCTCGGAATTGGAGCCAATTACTCATATTATTTTAGCGCCAAATATCAATACAATGTGGTGCTGTCTGTTTGAATGATAAGTGAGCCAATGTAACTAACTATAAGCACAAGGTATCGCAGTAGTGATACCAGTCAGTTACCATCGTTGGCGACGCATTGAGGAGTTAATTACATTTTAGAGTACCGACGTCAACAAAATAATGAATACTTACCATCGCATTTATTGTTCTACTTTCGTATTAAAAATTAATCTAATAAAATGTTAGGTAATTTCTATAAATGTTATTCTTATTAAAAATTTTAATGACATACCTATTTAATATACTTAAACTTTGTTCTCTGGTAATAGTTTTTACCCACCTGAAACAAAATAAAAATAAAAAATTATTTTCGCTCTTTTTCATCAGTTTTGCTTACATATATTAAGATACTGATAAGTTAGCAATGCTAGCCTAATAAGAAGCTTCTAAATGCTAATCTGATTACATAATTATCTCGTTGAGGCAAGGGGAAGTATAAACAATTAGAGCATGTTCGTAAACCTTCAAGAGATTCGTGCAACTCGACTTGTTGTGGCAACAGTATCAATTCACGACTCCGCGAACGTCTCACTCTTGCCGACCTCACCCTGCATGCACCGACATCGCTCGCCTCACTTTGCCCCTCTGTGGCACGATTTGTAATCAAGAAGCGATTACGATATTAGTTATACTGCCTCGTTTGTTTAATAGTTTCAATTCCGTTGTTAACTCCGTTCGATAGGGTCAGCAAAATGTTTGGACTCGGTCACGGAACTCTCGGTAACACTTTAATTGACACGTGACAAGGAAAGCGGGTACATCCGGTGTTGATCAATCTCCAGTCATCATTTTGAGAATAAGATATCTTCCAATCAAAGAAGAAGAACGAAGAAAATACACACTTTTTTGTGTGTCTCATTGTTTTTAATTATTATAGCAATCTCAATAAGAGCTTTGTGCTTATAAAAGGTTTAACTAGTGTCCGTTACTTGTGCCATACACTACTACCTCGTGCCCTATGTGCGCACACATACTTGCGTCTGTGTGGATAAATATGTTTGAGATTAGAGGACAAACCGTGTCGTTGGGAGCACGAGAATTCATATCGTCTTATCACGAATTACACAATTCCATGATCACTAATACCTGTTAGCACAAACTTAATATCAAATACAATTATAAATATAAATAGACAAATTATTATTTGTTCCCATAATAGTTAATAATGTTGCGCTCCATCAATTACTTTATAGTTTTTTTTATATTACTAAAGACATGAAACAGCGATTTTATCATTTTTATGATTTTTAAATTCTTAATTCGATAACAGTAGAATTTTATTATGTTATAAATACACACATATGTTTATATATTTTATAGTTTTCGTAACTTATATAGTTTTGACATTTTAAAATAGCGCTGTTTGGTGTTAACTAACAATTAACTTAACTGACCTGTTAATAATTTAAGAAATACTCGTTAAAAGCTCTTAGACCTTCTCAACACACATCATTAATTTTCAGACACAAACGGCTTGTGGTTTTTGCAGTCGAAAGCAAAATAAACATTGAATCATTTAAGTAGACATATATCGAAGCTAACGAGGTGTATCACGAGTTCACAATATCCGATCTTAGCTTATCACTATCATCGCATTACTCATAATGATCAACAAAGCTGCAGTCACCCGGAGCATAATAATGCATGACTATGTTTCCCAGATTCGGACACTTCTGCTTACTCAGTGGGCATCTGTCTTAAAAAAAAACCTAACATTTCCTGCTACGGCAAAACAGGTCATAGATGGGGATCCATGTAACTTAATAAAAACCAAATAACTTGAATTTTGATTATCTTATACAATTTTCTTTTCCCAATATAAATCAAGTAAAGTGTTACTAATCGTCAATAAATCAAAATAATATAATAGGATGCGCCTTGGTGTTTGATGGATAAGAAAAGGGTTGGTACCTGTCTGCAACCACAACTTCAAACAGATTATCAATTATAAGTCATTACATCAATTAATTAATTAAGATTTGAGTTAATTATAGCGAAGTTCGTGAGACCTCTGCACGGTGATGCACGGTTCAAGGTTCGATTACCGGATGGGTAATTATACTCACACCAACCATTAAGCTGATGCTTTTTATCAGTCTGTTTTGTTCATAGAACTTCCTGCATAGTTAATTGAATTTATAACCATAAAGTAATTACAGTCTTAATTTTTTTTATAATTTGAATCATTTTTATATTAATTGTTAACATTTAAAATATTTTTTTTTGTTTCTTTTTTGCCAAGCGTTGAACACACATTTATAGATTTTGTTAAATATTTGAATATACTACGAAATAACAGATAATTAAAACTGTTAATTGTATGTAGAAAACTAAGGTCAGAAGAATATTATGTTCATTTAACGATTGCAGTTCAACGTTACATTATATATCACATATGTTTTAACCTTGTCATTTATCCATTTTAAGTAATTTTGTCAAACATTTTACAAGTTTCCGAGAACCGGACGAAGTGCAAACAAACATACGATAATATATGAATACTACGAACTGTTTGTCTGTCCCTGTCGCAATGTGGACGTATCTCGTCTCAATAACATCATTTCAATATATTTAATATGTAAATATTGAAGACGACCCTTCTTCATTATATTGAAGATGTGCGCAATATGACTGGTACAGTTTCCTCATAGCGAGTAGCGACTGCCATCGCGAGGGATTAAATCATATTTAACAAGATGACAAAGGTTCAAGTAATTACGTATATTAACGCAACATACCTATTTTATTATAGCAAATGCCGCTGTGATTGTACTGGTGATGTTCTCTGCGTTACATATTAATCAATAAATTCAATGGATACCAAAAAGTAAAGATATATTTTAATGTTATAGGAGTCGTTGTTAGTCGGGTCTCCCTCGCCCCGGTCGTAGACATTTACACAGTAAGGAATATAAACGACTTCTTACACTGTCAATACGCCGACAATCACCGCATCTAAGATGTTTCTTTTGTGTACACAATTACACTGGCTCACTCACCCTTCAAACCGCAAAACAGAAGTACGATATATTGTTATTGGCGGTAGATCCGTTTCCGTGATGAGCGAGTGTACCCGCCGTGCCCGCACTCGACGAGCCCGCGCAGAATGTTTTGTAAAATTACATCATTTTCACTTTTATTCAATATTTTGTTGTTCCACGAGAGTAATAGATTGCAACACTGGACAATAAAGAGCTACTCCGGCAGGTACCGCCGACGTCATCGCCGCCATGACACGATTATTGACCGTAAAGGGAGCAGCTCTTGAAGATTTTCTACTTATACACAAAAACAAACGCACAAAAAATGTGTATAAAAACGAAAATACACGCAACTCCGATATCGAAGTGTGATTTCGTTTTTCTGTCAAAAAGCTCTTAAAATAATTCAAAAAACATTAACAACATTATGTTTTTAAAAAAAAAGTAGCCTCTAAGTGTCTCACTGCTGGGCTAAGGCTGACTTCTTTGAGAAGATTTGTAGCACATTGCTCCACGATCTCTCAATAAAAATAACACAACGTAGGAGAAAAGAAATGTGTTTTTGAAGCTTTAATCTCAAACTGAAAGTAATATAATAACGTGCAACAATGAGAGACACATTCGATGTAAGGATACAGCGCCAGCGAGACAAAGGAACGGCAGCACCTTTAACCCGGACGGCTCACTTTCTCTCGCGAAAGTAAAAGCGGTCGACGCGCCTTTCATTGCGTTACGACGATTACGGGCCGAGAGTGCCGTCCGAGAGTACGGGCGCCGCGCGGGCGCCGTGCGGGCGCCGTGCGGGCGCAGTCGTAATGTATACTCATAGTCTTCTTCATTCATTTCGACGGAAACTGTTATATAATCTTCATTATATATATATTAACATTTATTTCTCTATTTTAAAATACATAGCTCAGTATATGCCACGGGCACGATCTGGAAGGCGACTTATTTATTGGTTCACTGTGGATACGCGAGTACAACTAAGTATCATTTATTATGCGAAAAACATTTCTATAGAATAAATTATGATTTAAGGGGTGAGTGAGCCATGGAACCAGCGTGTTAACCAGTGGTTTTAGGGATACAACATCTCGGTTTCCATGAGACGGTTAACATTTGTTTCACTGACGGTTTATAAGGGCAATGGTGACCACATCCCATCAGGCTGACCATTCAATTGACGGCTGTTAACAAGGCCTGCACACGGTACAAAAATATATATTATGTGATTTAGTATGGAGATCATTAGTTATAGATCATGCATATTCAAATGTATTACAATAAATACATGCAAGAAATGAAATGTTTTAAGATTCATTGCGTTTATTCGCTAGTCGCCCGTTATGCCGTTGTCTTAACGTGTGACCTCTACACACGTACGTAACGACAGCGGCTATATGATACTACATTTATATATTAATAAGAATTACACCAATTATCATTCAAACTCAAATAAACTTTATTCAAGGCTCTCGCAAGCACTTTTGAATTGTATTATTATGTTACAGAACGAATACAGTTATATTCCATGTGTATACATATAAATATAGCAATCGGCCACTACCAACGTCAGCCAGTTGACTCTAACATTAATACTGCTTGATTACAAAACAATTTCATATTATACTATATACTCACATTCGATAAAGAAAACATTAAAAATTATTTCATAACAATTTTTTGGTATATTAGCTCTTCCCTCTCAATTTAAGAAATATTTATATAATACATTCCGCCTAATCATTTCATAAAAAAGTCAAATGGCTGTGAAATTTTAAATTGTCACCGTTCACATTTAATATAATAGATAATAGCGCTCGCAATGTTGACCTAGTTTGTAACCAGTATATCTGCTACCAACAAAAACCTGCGAAATCACTTTAATTTGACACATGTGATAGCACAGATGTTTCTCCTTATCCGTGCGCACACCGTGTCCGAATCGCACACACGGCGCGCCCACTAGTAAGCACGCGAGTAACACTTTATTCAATGCTAATATATATAGCTATTTAAAAACAACAACAAACTTTATTTAAGCAATTTCATTAATCTTTTTATTCTGATTGAGAGATAATTCTCGAATTTCATTATCACGAGACGATGTCGTATCGAAGGTCCATTGAGGAACTGATTATAAATCTGTCACGCTCACGTGGTCCGTACACGGAGGAGTTGGACTGCAATAAATATCACTTTCATACTGTCGGTACTTGATTTACTCTCATTGTCGTGTCTCGGCTAACTTATTGTCCTCTTGTTTACAAGCAGATGTCAGCGACTCCATTTTTAATATTAAATATCACCATAACTCTTACCCGCATTCATCGATTTAATTATATAACTTTTTATGTGTTTCACCAGCTAAGTAATTACCTGCGCCAGTTATTTACCACACAACATATATGTATTAGATGCTGACAATGATGAAAACTCTAGAAAATATACCATATTTATATCGATCGATTCAATTGACAACTGACGGACTGGTGGCTGATGGCCACGTGGTCCAACTTTCTTGAAACGTCGCACAAACTAACGAAGACATGATTTAGTTTAAATTTCGAATATAGTAATATCCCAAAGCTATTTTTCCATTACGCTTGATTCTGCTGATTTAAATTACAAAATACAAAATGATAAATAAAAGCATTCCCCAGATTTAAAGTACAAGAAAGTAAATAATAAATGAAACAAGACAAAAACATCACAACGACATATATCTGTGAAAGAGTTAAAAGGCGACGCCGCCTCTAAGGACGACCTCGGAATGCCGTCAATGCGAACCGGTGCGAAACAGCCCGTTTTGATGGAAATCATACACACAGTATGTATGTACCCGGAAGTTTGTGCACTACGGTCGCGGCTCGCGGCCCGGCGCAGTTGTAAAGTACGAGTTTCATTACAAACGTACTTACAACTTGACATGTTGAACTCGCTTAATATTAACGAAACATGTATTTTCGTTGTAATATCTCTCACATTTTCCGTTTGTTTTATTTCGCATTCATATCTTACTCTACTTGGTCCATAAAAATAATAATTGGAAAATAGAATTCGTAAATTACACTATTTATTAAAATCCAGCTTCTCTGACGCCTCAGTTCGATCATTCAATGCAAAACGAGTCATTTTGTAAGAAATTAATCGAAATAAAAAATACGCAAACTGTTACTTAATATAGACCGGCAAACTTAAACGTAATTTATAAAGAAATCCCTAACACGTTATACGGCCATACAAAACTATTTGTAAGCCGCGTGCATCTTGTGAGTAATTTGTGTAAAATTTTAGAAAAAACAGCATGTTATAAATACAGTAACAATTACATTATTAATTACATAAAATTCGATATATCAAACATTGCCTATTTATTTTTATGTTACTATTATTTAAAAAAAAACACCAACAAAACTGTATCCCGGAACTGAGTGATTTAGGTTTAATGAAGTAACTAATGAGGTAACATTCAACTGTACTAATTCCATTTCAAGGAAATAAGTATTAAATACATATATTATTGTTATTTCATAAAGGTTGCATGATCGATTATAATTAAATTCATTAGATCAATGCAACACAAATAGTATTAGAACTTTTTTATACTAAAAGTGATCGCACATGTTAACATGGTTTTACATAACACTTAAAGTGGATACATTGCCTAAAATGCCAACAACACGTCGTGTTTCGACAGATTAATCAATATTCTAAATCGAAGAGCGTTCAAGGTTTTTAACATAACTTTAGTGCTCAAGACAAATATATCATTCGAATATTTACTTTATAAATAAACTAGATGTTGGAAGTTAAATATAATTTTTGCTCAGATGTTCATTGAGATTGTAACATTTGATACGGAAATGTGATAGACTATTACGTCCGGATTGCAATAGTACGTATGTTAATATGTATTCGCTAAATTAAAATTCTTAGACATTTAAGCGAGTGCTAGAAAACATCACGAACGAACTTTAAACGTGTTCGGAATTAGATTTTATTCTGCGTTTAAAGATGTTCTAATTTTTCGACATACATTTTGCAGTTCGGGTGAATATATGTAATAATATGGTAAACTATCCACGCACCCTATGCAACCTATATTTATGTATAAGATATATTCCGATTGAAAGTGAGTGAGCCAGTGTAACTAGAAGCACAATGGACGAAATGCCGTACACCGCGCATTGACCTAAGAAGTGGTTTGTTTTTTACATAGCCAGTGACAACTTATCAATTATTGACTCTGCCTGCTTTAAGGTAAAGAAACATAAAGCAAAATACGAATTTTCTGTCCAGAGACAAAGTCGTCGTTACAGACACGAGTACAGTATTCTATGATCAACAAAACTAATCCTATAAATATTAAAAATGTGAGTTTGCATGTTTAAATGTTTTCTAGTAAATCACGCTTAAACGGCTGGATGGATTTGAAGTGATTTGAAGCTTATACCCTGACTTAACACCTGCGCTACCTAACACCTGCCCCCTCACACGCGGGTGAAGCCGCGGCCGGAAGCTGGTAACATTGTAAGTATAACATTTCAACGACTAATGTTACAAACGTATTGTCCCCATTTCGAGCGACCGTGAAGTGCTGAGATTTAGCCAAGTAGGTATCGGATCCAGATAACGAGGTCACTACAATTGCATTTGTTTTGACGTCAGGTCAACGACGAGAAGAGAAATTGAGGGTAACAGGACTTCGACCCCACCGTTCGCATGTTAACTAGACGGCAACAGTGGAAGACGTTGACATCTGCGACTCCTAGTTCGAATTCAAAGTTTACTTAAAGAACTGCCTATTATAAGTTTTGAACATCTCTCTGTTTCGAGTAACAGTGTTTAGTTAAATTTTAGCTTCGAACGCATCCAAAAAACACACTCGTCTCGTATTTTCTCGTTATCATAAAGGCATTATGCTCTCGTCCAGGTCAATAGACTGTATACAATTGTTATTAGGACGATGACATTTTTGACTTTGGAGTTGAACTGCGCACAACAGCATTATATAAAGGTAGTAAAAATAAAAATAAAACATTAAGATAACAAAATAACGTGATTTGAGAAACCCGATAGGTATAGCCAAGCCCGGTCACGATCACGATCCGCTGAGCATTCAATAATAAAATTATGCTAATAATATAATTCAAACGATTTCGTTTCTTCCTAAAATTACGCTATCGTTTTTAATTAAGATAATAATTGAAGTTACTTCAGTTTGCATAAGAGAGGACCACGAGGACTGGAGACGACTCTCCGTCGATAATATTTAGGCCTGAATGTAGTATCCTCAGACGAAACCATATCACCAACGGTCAATCTGAAAATCCTGACACATTTCTGGAATATGTTCATTAATTCACTATTCCAAGCAGCCGCCAAACAGCAATACTTAGTATTGTTGTACTCCGGTTTGAAGGGTGAGTGAGTCAATGTAACTACAGGCACAAGGGACATAACATCGCTGGTGGCGCATTGACGATGTAAAGAACGGTTAACATTTCTTACAGTACCAATTTCTATAGGCGATGGTGACCACTTACTATTAGGTGGCCGTTTGCCCGTTCGCATCTATTTATATATATTATCCATATCTATTTTATAAATATGTATGTATATATATATTTAGATGTATCTATAATTGTATTGACATGACTGTTTTATTACTTCAAATGTTTTATTAGTCAATATGTCGATGCTGATCTATCAGATAATATAGGTTAACTAATTAAGTTACATGGATTTTGATTCGAATTCCTCGAACTACCGACTTAGATATTATCTGCAGTGTCACATCTCACTAACATTGTATTCGCACACGGAAATCATAATAGGAAATATCTAAAGGGACGAGACAGTACTATGTGACAAAGTGAGATAGCTATATTTCTCACATTTCCCAACGCCGTCACGCACGGTTCGCTCGAGAAAGCCGTGGGGAAAAGCGCTTGCGCGCGTTTAATTCATGCGCACATCAACCGACACGCGCTACCCTCGATATATCAACAAAGAGTACACTTTAAATTGTCTATTATAAAACATAAACTCCAATGACAGCTTTATAACAATTTATTGGATCATATATCACAATAATGAAAATCTTGTTTGAGAAAATAATTTCATCGTTTTGTTTATAGAAAGTTATATTTAAAAAATTATGAAACTCATAATTGTGATTCAATCGTCTGAGATAAAGTATTTTTTAATATAGTTTCTTTTTGTACGGAATTGCTATTTAATAGTTGTAAGATTTGTAATATTTTAAATTACTAACTGAAATATAAATATTTATCTTGGAGGTCATTGATCTTAGAGGTATGTTGCCTGAGAATACACAAATAACTTAAAACCTTAAGAAACGTAAAGCACTTTTGGCATCTTATTTGACGTCTAAATCGAAGGGTCTGAATCGCCGTTTAAAACTTAAACAAGAGAGCGATTCCGGAAAATCACAGATAATGGAATCGACGAAGTTCTATTGTAAGGCTTTGACGGACGACGCTGATTACGTGTACTAACAGTACAGTTGCAGCCGCGCTCACTTAGATAAAATAGCTTTGTTATGTAATAATCATTTAGTAAAATTATCTCATCATACAAATGTGACTTGCCGTTATTAGTTATAGGTATTCTTCTGTTTTCCTCATGTACAGATATAATAGAAAAAAGGTAGATGACATTATTGCGTTATTATTACAATGAGAGGATGGTTTTAATAGAATAACACAGCCTTTACAATAAGTAGGTACTGTGTGTCGACTCTTATTAACTAATATAATTTTCAAAATAATAGTAAGTTGAAATAATTGTTATCGGAGCATTCGTAATATTAGCTAGCTAGTATTTCAACGCGCTCGAAGCTCCTGTTGCTGCTGAATAAAAAGTGATTACTTTAAAAAATAAATTAAATCCGTGTCAGTAAATGTCAACGATGTATGTATTGTATCTCAATAAAACGTTTAGAAGTGAGCCTACTAAAGGTAATCACGGACACAGCGAGCTCGTAACCTTTCACAAACGATTATGGACATGCGAAAATAGATCTTATTGCGATGAAAGTAAAGGCGATTGTGACCGCAAATAATGTTGGTTTCATTAGATTTTATCATCGAGGTTATTCGAAGGAAGACGTAAACAGCCGGCCGAGAACATAACAAGACTGCAGTGAAACCGTTATATAATTGCTTAACAAATGTTTATTTATTCAACTAATTGTATTTAATAACATCAAATATATTTTAAAATAATTTACAAAACCTAAAACATTTATCTGTAGAATGTTTCTTATATCGGACGCTTAATATAATCCACTCTACGACTCTCAATGTAAAATACACTTTGAAAGTAACCACAAGCCAGTAGTTATCCTAATATAAACTTTTATACAACTACTTCATTTACTATATTTCATAACAATTGTCTAAATGTTTCCAATTCTGCTAAACATATCACTGATTTAGCTGTGATGTTGGAAATATTGATTTGACTGTCATTTAGCTTTCGCTACCCCCGTCACTGTTTAGGAACGAATTAAAATGATAACAAATCGTTAGATTACAATTTATTCCTAATAAACGCATTATAATGTTTTATAAAACTTTTATAATAAAGTACTTACCAAAATGCTAATTGACTGTTGACTTATATATATATAAATAGGGTTGTCTAGCGTCCTGGGCACGTTTCGCAGACATATTTATTGTAAGGCAAATTATTAAAGACGCTCTATAACGTTTCATTGCTTTAGATTCTTATATTATTATTTCTTTATAGTCCTTGCTTTACACGGTGATACTGCGATTTTAAATTAACTCTATTTTATAATGATGTAAGTATGTACATACTTTAATGTTGTTTCGCTGAAGAGGCAAGTCTACCAAATGTATATTATGTTGTTTAAATATAAATTATAACAGATAATCTGCCCCGAGTTGGGATTGTAGAGTACAGCTGTTGGAGGTGTTTACAGGACACGTAGTTGGACGAGCTGTTAGATGTTGCGGTTGTACAATAACTTTATACGCAGAGTTAAATAAGAAAGTATATTCATTACAGTAGCAAATATTATTTGATATTATGACACAAGGAGATCACCTTCACCGAACACGTTTTACGATGTTTTCATTCATATTCCGCGGAATGCTACCAATACTCAAGGTTGAAAAACAATAAAGTTTTTATTGTTTTGTTTTCGATATTTCAACTATTTGTGACGACTTCGTTTTGAGTATTAGATAGTAATCTTTTAATGACAGTGGCGACACGAATCCTGTTTCTTGGAAGACGAAAACACGTAACTGCGGAGTTATGTGATCGTCACGGAACGAACCGCCAAAGGACACATTAAGATCAAAAATGTTTATACTTGTTTTATCCTAATGCCATTTAAATATAGTTGCGTGTTGTAAAAATATAACAATAATGGTTTATTATCAATTGTGTAATTGTTGTTGTATGTAGTGCGATTTACGAGCTCAGAATGTGGGTACGGTCCTAATAGGGGGCGGCGAGCTCGAGCGGTGGGGGATTCTCAAGATATATTTATATTATTTCACTTACATCTCAATAACGCTTGTAATTAAAAGTTTGTTATGATCAAAAACTGACTGAGCTATGTATCAAAATTATCCCATAAATATTGTAATAAATACAGTAATATCGTTCCGGCGATATAAAGCCTGACGCCGACAACGTTACACAAGTTCAAAGTTTTGTGATTTATTTACTTTGATTGTAAAGATAACTCGTCAGGGTCATGTATGTCTCCTCTTCCAGGTTTCACCAGCTACGTACCACACGGCGATACCACCGACGACTGTACCAACAATTCTGAGATAATATAAGCTGCACTCTTATAATAAGATCCAAGATAATCCATTTCTCTCTTACTCGCAATTAGTTCGCTCTTAATATTACTTCTACATAGACCAAATCAAAATATGTATTTTAATTCAAATATACTTTTACAGGTACTTTTGAATCGTCAAACGTTCCCATCGATTGGTAATGTGAAATCTATCGAGAAGTAACGGTGAGTGACTCAAAAGTTTAACTAGAGCATAATGTTAAAACAAAATTCAAAATTCTATACTATATTCGACAATCACAATCATTCAATTCCTTTTGTTAGATAAACATACATAATTATATTCTGATACAGATTTGGTTAAAACAAATAAACTTTATTAATAGGATTATTTTTATTATAAACAAGGATTTATGTACATAATACATATATATGTATTAAAAACGGGTTTAGCGTTGAAGTTGCAATATGTATCGATGTCAGTGGTAAACTCGAGTCTGTAATTGTCAATTGTTTTATTTAAACATCTCACAGTGAGTTGTAATGTAACGTAATGTAATGTATGATGTACGAGTACGCGCTAGTAGTTGATGTTCAAGTGCATCGCCCACGTTTTGAAGACAATGAGTCCAAGGTAAGGTGTGCTGGAGGCGGGCGATACTGAAAACTATTCATATAAAAAACATTGCATACAGAGCCATGTTAAGTACATAAATATTAGTCAGTTCTTTTAAACGAATATCTTTTGCTTCAAATCGTTCCACTTACGATTATTTTCGGTTTAGGAACATCGCTGACAAAACAACACTTGTTAGAAGACTGCTAAACATCGGCTTAACATAACCGTTGAATATTTCACAATGCCACTAAATTATAATTTCTCGCTAGCGGTAAACGATGTAGATCGCGTCGAGGGTCGATCTACCCGCTCTCTTTACTCAGGGACTTATTAAGAGGATATTACCAAATAACTATACGCGGATCGTAATCGAAACCTCACTAATTGCAAAAGCGTATGTTCATAATATAACCGCTGCTCATAATACGAGACAAACTTGAATTTAGATAGTCCATATTCCATCGCAATAAGGTTTAATATTGATTGTTATTGTCTTTACGCAATGGTATTAGCGCGGGAGCCGGTGCGCGCCCAACGGAACGTTGTTTTGTATCTCTTCATACATTAATCATCTGTTTATCGTTATACATAATGTTACAAATATGTTATAGATAACAGTCATAAAATCAGATTTTATAAATACACGCGGAAGTGATTTAGGATTAAAGAAAATTGCAGCAAATATATTATTAGAATTATTTTATTGTTAAAGGTCTTCCAGAAGGTCCACCTTATGATAAGTAGTCACCGCCGCCCAGAGACACCTGCAACATAAGGGGAGTTGTTGATGCGTTGGTGGCCTTGAAGGAGCCTGTATATATATCAATGTTTGAAAACTCCCATATAGCGCTCCGGGAAAACCTCAGGAGTAAAACGATTCCACAACCAACACGTGCGCGGGAAGATAATCTTGACGCACGTACATTAGCTGGATGCTTTTGAAATTCACTCCAGCAGCGAAGGATGCGATGGCGTAAATTTAACAGTGGAAACATGTCAAATAATTCCTTAGAGCATTACCCGTAATACGGACGGTAGAACACACACAGAGAGAACCCGCGTCTGTGATCTAACTATTCTAAAACGTGTGCTAGTATTGGGTCGTCGATTTAATAAATCGCTAAGTACATTTTCAGAGTGTTAAGTGTTGAAGGTCTAATGTAAACAACCTTTGGAGAAAGTAGAAACCAGACGTTAGTGTGACGTAACGACGCTTGGGTTTGAGATGAACGGGGAAAATTATATTGGAAATCTGTCTGTTAGAAACTACTAGGTTATTTCTGCGACAAAATGCTTCGTCACCAGTCAAGATGTTATCGTGACGTACAAAATACGAGATTCGCTTTCTGCACTCCTTATTTTATACGTGTTTATTCGTTTCCCGCGACCAGAGTATATAGTTGACTGAATAGTTACGTCGAGTTTTATTAATTTGCATCCACTTTTCACGTGATTACAATATTTAGATATATTATGTTGATTTGCAATAAGAATGTTTGAAACCTTATTAAACCAACAATTAAACAGAATTTGACAGTTTAGAATGAATGTACTCCAAATATAATTAATATTTGCAAAATATAAATAAAAGTCGACTTAAAAAACAATGCCATCATTGTACACGCACACATGACTATTACAAGATTGATTAATTACAGGCACAAGGGACATAACACCATAGTTCCCAAGGTTGGTGGCGCATTGATGATGTAAGCGATGGTTGAAATTTCTTACAGTGCCAATGTCTATGGGCGTTGGTGACCACTTACCATCAGGTGGCCCATGTGCTCGTCCTCCCTCTATAAAAAAAAAAAAAAATTGTAGAGCAAAAACGAATGACTCTAATTACCAACAGTAGCTTATTAACAGAAAACATTTAGCTGCAATCTCGGCAATCGCAGAACACAATGGAAACGGCATTTCCTTCGCAAAACAATAAGGACCGGCGCGGGCGCACGCTCATGAGAACGTTTTCACTGGCCTTTGAAGTTTTAGGGCGAATTCACAGGTTCAGTCATGGTCGACGCACAATCGACTATTATTATCACTGATAAAACAATTGTTATCAATTACCAAATACGTCGCACTGGTTCAAAGACAATACTAGATAGAAAACAATACAAGATATTAACCATACAAACCGTAAGAGTGCTTTTAATTCTACTCATAGTAAAATGCAAACGACGACTCATTATTCGACCGCATTGCTTCAGATTATTCGATAAATATTATCGGAGTCTCTTACAACAGATGCGGCTTGCAAATCAATTTCATCGCGAGTAGACTATAAAAACCTATAGCACATGCGGCATGACAATAGGTTTGCTCATATTCGCACTCGAACCAGTACAACATAAAGTATATCAATATGACAATACAAAATGTGTATTCCCGAATATGGTGACAACATGATTGAATATATTATTGTGTTATTTAAAATAAAATTTAAAACTCACTTAAAAAGTCTTCTCTCTCATTATAAAAATAACTGAATTGAAATAGATAATATATCTTTGTATAACTCTCCAGCAACGACTAAGTATACATATACATATTTCTATTGAATCTCCTCGACGCGTCTCAGCCCTAAATACAACACAACAGTCATTGTTACTCGTAGTAACAATCGACTGGACTCCGTCCAAATCAAGATTTCTTACTTTAATTTGTGTGTAACTCAAAAGGAGTTTCACACAAAGTTTTATGCAGTTATTTAAAAATAACGTTTCAAGTAAACAACGTTTACAGGGCGCTTTTCCCTTACAAAGTAAAAGTATATTTGCAGAAACGACGTTTGTGGGTTTAAAAAGGGAAATCACCACTGAATTCTCATTTACTAAATTGTATACGATAATAATGTCTTCCTAGCCAATCTCAAGACAGAATAGCTAACTTCGCAGGACATATTATATTGCAAAAGTGTGTGATCAAATACAGGTGAACTCTCTATTTCCTAACTCTCATAATCCGATGGGACGGCTATCCGACCCGACCGGAAAGATTTCAGGCGCAGGACCAACGTTACTTTCCGAGGCACGGGAGTGTACACACTTTCAACTTCCAGACTCCGGCTGAGACTGAGGCTGCTACTGAGAATTTTAGCCGACCTGGGATTTAAACCCAAAACGACCAACGAGGCAGTCAAATTTGAATTTATAATTCATCTCGTGCTCGGCGCGGAAAGAAAACATCGTGAGGAAACGTGCATGGGTCGGATGAAATTCAGTCTGCAGTGGAGCAGCTTGGTGGAATACTTACGTTTCAAGATATTGCCCTACCCATATATGGTATTAAGGTATCGTTTGTGATAATTTTGATATTAAATTTGCGACCGCTAATGTACAATAAAAGTGCTATATTATTAAAATGGTCGGCACGTTCACGGCGCGGCGCGGGGCATGATAATATTTTTATTGTCTGTTTGTTACGGAGAATGTAACAAAAACTTGATTATGATTCTTCATGAATCACGGAATCCGGTCGACAGATGATGCTAATGTAGATTTCGGATAGTTATTATTAGATGCTTTTTTGCCACTTTATTTACCCGACAAACTTTTGTAATGTGAGCTTTCAATATTAAGTATTCGTTTTTTATATATCTTTTATTTTTAAATATATCTTTGATATAAATATGAATTGCTCTACCGAGAATTAAAACTTGTTCCGTGAATCCGATTACATTAATTTAATTAATCAAAATACAAATATGTTTATATTAATAGCCAAATAACGGGCAAATAATCGTTTTGACTTTTCATTTTTCTTATGTTATATATAATATTCATAATTATTTTAATACGAAGTTACCATACGATAACTTATCTAAATTTGCATGCTGTGACTAGCAGTAAGTGGAATTTTAATAACCTACTAACCTAAGGCTCAGTAACATTTAATTTAAAACACATGTATTTCTGTTAATGATTTTATGAAAATGAAATAAAAAATGCTTAAGCATTCAACACAGTAGTGACACAGTCAGCACATTTGGAGACGATCACTCAAGTGATCCACACCGGGATGTCCAAAAAAACACTGAGTATTAAATTACACCTAATGTTTTATTGTATGTATATATGTATTGCGTTGCACTGCATAAATAAAATAAACACCGCCTGCCGCGTCCGTCTGTTTGAACGCAAAAAACTACAAAACGGACATTAATTCGGCTTTCATCAATGGACGAAGGGATTTATAAGAAAGTTTTAGGTTTAGTTATGTGTTAGTATATCATTGTTAAGGTTTTGTGGAAATTGGCTGAAATGGAAAAGAATTAAAACTTCACCAAAAGAGTTAATAACCTGTTTATTGCGCCAAGCGACTATTAAGTTTAATGCCGTTCAAATATCTCAGCACTTAATTAGTTACTGATGTAAATTTCAATGAGGCAGACATTACACACGCTTTACATTTTGTGATGCAATTAAACTATCCCTTTTATAAAACAATGCGCGCTAATCGTAGGCGATAATTCTAAGGCGCGTACAATACCGTCTTAACGATACTTTCTTCAGTGCACGGAACGAATGTTCAAAGAGTTGAAGTTTCAAGGTCATTCCCTTTTCATAAAACATCACACAACAATGGCTGACTGATGAAGGCTTACGAAACTCCCAAAGTAACTATTACAATGGCTGAGATGGCCAAGGTTCTATTAATGACAATGTTTTTACCGCGGGCTTATTTAATTAATACGGAGTTGAAATCAGGCTTAGTTTAGATACATTTTACCGAAAAATAAATTGCAGATTTAAAAAATTAATAACACGAGTAGTTGTCAATGTAACATAATTATGGGGTTTTACTGCTTCAGTAGCCAATGGATAGTCTCCAAATCCACCTTGCAATCTTGTTGCAGCAAAATTCGAATTTATTTATTAACCTATTTCACATTACCGAGCTTCTTCGTTGTTTTCGGTAAAAACTACATTCCGACCTTTGAATACAATATGACACTATAACACGACGATTCTTACTTGAATATAAGATATATTGTTATTATTTTGACACATATTCATAGCCCAAGTATAAACTACCAACAGCAGACTAGTGCAATACCAATACCCAATAATTATGTTATCTTAGGAATTGCATATACTTGCATAGTTTTACATCGATTCAACAATAGCAAGAAATAGGTTACAACGCACTTCCTGGATTAACATACTTGCTTAGTTATTTACAAGTGAAGGTAATACCTAACTATAAAACGTGTAAAAAATCGAGTTGTATTTATTTATAACGATGTCTATGTATGATATCTGATGTATTGAAAATTTAACAAGAACTGCCACGACGACGCCGACCGACACACTTATTATAATATTTATTTGACTAAAATATAATTTACATAACTGAATAATTTTTGTAGCCCAAAATCATTGTATCATGCATTGATCTTGAACGCAAAACGCGCAACGCCTCTCATACCGCAAACCGCAGAACACAATAAATGAGGGTACTTACGACATGCAGGTAAAAATGATGTAAATGAATTCCACATAACAATGGAATATGAAAGGTATCCGCGGAAAAACTACGATATTGCAATGTAAGTCAAATATAAAAGCAGCGCAACTTACGTTAAATAGGAAACTGGAATGTATAGAGTGTAGCTCCAGACTAGTATACATAGTGTACTTCTGAAGCTACACGGTAAGAGGTTTATAAATTAGGTGTGATAAAAGCCTGTGTCCTTCCTTGGGGTTCAAACCTAATCTATACCAAAATTATCAAAATCGGTCCTGTGGTTTAGCCGTAGAAGCGTAACAACCAGACAGAGTTACTTTCGCCTTTATAATATTAGTACAGGTATACCAGAGAGCTGCAGCACTCGCAGACGAGCGGTGCACATATTCAGTTCTTTTATTTCGATAATTGATGTAACATTTATTTACAATACATGACCGATAACCGTCGAAGCCCTTCTTCCTAGTAACTTTGCCTAACAATTCTAGTTACTGTAAAATCTGGCTCGCCTAGTTCATGCATCAGAAAGTTGACAACATTCCTATTCCATATTTTACACGCTCGACTGCGCTTGCATTTTAGTCTTCCAGTACTCCATTACATTTCTAACATTATACAAACTTCGTCTTTATTTTAATTAGTCTACGGTTCATATTTAATGGAGTTGTAAAATAGGCGTGTATTGTTCGTGGTGGCACGCAAGTGCGTTACCGGCTTTGTAATGCTAATGTTCCCACACACACGGCTACTAGTGGTTACGCAAGCAACGCGTAACTTAACTAAGGTCGGTGCTCGGAGTTTCACAGTTAAAAAACATATATTTCCACTTCCAGCTATTAATACTGTTTCTAATTATATTTTTTACGATATAACACATAGACACATACCCGCTTTTTTTCTTTAGGAAATAATATACGATAAGAGAAAGTCGATGTCAGATTACTTGAAACACCTAACGAAAGTGGCGACTCATTCCGCTTAATTTGTCTTCATTTCAAACTAAAAACGTTGGGTATTTTAACAACTTGTTGGTTGTACAATAAGTGCAATTATTGTATTATTTTAATAATCATTAATTTTATAAATAATTTGATAGAAAAATATACTTTGTCATTTATAAATCAATCACATTAAACTTATCGGAACTAAACTACTTACATAGTACAGTACAGTACAGTACACACAGTGCTTCGCAATGATCACCTCCAGAATAAACAAAGTCGCCATGTTCAAGCGTAGGTGTATGTTTTTTCGACTGACTAATAATATTTTATATTTTCCGAGGATTCATTGAAACAGGTGAATACCACGCATATTAAGTTGTTTTGGCGATTTTTCGTCGAAGGACTTAAGTGTATTTTAATATGCGTTAAATATGTTTGTTGTTTTTCTCGACGAATCGATGTAAATAACTCACTCAGATCGTTTTTAGTTTTTTATTTAAAGCGTAGTTTAATTTTTAATTAACATAAATATGCTTACCTTATTGACATAATTTAAATAAATTTACTGAAGTAAGAAAATTCAAAGAATGAGTAGTTTTATTTTTATATTTACTCAAAAAACTAAATTGATAAAGTAACTAACGTGTTATTAATTTTATAATTAGCTAAATTACAATTATTAAGTAATGAGCGCTCATTTAAATGCCACAAATTACAAATTATATTATTTATACTAATACCTTCGTAACATTACAAGTACATAGATGTGTTGGGGCTTGTCTGTACATAATAGAACGTGCAGTGGAAACGACATTGTTATTTATAAAGAAAAAATATAACATTTTGAAAACTATCAAGAGACAAAAATCTAATTAAGAATGGATATTAATGTTCATGACATCCGTAAAATATAATTACCTTGAAATCGCTCATCGAACGAATGTCAACCTACTCGTATAAAATCATCACTTTACACCTCGTAAACGAATTTACGAAGTCGGATATGAAGATGAATACGATAACGATCAGTACACATATTTGGTCTTCGATAGCTATTTAGCTCTTATTGTAATAAGCAGAGGTTGCATAGTGAAAATAACACGTACATCTTAACCGAAAACCCTGGGTAGTCTTCACGTGGTTCATTTGTGTAAATAATTAATCTCGAACACTGCGTTGATTATAAACCGTGTGTAGGTTTCCTCACGGTTGTCGTGTCGGTTGACATTCTGCCACATGATTATCCACGAATCTGCACTCGAACAGTGTGGCAGAATGAGCTCCAAATAAAATACCTAATCCTTAATAGGTCTTTACCCAGCAACGGTTTTTTTTATTATAAAATCAACTTACCTGGTATAAAACTTTTGCCTTCTTTCCTCTCGCTCTGGTCCTCAGTTTTGGCTCCTGCTGCTTCTGACTCCAACGTCACCTCAGAAGATCCACTGATATCCTCACATCTCCCATCATGCACGGTCAAAAGAAAAGCGCACACACACACTAAGGTGATCCTTATAAACTCTCGCATTTTGCTAATCATCGGTAACTATTATGTTGACGTCTGTAAGGGCCATTTTTCAATCACTAGTCGATAACACGTATGATCCGACCTAACAGTCACATTTTCGCCGATTGCAACTCGCTACGCGTTTCCTTCAATGACATACGTGGTAGACATCAACATTGTTTAGAAAACACTCACTCGCATATACATATATACTATTACATGCTTCGATAAACACATGCACAAATATTTGACGGCAATATATCGATTAGAAATATTTCGGGCACGAGCTTAGAACGGAATGTTTTTCGATCGATTTTTAATTCAAATTCGGAACGCGCATACACACGACAGCGTTTCGTCGCACTAGCGAAGGTACTAGCGCATTCATTGGTGGGAGTCATCCCCCACTAATGCGCGGGCGCAAGCCTTCAATGGACGCTGCAGCCTGCACCGCTACAAGTATATTATAATCATACGTTTCTAATGATCGGATAAGTTAACTGAGATTTGCTTCGGCATAATTAAATGACTCCGATATCAATTTTTAATTTTGATACAAGAAACAAGAATAATGATTTTTAAGAAAATGTGTTATAACACATTTAGTCAAATTTTAAAAACATTCACGTTTATTTCAATTATAAAAAATTATGGACACATAATACATATGATTATTATGATCCAACACTTTGTTTATTATACGTTGTAAAATAAAAAAAATAACATTTTATTATTAATATAATCAAGTAGGTTTATTATTATATAATATAATATTCAAACTTGACAAATTTTATTCTTATGTAATTGAAATTGACATTATATTGGAACTTTAGTTTTTAATTATAATACATACTGCCGTCGCATTGAAAACACAGTAAATAAATTTAAAAAAAAAACGTAAAAATTAATTAACATTATATATAAATAAAACACAATATCTCAATTACTGTGTTTAAGATGCCCGCAGTTTATTTAATTGGAAGAAGTTTAACTAGACCACAGACAAGAGAATTACCACTTACATCCTAAGTACAGGCCATAAGTTCGTTATATTGTACACGCACGTATAACAATTTCGTCCATATATATATTATACACTATAGAGAGCACGCGTCAAACAACAAATTAATGTCCTCAGGTCTGAGCATTAACAAGATGAAGAATTATTTATAAAAGTAGTTACCCTAATTCGTATATACCCTCATACGAACTGCCCGTATATTTTGTTATTTCATTTCATAGGCCGGGTAATAAAGTAACATGATGACGAATAAACAAAATTCAACATAACATCTGTAGAAGGTAATAATATACAAAACGATATAATTAGCAATACTAAAACAAGAGAGGGAGAAAATAATGTAGCAAATGAACAAGATCTGAGTAATTATTATATTATTCACCTGATTAGTTCTTGTTAAGATGGTTATGTACAAAATGAAACCTTGAAAATATACTCTTTCAATGATTACTAAGTCTTAATAAATTAATATTTATTAACATTGTTCGTAATGTACAGTTATCATAAATATATTTTTTGTAAGATTTATAAAAATTACAACAACAAACCTTTTACCAAAACTATATCTGTTATAAAGTGCTAGGTAAGCGTCCCGGCTTCGCACATGTAGACAAGAAAAATGTATTTTGGCTCTTAATATATAGATCATAAACAAATTGCAATAATTATTTTAAAAGAATAGTCAAAAATACAATTTGTAAAACATAATCTAAACCATACAGAAAGTATGTATTTACCGAGTCATACTCGTGTCTAAAAGAAATACACAGATAAAAGGATAAGGTTTATCCATTTACTACAAATATTTACTACGTTACTTTGTTTTCTGAGAGTTTATCTTCCTTGTGTCTAATGAGATGCTTTATTATACACTTCATTCTTTCTATTTTTTTTCTGAGTCTCCTCCGGCCTTGCCACAGCATGTTTAATCTGCGTTTTCTGGTCTCAGCTAAAATTTCAAGTCTGTTTACTTTAAATTTTAATTTCATGACTTCATCAGAGTCCGATGGCTTCACGTCAATAGGAAGAAGTTTTGAAAAAGTTGGTTTGGGAATTTGACAAGCCTGTAAAAAAATATTTCAATTGGTGAGATTTGAAGTGAAGTAATTAAAATCAAGAAACACATCTCATGTTCAGTAGGTTACTTCACTAGTTGTTGTGGATGGTTCAACAGTTTCAAAGTGTCACAAAGCAGTTATTGACAAAATATTGGCAAACACAAACTGTAACAACAACAGGACAAAGACACCTTATTTATGATTATTGTCCTAAATGGGTATACCCATTTGTATGATTTTTATATTTTATTTTTCACATCAGCTTATAGCCTGAAAAATAAATAAAGATCAAGTACTGTTATTAAGATAAGTGTAACAGTTCTTTTTGGTAAAACCTACATTCCATTGTTTTTGGATTATTGATAAACTTTATACTTAAAATAATTAACAATTAATTTAACTTACAGAAATATTTATACATGGGATAGCATCTATTGATAAGCGGCGCAACCCACCGCCGGTTATGTAGAAGTCCTTTATATCGAAATGTTCAGAACACACTGCACTAAATGCTGAAGCTGACCATTCATCTTCACGGTTCACAGCTATCTCCCACAAGCACCGACGATCAGGATCACGAGGAAATCTGCAACATTTATCAGTTTGATTAACACATTTACTGTATTAATGCTGTAGTATATTATTATTTAAAATTGTTTTTAATTTACGAATTAAAGAAAAATCTCGAATTGCTACTAAATAAAGTTGTTAATGAAACTTAATATAAGTATTAGAAACCTGTGAAATGTAATCCCGTCTTTGTCCTTAGAAATTTTTGTAGATGTGTTTCCGCAATTAGCTACAGCACAGTACACCATGATATAGTATTGATTTATCTTGTCAAGATTAAGGAAATCTTTTAAAAGAGATCTATCTTTTTCGCATTTTTCTAATATTCGGTACAATTGTGTGTCTGATAGCTTTTTGCTTTGCCATCAAAACGCAGTACGCCAACAGTAAAAAGAGGCAAAATTAAGAAAATACGTCGGTGTGGTATGGAATCCTTGTGATTTTATAATTATACTCTTTGAAGAAAATCAATATCTTTTAATAACAACAAAATAACAAACAAGTAAGCAAAATTGATTTGACATTGAAGTTTGACTTACTTTTTTAAGTTGTCAATAACGGCATAAATGATCGTGTTTTGAGTTTGTTCTGAAGATAGATAGTCCTTAAGTAATTATTATTGCTTTTTTAATAAACAAACATTTAAATAAATAATATACAGGCAGTGTAAATAGTTAAAAAAACAATATAAGCCAGGAGAACTGCGAGGTGGTTCTAACATGCGTTAAGTAATAGTAGCTTGGAATACAACTGTCTGCCTGAATATTCTTCAGCTACCTCTAGTTTAGTAAGAGTTTATTAAATTATAAGCGTGTAGTAATGTTGAGAAATCAGAAATGTCAACTAAAGATATTTAGTTGTCATGCAATCCCGTTAATTGAGTGGTAATCCCTAAGCAGGTATTATTATGTGAAAGTATACATTGTGGAAACAGAAGAAATGACGGTACGCCAATGATATTATACATGTAAAAAAAGTAAATGTAACTAGCGAGCGCAAATTGAAGACTGAAATAAGTCCCGAATTGGCACGTTCTTAGTTCGAATTTCATCATTTCATCATTCATCAAGCAAATAATAGAAATGCAGTTCTCTGCAGATAGAAACAGTACTAATTATGCCACCAAAATAAATAAAATACAAGGGATCTCATACTAGTTCTCAATGTTGGTGGTACATTGGCGATGTAAAGAATGGTTAATATTTCTTACAGCGCCAAAATCTATATATGAATGATGCAAATACCATCCACCATGGCCCATTTGCCCGTCCGCCTTCCTAATTTATATAATAAATACAGGTATTCAAAAATTAAATGAATTCCTTCTGATTCACTTCTTACTAAATTAATATCTCTATTTTCAAATCACAATGTATAAAATGGCATTTTATTTTAACTTATTAACCTTTTTGGTGTGGTACCAATGTCGCAAATACATGAATAAATGTTACTTCCTTTTTATACCTTGAAGATTACTGTTGTAACGGTGAAAAATATCTGATGTGTGATCATAACATTAGGGAATTTTACAAATGAATTATTTCAAAGTAAAGTCATTTTCTCTCCTTATCATTGCTTGCTAAAAATCTCTTTGACTGTTAAGTACTATTAGAGTAGGTATTCATGCTGCTATTTAATGTAGGTATTACCAAATGACTAGTATTCAATATACTCATTTATATAACATTTATTACTGGTATAAATTGGAGGAAGATAATGACTAAGCAGATGCATTGGTCGAGAACAGTTTCACGATACAGAGCATTATAATACATCGCTTAAGTTTATTGTTTCCAAATCGTTACCAGTTAATACGTTCCACATAGCTGGAACTGTAAGTTTTTATACTAGACCTAATTTTAGTTGCACTTCTGTTTTAAATAGGTTCGTCATGTAATTTAATCAAATTAAAATACTTTGATATTGAAAATAATTATGAATACAAATATATATGATATTCATTACAATTTAAATGTTATTTATAAATAGCTTCCGTCCGCGGCTTCATCTGTATGACCGTTATGTACTCATTGTCATCCTATGTACCCCTGACAACGTGTTAGCCAAATTTCATGATGATAAGTAGTGTAATTACGACTTGAAAGCGTAACAAACTTCATTTAAAAAAAGTTATATCTTTCTGAATACCAATAGTTGTAATGTAGGTAAACAATAGTTGTAAGCAATACTAACATAGGTATAATAAAGCTGTAAGCCAGTAAGTACTTTCACACGAACGAAGTTGCGAATTAAGGAAATTTGACTAAAGCTCATTTTAATTTAATGTTTAAAAATTAATAATATTTTATTTTTCTAAACTTCTATACGTATATATATAATATAATTGTACAGCCATGATAACTAAATAAACATCGTTTTAATGCGGTATATTGCGGTGTCAATCAGATTTTTAGAATATTTAAAATATAATCGTACAATATAATTTCGATACATTTTTAAATTGCTGCAACAGACATCGTCTCTCACATATCGTAAGGATATAATAATTCTGTCTCGTTTGTTATTTAATAGATAATGATTGCACGTCGTGTATACTACTATTACCAAGTGATGTCTTCATTATTTTTTTATTCCGTCGAAGTCGCATGGTGTGACCGAACCGCCCACATTTAGCGGCCATAATAGAGACATAAATTAAGGGGTTACGGTAAATATCATTTTACCGGCCGTTTCAAATCGTAGCTAGTGATGTCGATGCCAAATAGAAAAACTATCGACAACTTACTTTAGACCATTATTATTCTACTTGTTACGGTGTAATGTTTTATGTTTATTGTTTGATTTTTTATGTTTTTAAGTATTTGTTATAAAGGTAATATCTGTATCTTAAAATTGTAAAGTCTCTGCCATAGTTTTCGCCGTAGATATTAAGAAACTCTTTAAATCGAATAGTTTGGAAATTTAAGAAATTTAATAAAATTATCATTATATTATAAATATTATATTACGTATTATTTTATATGTATATATTTAATATAATCATGTATAAATAAATCCTTAGAAAATGAAATTCATTCAAATAATTACATTCAATTTTCTTCAAGCCAATTAAAAGAAACGCAGAATATACATCTAATATACAAAGTTTTTTCTTGCCATATTTAAATAAAATAAAGGTATACTTAGTTCATTTTCATATAAAAAATGTATTATAACGACAGCACCAATCAAAAAAATTGAAAACGTTTCATGGAAAATAATAAATCTTTGCAAGTGAGGGCTACACGTGAACATGGGGAGACTATAAATACGGCTTGTCGCTTCTTTACCAAGATTATTTGAAGTGTGCGCCACAAAGAAGACACATTAAAATGATTCAAACATTTTTGGACAGCTTGCAAGATCCGCAGCGACCACTTCTTGCTCCCAATTACTGGATTCTTAAAAAAATTGGACTTATTTTACCTGAAAACAACATAAATAAAATATTTATCATAATACTTCACGAATTAGTGACCGTTTTTGTTATTACACAATACATGGAGCTGTATTTGATAAGATCAGATTTGGATCTCGTAATCACAAACCTGAAGGTATCAATAGTTAGTTTTATATGTATCGTAAAAACTAATACATTTGTTTTTTGGCAATCGAGTTGGAAAGAAGTGATCGAGTACGTAACAGATGCTGATAATAATGAACGAGAAGATTCGGACACAGCTAAGGGCAAGATTCTCAGCTCATATACAAAATACTGCCGTCATCTCATAAAGTTTTACTGGATTCTCATATTAAGCACTTTCTTCTGTGTAACGGGTACTCCTCTCATAAGATATCTGTCTTCGTCAAACTATCGCGAGGCTATTACTAATGGAACCGAGCCTTTTCCACACATATTCAGCGCTTGGGTTCCCTTTGACAAATACAGTTTCCCTGGCTCGTGGATCGTGGTATGTTTTCATATTATCTTGTGTGCATATGGCGCTATGATTATGGCTTCGTATGATACGATTGTAATGGTGACGATGGTATTTTTCGGAGGAAAACTGGAACTATTACGTGAAAGATGCAAGAAAATGTTTGGCTGCGATGACTTAGGCGCTAGCGATGAACAAGCCAGATCGGCGCTTCGTGACGTGCATAGCGTGCATGTACATTTAATGAAGTAAGTGAAACTCAGAAAGTCAGTCATTGTAGATAAAGTTATTAGTTTCCTTCGTTTAGTTCTAAAATTACACAGTCAAAGTAATTGTTTATTTTTATAAGTTAAGTTCATTTGGTGGTAGGCCTTGTCTAGCCCTTTTGGGTAGGTACCACCAGCTCATCACATATTCTACTTCCAACCAACAATACTCAATATTGTTGTGTTCCGGTTTGAAAGGAACATTCTAGCTTCCAAGGTTGGTGGCACATTGACAATGCAAGAGATTCTTAATATTTCTTAGAATGCCAATGTCTATGGGTGATGGTGCCCACTCATCATCAGGGGGCGTTTGTTTATCTTCACAAGTGTTTTTAAAAGACTACTTGTATAATATATATTTTATTAAATAATAATAAAAAAAGCTGTATGTATTTTTAAGTACATTTCCTTTCTTACGTCAGCTTAACAAAATTCATTCCTGTTCTTCTTCAATATTTCAAACTCATTTTATAATTGAATGTTATTGATTGACAATTCGAAATACTTGGCACTATTTATTTCTACCTTAAATCTTACTTTTACAAAAGAAAAATGTAGTTTTAGTTGGTAAACTACGAGATGAGATACTTAATATAAGAATTCATTCATGGAGATCAAATCAGAATATCTTATTAACTTATGTATTCAGTATGTGCTTAGGTACTTGTAAGCACGTGAAGCCGTTGGTCCTGCCTGACGTTACCTGAACGTTAGGGAATAGAGAGTGCACCTGTGTTTACGCACACACTTGTGCACTATAATATCTCCTGCGTAGTTGGCTAATCTCTCTTGAGATTGGCCGGCGTGGCCGAAATCGGTCTGGAGGACAATAATAATAATAAATGTACTTGTAATGAGTCAACATAAGAGCATTTCTTAATTTTTGCAATGAATTAACTGCTGTTGCTTTTAAATATTTAAGACTCTAAAAGAGTGGATACAAAACAAACAAATAATATTGTTATTAATTTAGAACATTAGCTCTTATAGGGTATTTTTGATGTCACAAAAGGTTACAGATTTTAGTGTATCTTAAAAACTAATCATAAACAACAACAACAACAATATCTTACGGTTAAATACACTCTAAAATACACTATGCATTCGTAATGGCTTGGCTAAAAAAACTTAATACATTGTGACGTAACACTAATCAATAATTAAAAAATCTTTAACGCGATAAGTGTATTTAAAATTCCTTCAAGAAACGCACCTGCCTTTCCAACCTTTAACCCCCAAATCAAAGTGTAGCTGCTCTAAACGGCACAAACGTAAGCCCTTAATGTTGTAATACTAATACCGTTTGGAATGTGTTGCGTTTAAGATCGCAACATATATATAACGGATAAACACGAGTTGTATTCTATACCCTGAACCAGTATTTTCATGTCACCAAAAACATTTCCTTAGAGTAAAGCAATGACTCAAGGCGTGTTGGTAAATATGCAACAATAAGAGACCGACCGATGATATTATTACGAAAACCACGATGAAGCTGCAGTATTGGTCTTTGACTATGATTTTATAAGCTTTGTTGATTTTGGTAACAAACTTAACTGTATATTCTATTCAAATCCCGAGAATTGTAAGGACAAATAAACAACTTTGACATTAAAGTTACAATGAATAGTTTTTCGAGATCTATGGCATTCATTATGAATTTCTGAAAAAATGGCGTTTTAAATGTCTATGAAAATGCCATCAGAACTTTGGAAATTAAAGTGGACATAATTAGTTAAGCAAAACAGTGTTGTATTATGAACCATCATCATCGGCCTGTTTCCATGTACAGGAGATCATTTAAGTAGTTTCCAATAAACATTTTACTATACTGATTTACAGGGAACTTTCGTGCTTTTTTTGCACATTTTTGACTTTAGATAAATTATAAATAAAGATGTGTTAATCAAGAATTGTTTTTAGTGAATAATATAGCTGAGCAATTAGCAAATAGCACGGAATGTGTAAATCTAAGAATTGTTTCTATCTAGTAATTTGCTTATATCCACGTGTCATTGAAATACTAAAGTAAGTGTAAGTGTAATCTTAAAAAGTGGGTGGAGAGACTGTAAACAAATCCTATCTCAATTTAAATCTTGTCCCTAAGCGTTGTAGTAGTTTTGTTATACCACAAACATAAGAGTTGGAACGAATATTTCGAGGTATATATTATGGTACGTAAGCGATCCGAGCGTTCGTTTCACACTACCGATGTCACATTTGAGGCAATGAAGACTCTTATATAATTTTCATATAAAAATACTTTATATACAACCATTATAATACTTTATACCAACCATATAATATATTCCTATAAGTAGACAACAGTAAATGAGGTTTACACGCTTTCAAAATATTAATCGTTCAAATCAGCGATATATATTCATATACACATATATGTTATCATTATTCACGAAGATTCATAGAAATAATCAAAAACTATTTTACCTTACTTGTTATCGATACTTTTCCCGAACTATCCCGAGACCGTTGGTCGACAGGAGGCGCCTAATTTATTTCGGTATCAATCAGACAAAAACAATATTTATATTATCAATTTATTGTTTCAGGTATTCCAGATTGTTTAACTCCTTATTGTCACCGGTAATGTTTTTATATGTAGTAATGTGCTCTTTTATGCTTTGTGCGAGTGCGTTCCAGCTCACCGTTAGTAACCCATTTTTAAAATCTCTCCTACTTTTTCAATTTATAAATTATGCTTTTAACTGTTTTATTTGTGTGTTGCAAATAAAATACTTATTGCTTATAAAAGTGCTTTAAATTAAACAAGCAAATAATATCCTTTTGAATACAGAATGAATTAAATTTAATTAAATTATTAATTGTTTACTTTATTTACAGTTAGCGACCAACACAACGCAGAAACTATTGATGGCGCAATATTTGCTATTCGGTGTAGCACAACTATTTATGTTTTGTTGGCATAGTAACAGTGTTCTTGAGCAAGTAAGTAAAATACTGATAAACAAAAGCCGACGGAGTCAGATTTCATAAAAATTAACCTGCAATACCAAGATTTTCACGATCATCTTCTTTTTGCATGTTAAATATCATTAACGATTATTTTAATATATTTATTATTCAACCATATTATTCAGTTTACATTAAATAAATAAAAAAATGATTGAATTTACCCATCATTACTACTACTACTTTATCAAACGAAACAAACTTCTTAAATTTTTTTGAGTACAGACCTAAATAATTGTAATACTTATAATTTATTTCACAATTTAAATTATAGACATATTTTAGCTTGGCGTACTTCACGCTGTTTCTAATAGAAGAAATGATTGTAAATAATTTTTTTTTTATATTTAATGAGAAAACTGACTAAGGGTCTAAAAGCTGTAGTTATTTTAATAAAAAATGATCAGCCCCCATCCCATCAGTGCACAAGATTGTTTGGCGAACTTACCGCGTAACAAACCCACAAAAAACCGAATTGATGAGCACCTTCTGATGTCAGCTAAATAAATTAGTGGGAAAACCGTAAGCCCGCCCGCTTTCACGGCTTTGTCGCGAGAGATTTGTACGATTACCTGCATTAATAATGAGATTAAGTACCAGTCAAAATAAATATGTATCATTTATTAAATAAATGACGTCATGACATTTAATATAATAAAATAGGTTTTTTTTTAACATTGATAGTTTTAATTGTATTAGTCATTAGTGTCCCTCATTTATATGTTTATTTGTCAATATTATTAGTATTAACCCATGAAAACTAAAAGCGTTCTCAAATCGACGCGGATATTTTTTAAGTTTATATAATTGTGGTTGTGTGTCCCAAATATACAATACACACGCTACACTAACTACACAGCACCAATTTTATCGTACCTATGTAAAACCGGGCCGGGATGTTGATTTTAATAAAATTTTCAATAAAATCCATAAAAAAGTCGGTACCTATCACTGTCGATAGTCGATGTATGTTCGTTATTCATTTTTTTTAATAACCCAGGACTTATTAATAAGTACCTTATAATATTTTAGGGCAACCAAGTGATGATGGGACCCTACGAAAGCGAGTGGTGGGTAATGGGGTCAAACCATAGAAAGGATGTGCTCATTCTAACTGAGCAGTTGAAAATATTCCACGCGTACAGTGCGGGGCCATTCAACAAGCTGACCCTTTCGACGTTTATAACAGTAAGTAAAATAAAATTAAGAAGCTGGGACATTGGGCCTTTGGCCTTTCGAGGAGAAGTTTGCATTCCACCGCGATTTCCTATAGCATTATCAGCCGGAATTGAGCCCGCAATCTTCGGCTGCTTCACATGCTCTGGTCACGCTGTCTCGGCAATTTCATCACCGAATCCGATATTGATAAAATACTATAATTGCAACAATATATTTATGAATAATCTATTTCCCTGATCAGGAAACCTTCTTTGTTCAGATTTGCTAAAAACGACGGCTTCGATTAGTTTTATTTATTTTTTCGTACATAATTTTTTTTCTAAGCAAGATTTATTCTTTACAGATCCTAAAAGGGGCCTACAGTTACTACGCGCTATTGAATCAGTCGTAATAAAAACAACTTAGTAATTTTATTATTGTATAAGAAAGTAGACGCTTAGTTAATACTTTAGTACCAACCACCATTCTATACCAACGTAGTACTTTGTAGTTGTTCGCACCCAAAGCATTACCTATGATACTCGTAATATATACGATTAAAACAATTTTCTTTGTTTTATTTACATTATAATACAAATGAAAACAAGCAAAAACAATTTTTACTTGTACTGCTAGCGTACAAGTATTTTTTCAAATTAATTAAGTTTTCGGATCATTGGTAGTGGCAGCCGGCAGACCACTTATGTAGACTAAGCTGTTTAGCGGTTATAAATTGCAATTAACCGGTATCAAAAATGCGCCAAGAAGCTTTGGCGTAATATCTTTTGATATTACTATGTTTCTTTAAAACTTCTTGCCATGTAGATTTTTTTTCTAATATAGACATGAAACTTATTTGATATTGTCGTGGAGATATTTTTAAGATAATTTATAAAAGATAGAAAAATATTTCCATGTAGTTATCAAATTGAGATGTTTCCTTAAAGTCCTGACTGATGCGGGGATTCAACATTTTTGAATTTTATCCTTTTCAATGATATACATATTTTTCATAGAAGATACGAAAGGGCAATTAAGCTGGTTTTGGCAAAATAAAATCAGATTAATCATTAACGTTTACAATGTTTAATCATCAATCAAGAATATCTACAGCATAACAAAAGGAATCAAAATAGTAAAGTGAGGGAGTCAAGTAATTTCCTCTTTTTTACCTATGGGCCACGATGTCACATCTGCATTTTAAAACCTATGTTTGAATATGTCACTCATATGAAAAAAAAACTTCATTTTAAATATAAATACTAGTATAACACTTTGTATTTACATGTAGTATGGTATATTATGACGGCATATTTATTTAGTATATTAGCTGTCAAGCTCGCCGCCTCGCTTGAAGCGGATTAAAACTAAGTCTCAATTTGGAACGTATTTCAGTCTTCAATTTGTGCTCGTTACTAACATTAATCTGCTTCTTTTCACATATGTAATTGGTTATAGTATTATATCAAAACTAAGATCCAAAAGATATCTCCATATTGGAGATACTTTACGCTGATGACGTATGCCTCATGTCCGACAGCATGGAATATCTCCAAAACTATGTTGACGTACACCACCAATCTTGTCAACAGTTTGGCCTGGTTATACGTGCTACCAAGACACAAATCATCAAACAACCACCAACACATTTCCAAGCGGATCCAACGGCACTAAATATGGATGCGAAACCACTAGAGGAAGTCACTCACTTTAAATATCTTGGGAGCAACATTCGATCTGACAACACACTGGCTTCGGAAATCCCATCACGCATTGCCTACACTGCCGCCAATTTTGGAAGACTTACTGATCGTGTGTGGAAATCCCATGACCTCAAATTAGAGAAAGATTAGTGTCTACAAGGCACTAATAATCCCCGTTCTTTTATATGCTCAGAGACATAGTGTATCTACAAATCAGACATAAAAAAGCTTGACACATATCACTTTAGGGTTTCTCCGTTCAATTTTACGTATCAAGTGGCAGGGTCACATTCCTAACTCAGAGGTCCTGCGTCGCTCTGGAATATACGACATGGAAGCTCTTCTGATGCAACGTCAACTCAGATGGTGTGGGCATCTCCTACGCATGGACGATCGTCGTTTGCCTAAAGCTGTCTTTTATTAGGTGTTAGCCAAAGGTAAACGGAAGCTTGGTGGTCAGTATTTGCGATACAAGGACGTGTTTAAAAGACACCTAAAAGCTTGTGACATTGACATAGAATGTTGGGAGGAGCTCGCTTCCCAAAGGTCATCTTGACGTTCTACCATCTACAAAAAGATGAAGAGAATCTACAAAAAGATGAAGAGAAAGAAGAGAAAGACGTTTGAAGAAAGTCGCCTTCACGTACTAGACGAAAAGCGCCAGTTAAGAAAAGAGAGACCTAAGCCTATGTGTAGGATACATTCGAGTCACGCCTACTTCATAAATTGAAAACAAAAGAAACTTTCCCCTGTATGTATTAACTCTTGATGAATATAGTTTTAAATTATATTCGAGATATATGGCAATATTTAAAATACAAGATACTCTAAAAAAACAAGTATGGGGTTAACATTACAAAAAAATCATGTGGTGTATTTTTTTATAACAACCATAAATATTGTTTATACCTTTTCTTAATTATTTATAGAGCTCTTTTTATATAATGTATTATGAAGTAAGAAATTACTGACTAATTATATATCATTTATCATATCTGTTTTTTTTTTATATTTTTTACAATAAAACTGACTTCCACTGCACAAGTATATTAAAAAAAGAAATAGTTCTCTGCTTTTTGACATTTTTCTCTTGTAAGGAAGTTTTATTTTCATTTCTATATACAGATTTATGGTTTTAATAATAATATTTATGAAAAAACGAAAATAAATAAACGTATTAAGAATTAAACAATCGTTTTAAAAAGTAAATCGTGTTTCCATTCATCGTGCAAGAGTTCAATAAACTTGTAAGTCAGATCGGTAGTGAGGCCTTTTAGAAATGTCATTATTGGTTATTGATATTTATAGCGAATGTTTAGTGTATTTTAGCTAACTTTCTAAGTTCTTATTAGTGTTTAAATATACTGATATGGATAACCAAAACCCCCAAGAGAGGACTGTTCCAATACAATACGTGCGTGGATCAAGAGCTTTTCGTCAGTTTAAGAATCCGCCCCAGCCTCATATGTGCATTCAAGATACAATAAAGGATACAACAGAGAAACTGTACATAAACGTACTGGGATGGCAGAAAATCGCCAACCCCAAACAATATTCGGATCCAATACCCTTATATGGTGGGATGCAGGTAAATTAAATAACTGTACAAAGACAGATTAGTGCCGAAAATTGAATTAAAGAATTAATTCTTTAATTCAACAAATCCTATATTGTAAGTCCTTTACATAGTATTAATCACATATATGTGTAATAATTTATTTCTAATTGAAGTATCTACTTTACTGTAATTTATTTTATTTTATATGTACCTATGCTGTAGGTACATCAAGGTTGCGGGCCTAACAGTAATCGACCTCCACTGCTAGTGTTTGCTGTTATGGTTAACCCAGATATATTGAAAGCTAACGGCAAAAATGCTTCCAACCCAACGGTAATTTAAAATAGTATGAGATATACTATATGATTATATTTTCTGATTTTTTTACTTTTTACATACGCTTTGAACCTGAAAAAAAAATTCACAAGAATAAATATATAGGTGTTTGAATGAAAACTAGAAAATATTTATCACATTTAATAATAATTTTACTTAAATATTTAAGATAATATGTGCAAATTGGATAATTTAAAGATTATCAATATATACTTATCATTCAATTGCTATGTTACAGGATCGGGAAGCTCTGGTCAGTCTATTGTGCGACTTTGTGGAGGCTATGAACCCGGGACTGGTGCTAACGAGGAATCCGGTTATATTAAAAGATAGAGATTTGGCAGGAGAGCTGAAAGATGTGTGGCTGGCTGTACAAAATAAGAGAGAACGAGAAAAGGGCTTGAATCAAGATGTTATGTATAAGGTAGAGTAACCATAATATTAGTACATATAGCCTATTCCAACCACTAGAGGACTAAACCCAAATAAACAACTTTGATACCAATCATTGGTCACCGATATCAATTGAAGCAATATCATTGACAAGATTGTCAAGATCTGTCAAGATCTTGAATTATCTATGATATTCACTTTGGATTCACAAAAAATGGCATTTAAATTAATATGGTTATAACTAGTTAAGTGGAATAGTGTTGTATTATAAGTAAAGGTAAATTAATCAAGAACTGTTTATAGTGCGTAATACAGCAGAGCAATTAGAAAATTGCATACAATTTGTAAATCTACGGTTTGTTTACCTTTACTCTATTGGAATAGGATATACATGTGTATTTTACTCACTCACTAATTTATTTTTCTTATTTATAGGTGTATGATATTGATGGTATTGGAAGTGAGGATGTCAATGAAGATGATCAAAATAATGGCAGAAACTGTAAAACGTATGACAATGGAACTACAAACCGAACACCGAACTTTGACAAAAAGAACACAGTGAAATCATCAAAGCAAATACTCAAGAATGCCGGCCAGAAGTCAGAATTTGATTCAGGAATGAACAACTATCAATTGAATCAGAATCATTTTAATAGAGACAATAAAAGTGGGAACTCAGATGCAGACACGACTTACTGTACACCTGTATATGGACAAATAGTGTCGAGTAGAGAAAATCACAACCAAATCAACGACATACAACAGAAATTCTCAACAAATGAAATGACAAAACCATCTAGTTCATTTAAAAAAGATTGGCAATCTCCACCAGGAAAACCTTCACAAGGTTGGGATGAATTTTCAAAACGCATTCTATCAATAAAAACAAATAATGATGGTGATATCAAAAAGCAAAAATCGAAAGCTGAAAAGACAAACAAACCAGTGAGTAATGGCAAGTCCCATTTTGATTTTTTCCCAGTGTTTGACAATAAGACTACTGTTAGCGATGATCCCCAAACACCGACAGATGCCACAGGTAAAAGTTTAGTAAAGGAACAAGAAATAGAAAATGAAGACAATTCTAAAATAATTATAGACCCAATGCAAAAGCTAGTTTTGCATTCGACTGATAACAAATTATGTGATAATAAGACAAGTGCTCTCAGCTCATTTAGCTCATAATTTCATAGCTTTTACAGAAAACTTTTGTATGGCGATATGTATTGGCTTAAATGTTGTTTATGAGACATGTATTTAAAAATAGGATGAACAAGGTGGCTAGTCAAGTACACGGATAGAACAAAATAGTGATTCAGATTTATAATTTTAATTTGTGTAATGTATCAATAGTTTGCATGCATTAGGACGAGTCATTATTAATCATAAAATCGACCAATTTAAATTAATTTTCCAATCTCATTCTGATCCTGATGTTGTGTGGTGATGAATGTATTGTTAGCAGGAACTGAAGTGCTACATATATTACAATATCTGCATCTCTGTTGGCCATTTTTTCTAGTTATAGGCACTGAGATGAGGATATTGTAAAGTTAAGGGATATTTTTTGCATGCAGTGTGTTTGCTAAAGACAATGGTTGTGTATTTTTCTTAGTGTTTTATAAAATGGTGGCCAAATCCACTCAATTTCTGAGCACTCATTTTTATATTATAACATAGTGATTTTGTATATTGCTATATATTTTTCATTGTTGCCAATTTTGTAATAAAATATCAAAATTCGAATATTAAATTTATTGCTCATAATTAAATTAAACTTGGAGAAAGAATTATTTAAAATTATCGAAACTATGACAATCAATGTAATTATTTGCATTTAAGAGTTTTTGCTTATTACTATATATGATCTCTTAATAATTATAAGAAATTGTTATAACGTTTGTCATTCTATTTGAATGTTGCCCACGAGTATCCAACACTGCCATGTGACGCTTCATTCTTCTCTTTTCACTTGTACCCAATACATTATTTTATCTCCACTCTTTGAACTTTATAAATAGTATTATTACGTGTTTGTTATATAGATTATAGAGATAGTTTACACAGATATAATATGTACTAACGAGTTTTAATATTACGTGCAATTTTATAAATTTCATTTTTTTTATTTTTAATAAACATTGTGTCTTTTCATTAGAAAAATGACACCAACAGTTTTATAATTCGAAAACATTTGAACCAACATGGTTATGTGCTTCAGAATTTTATATAATAATTTTAGTATTGCATTTTTTTTTAACTTTTTGTAATTAATTCAATTATATTTAATGAACGGTAAATAGCTATAATCACCTGTTATTTTTGGTGATAAATATTCAATTAAAACAATGTAATGATGATGTGTCTTTAACCAAAAGACTCTCAACGAATTATTATGATATGTAGTATGTCGGAACAAGAGCCCATCAAATAATTATAAATTTAGTTCATGGAGAATACTCATTAACATAGCTGATAATTGAGCTTTTGGAAAGTTAAAATAATAAACTAAGTTTTACATTAATATTTAATACGTAACGAAGAAGACTAAAAAAATGTATCTTTACAATCTCATCATACATTGGCTTGTACTATGTTGTTGTTCAAAAGTTGTTGCGATTAATTTATAAAATAAAGTCGGCCTGATTTAATCATTCCTTTAGTAATGATATAGAATCGTAATCCATGTTGTTTTTACAAAATTAGAAATATAAAAAATATTTTGTATTTTTTGCGTTATTTACAAGGTTAATTCGTGTTGGTTGCATTTATTTTTCACATAAAATATTATTTGTATATTTTTTGACATGGTTCTTTATTATTTAGATTTAGTTTTGTAATTGAAATGGAAGTATTTCTGATTTATAATTAGTTATAGATTTTTTATCAGTGTAGCCATAAATATGCAGTGTCAAATGATTATGTTCCTTTGCTATTAAAAGCTTTTTAAATATATAGATTTATATGGTTGATTTTTAGCTGATGTAACTTTGTAGCTAGTCTTATATTTGCAATATTATAATACAGCAATAGCATTTATTCATTTATTAAAGTATTGTAACATCGTTAATGACACATTTAATATTTATCTGTCAAAACTCATGTTATTATTTGAATGCAATAATTATACATGTACTGAAATTAAATTGTTTAGTTGTATTTCCAAAACGTGTCAGTAATATTTGTACATTGTACCTTATGGTTATAAAGGAATTACTATCGGATCTCTTGTTTACCTACAGTATTTAAAATTACATGTCATTTACAAGACTGGTTCGGTTGTTTTATTGTATTTTTATTTCCTAACTTTCTTATGCAATAGGCAGGCGAATGGGCCACCATATGGTAAGTAGTCACCATTGCCCATATATATTGGCATTGTAAGAAATGTTACCTTCCTACCTTGGGAACTAAAATGTTATGTCCCTCGTTACCTGTAGTTACACTGACTCATTTACCCTTCAAACCGGACCTCAACCCAGTTTTGCGGTAAATTATCTGATGAGTGGGTGGTAACTGGTACTGGTTTTAGCTCATAAGTGCTTAACGTAAAAAGCATATTCCTAATTCATGCTATAAAGAGGAAAATGAAAACATAGCCGCCCTAGATCAACAAATCCATTTAAATTTAAAAACAAATTAAATGTGTTCTTAGGTTAGGTTGTTATTGTATATCCGTGCCTTGTATATGACTAGGTTGTTATTGTATATGACTGCCTCATTGGTCTAGTGGCTTGATATAAGGCCGCAGACCCGGAGGTCCTGGGTTCAATTCCCAGGTCGGGCCAATAAAACTGGTGGTAGAGCTTTGTGCAAGCTCGTCTGGGTAGGTAGGTATTGTTGTGTTCCGGTTTGAAGGATGAGTGAGCCAGTGTAATTAGAGGCACAAGGAACATAAAATCTTAGGTCCCAAGGTTGGTGGCGCATTGGCGATGTAAGCGATGGTTAACATTATTTACAGTGCCAATGTCTAAGGGCGTTTGGTGACCACTTACCATCAGGTGGCCCATATGCTCGTTCGCCTTCCAGTTCTATAAAAAAAATGTTATTGGGTTTTTCTGTTAGAAAATTCTCAGTAGCAGCCCGGAGTCTGGAAGTTGGAAGTGTGTTCACTCCCGTGCCTCGAAAAGCACGTAAAGCCGTTGGTCCTGTGCCTGAACTCTTGCCGGTCGTGTCGGATTGCCGTCCCATCGGATTATGAGAGTTAGGGAATAGAGAGTGCACCTGTTTTGCGCACACTTGTGCACTATAATATCTCCTGCGTAGTTGGCTAATCTCTCTTGAGATTGGCCGCCGTGGCCGAAATCGGTCTGTAGGACATTATTATTATTATTGTATATATACAGGGTGACTGGTGAATTAGTATCAATATTTTAGGAGCATAATCGGTACATGATTCTCATTCGAATTATGTAAAAAAAATAGGTACTTTGACCAAATTTACAAAAATTTTACTTTTAATAAATAAAGTGTGGACATATTTCCGCGGCGCGTGCGGCGTGGTGTTTGCCACCCGCAACCCCTGCCCCGCGGCTAATTAGTCGGGCGAGCGCCGCCGTAAGGTTCGTCCATCTTCCCCCCCTAGCGATCGATCTTACGCGTATACCTAATCTTTCGTGTGTGAGTGTGACCCGTCATTAGTAATTAGGTATGGCTTATCAATACACAAATGCAGAATACTGTTAAAAGTGACCCATTCGTGTTAAAGCGTGTGAAAGACAATATGCGTAAACGTGCCGAACTGTTTATCACACGAGCAGGAGCTCACTTTGAACATTTGTTAAGGTTAGTGTAGTTATGTAGGTAAATAGGTAGTTAAATGATTGACAATCGTTGTAAATAAGTATGATTCCATTTTTAAATACGCCGGAAATACCAAGATAGGTAAACAGTTAATTTTTGTCCCAAGTTCATATCATTTACCTAGTCAACAAATTTGTTGCTTAAACGAGTGAAATATTTTGGTATTTTTGCCTGTCCTAAGCCAGGTTTAAAGTATGAAGGAGGATTGGATCATGCTTGTTTATCAAAGGTAGCCTGCTACCCTGTTAACACGCAGCGGCGTTTGGACGTAGGTAAAGTACCGCGCGATAACTAAATGTACCTAACTGTGTTGTGTCGTCAGCGCAGCTAGGGTGTCCACATGACGCGTAATTAATTACATAACTTTTGGTTAACTTTACTTAGAAGTTTATTAATATTTATGTTATATGTATTTTTTTTTTTGGTCATATATGGTCGTCAAATATCACGTCCTTAAGTATTGATAGTATTCAAACAGTCACCCTGTATATATATATATATATTACCGTTAATAGGCAATAGTGTCTTTTGCATAGCTTTCTTGCATGCTTGGTGGCTTTATTAAAGGCTCTCTTTTTTAGGCGTATGTCCCTCGCTTTGCGGTTACGAGCATCAACCCAGGCCAGGTACGCTTGATTCTTCAACGCTTCTGCGCGTCTGCATTCAGGCGCAAACCAAGGCTGAGCTAGGGTGGACAGTGGCTTGTCTGAAAACGGAATAAAATATTCCATAGCCAGACGTAGCAAATCTGTCACACTTTGCGCGCTAATCGAGGAATCACCAGAAGAGAAGCACACACGCTGTCAAGGATAGCATGCAAGGAAAGAGCGCATTCCTTCCCAATCTGCTGACTTGTATCGCCACACCCGCCGAGTTCCAGTGGGACTGGCGTTGGGCAAGAAGTAGACAGTTACAGATTTTACCAGACAGTGGTCGGACTTACCTAACGGTGAAGAGATCGTTACTGAGTAACAGTCTGGATCAGTTGTCAGCAGAAGGTCCAAGCAATAGGCTTTATGCGAGTCAACGTCGGGTACCCGTGTAGCACCATGGACTAGCCGGGTAAGATCTAATGCTAAAGCTAGCTTTCGTATCTCTAACCCATCATGGTCAATGTCCTGGTATGGAGATAGCCACTCCTTGTGGTGGGCATTAAAATAACCCAGAAACACTAATTGGGCAGTGGGGTACAACTGTTGAGCCACCTCAGCCGCCTCACTGAGGTATTCTGTAAGCCTTGTTGTCTCCTGATTCCCGCTGTGCGAACGGTAGACACAGGCATACAGGATATTCTCCATACCCGTGTCCACCAAACCCCAAAGTACCGATAATGTAGTGTCTTCAAATCGTCGGAGACGCCGAAAGCAGATGTCATTCCGGACGTAAACGCATACGCCTGCTCGTGATTTAAAATTGTTCTACGATACGATACGTCGGACAACCAATCTGCGTCTCCGTAAGAAACAAGAGGTGGGGTTTCTCAGTCTCAAGGTGGTAGTGGACTGGCACGATATTAGAGTGCAATCCTCTAATGTTGCTGAGGTGCACTTTAAGCGATAGGGAGTGCAACCGCTGTGAAACTTTCCTCTTTTTTCGTTTCTTGACCATTGTAGCATCAGAGTACTTGATACAGGGCAAGAGTCGGAAGTAGAACGAGGCGCCATGCTGCTAAGACACGATGATACGCACAAGGAATATCGTGCACACTAATGGGGGACTAGGCTGGAGACTGTGGGGACGCCCGAGCCCTCCCAAGGAAGTCCATCGGGCCCTCTCATCCGGTCGCCGACCGGCACGATGGCGCATCCTCGGGATTTTTCGACAGTTAGCGGGGTAGCCTTTTGCGAGTGGCTAGCTCACTACTTGGGCCCCCATCTATCTGCGGGCGGCCATCTCCCGATGTGGCGATTCCAGTGTGCATTATTTCGATGTTCTGCAGAGACGCAACTGTTCTGACCCGACTCGCGAAATGGTGTCACCGGACATCGTACCGGAACACAACAGCGTTGCTAGGCGTACCGCCAAGCAACGCTGTTGTGTTTTTGTTCGGCTTTGTTCGGTGGGTGGTCACTAACCACGGCTGAAGCCTACCACCAGTTAGTGTGTCACCTGATTGGCACCACCCAGGGACCACGTGTGGGGTTAGGTGTTAAGGGTATTCTCCCACGGACGAGGGTGGCTCGGTCTCCGACCTGAGATTCGAGATGATTGTATTATATGCTGTATAGTAGCGAATTTCGTTTTGACTGCTACTCATGGCGTAACTTTATTTTTCCTAAATATAGAAAAGGGATTTATGTTTGTTTTGTATGGCTTAGATAACATGTAATTTTCTAATCGAAAGGTCTGAAAAGAAAAAGAGCTTAAAGAACCTGATTTTGAGCAGTGTTTTCATTCAAGTCGCAAAAATTTAGTCATTGTTTATTTCTCAGTCATATTGTCAGTGGTTTATTTATATAACCAATAATAAATTATAATCACTGCAATTCTAGTATGACGACATCGTTAATTTCGTCAAGTTGATGTAGAAAAAATTAATACATGCGAATGTGTTGACGATTATTCATTTAAAATTAAAGCTACACAAAATATACATATCTTGCCAAACAATAATTCGAGTGACGAAACGCATCACGAACACGCATATGTAAATATTATGGTTTTAATGTTTTGGTTCTAGGAGTTGCATGTACCATAAGTAGATTTGAACTTATAATGAAATTATTATGATGTTACTTCTGTGGTTAATTGGTTTACGCGCGCTTTTTGCTGTCAGACAAGTATGAATTCAATTCATATTCAGCCATATGTCAAAATTCAAACGACAAACTGAAAGTGAACTGTGAAGCGTAAATATTTATATGAACTATAAGCTATAAGAGTAAAAGTGTTCTGTGACTATAACACGAACATATAAAAGGATTTGTAGTGTATTTTAATTTTGTGTATTAAATAATTAACATATTAACAACTGATTAAAAATATGTCTGGAAGAGAAGTTACTGGTGAGTCTTGAGTTAAAGCAATGAGTTCGTACATATATTTATGTAATCGTTTAAAACTCATTGCAAACTGTCTTTTGTAGGTAAAAGTAAAAATAAAACACGCAGTAGTCGGTCGGGTCTTACGTTTCCTGTCGGGAGAATACATAGGATTCTTCGTAAAGGAAACTTTGCGCCTCGTATTGGTTGCGGGGCAGCCGTTTATATCTCAGCAGTGCTTGAATACCTTTCGGCTGAAATTTTAGAACTAGCTGCCAAAGCTGCACAAGATAATGGAAGATCAAGGTGAGACTTCTTACAAATATAATAATTAATTGACTTAACTGTAACTGCGAATATACATAATAATAATTTAAAAAACAATCTGCATTATACTTTTTCAAATTTTTTTTTTTATAGAATTTCACCTCGTCACATAATGCTAGCAATAGGTAATGATGATGAATTGGACAAAATGCTGAGTGGAGTGACAATATCACAAGGGGGAGTTATGCCAAAGATACAGCCCCAGTTGTTACCAAGGAAGACAGCTATGAAGAACTACAGTAATAGTAATAATGCTGCCGGCTCATCTCAGGAATACTAAGATTATAATTTATTATGAATTAAGTAGTTTATAGAACCTGAACGTATTGAAAGAAAATTGTTAGAAATATAATTAAGCAAAATGCTGTCAATTAAGAAATAAAATATTTCTTAATGTATTGTAAATGTTGTGTCATTATGTTTGTTTATTCCTTTTCTAAATACTTTATATTTTGTGAAAATTGATTATAAAAGTGCAGTAATTTTAATGTTTTTATAATAAGTGATGAGTTAAATGTTGTTTGTTGCAAATGTAATTTTAGTGCATTAGAATATTATTTCAATAAATACAATATAAGTACTAATTGTATTTCTGTTGCAACCTTGTAACATACTTAATGACAGTGTCAGCTTATTTTTAAATGAAATACAATAAAATTATTTCCTTATAGTTTTGTAGTCACTTACTCAAGCGACTAACAGAGTAAGAATAATAGATAGTACACATGGGCGATGGAAGGGATGGTTATTACTTTTTTATAGTGCCAATATCTATGAGTGGTGGTGAACTATTGTATTAAAAAAATAAAATAACAGGCCACCTTTTTTAAGAGTATTTGTCTCACAATGTAAGACGAATGTACAATGAGCCACCACACACATAAAAGCTATAAACAGAACCTAAAAATAAATAATGGCATGAAAAAATATGCAGGGCGTGTGCTTTATGCATATATATTATTATAGGAATTAGAGAGAATAATTCTTCAGAGCTGTGATACAGTCTATAGAAAGCGCCCAGCGCTACTATCTCTCGACGCAATTGTAAAGGCTCGAGGGTGTTTGTGACCTTTACGTCGCCAATAATGCGGACCGCACGTCGCTGCAACCGATCCAAGGCCTCAAGTAGGTACTTAGCGGAGCCATCCCAAAGGTGTCAGCAATATTCAACGCAAGACCGTACCTGTGTTTTATACAGCAGGCACAGTTGTTGTGGCGTAAAAAAACGCCGCACCTTGTTCAGAACTCAGAGTTTCCGTGAAGCTGTTTTTATAACAGGGTCGATGTAATCCCTTGGACTAGGATCGCAGCGAACGTCAATCCCCAGCTTGGCGATTTTGCTTTGTATCACCAGAGAGCGGGAAGAAGGGAAAATGGTGACTTTTTCGCTGTGAGAGCGCATACCTGTGTATTATTAGCATTAAATTCAACAAGATTATCAGAGCCCCATTTAGCGATGAGCTCTAACGTCCTATCGAGTTCAATGACAAGATCCTCCCGCCTCTCCTCAATTTCCGCTCGCCCAGCCACTGCGCGTCCATGGTATCCACCATGCACTGTACTATTGTCTGCATAGTAATGTATGTGCCTAAGAGAGAGCATATTATTAATATGCAAAAGAAAGTGTGGGAGATAGCAACGACCGGACCGACTTCGGCCACGGCGGGCAAACTCAAGAGGGATTAGCCAACTGCGCAGGACATATTATAGTTTTTTTTTATGCTATTCACCTGAAGGAAAATAATTAGGTACCACCGCCCACGGACCCCTGCAACACTCGAGGGCTTGCAGGTGCGTTGCCCGCCTTTAAGGAATGAGTACGCTCTTTTCTTGAACGTTTTTCGATAGCTGGTTCCACAGAATGGTTGTGCCAGGCAGGAAAGGTGTACCTTCTATTAACTGACTCTCATAATCCGACACGACCGGAGAGTTCAGCCACAGGACCAACGGCTTTTCGTGCTTTCCGAGGTACGTGAGTGTACATTCTTCCAACTTCCAGACTCCGGGCTAAGTATTTTTGACAGAAAAACCCAATAACTTTTTATTGGCCCGGGATTTGAACCCAGGACCTCGGGGTCTGCAGCCTTATATTTAGCCACTAGACCAACGAGCAACGAGCAGGCAGAGGCAGTCTTAGCACTTTACTGTGTAGGCGAATAGATCGATTGCCGAATGTTTGTAACTTATTGATTAAAAAATATACGGGATAAAATGCTTATTTTACTTATAAGTCGGGGTGGGCAGCTATTGTAATATAAATTTATTAGGCGTTGATAAGTCAGCAAATTATGATGATACAAAATACAAATTACAAAATAAATTAAATGTGACCTTACAAATAATATAAGCACGTTGTTCGATAATCTTCCGTACTCACACAATCGTACATCGCATATATTCATTAAAATAATATTTAATAATATTATTATTGCCGATCGAATCTTCAGCTTCGGCTTCGACAACATTCGGCTAAAATGGGCCGAAGTTTTGGTCTTCATTATATTGTTTAATTTTCCAAAATTTAGCATTTATGTGACTAAAGTTCAGAAGAACTTAAATAGTTCATTTATTAGTCAATACAACACTGGAAATAAAAAATTGAAACTTTATGTGACTAAACCTTTATGTAAAGAAACTTTTAAATATATGTATTTATTAATTGTTATTGTAAATTGCAAAATAATTACTAATTGCTATTATATCGATGTGTCAACAGTATTGCCAGATCATTATAATCGATATTATTTTGATTTGAACAAGTTTATACTTTTTGGGGCACGTTTCTTAAAATAATAGAGCTAATTATCGAGCCTTTTACTACATTATTGTATTGTTATTGTAATATTACTACGTAAAAAAGTATAATAAGTATTAATAAATTATGTTTCTCTATGCTTTTGACATTACAATTTACAATCAATGCGTAATGGGTACATCACTACTCTGTAGTATAGGTATGAATAATTGTAAAATTATAAATGACATGACACGATTGACACGTCAGGCTATGAGGCTACCGTTGTTCTTGTAGCGCGGTGCTTACTAATTTTCTCTTATTTAAAACATATAATGGAAATAATTTAAAATGGGTGGACAAAAATTTGAATATGATGAGAGTGGAGCAACATACTTTTATTTTGTTTTATCGTTCCTTGCGCTAATATTAGTGCCGGCGACATTTTATTATTGGCCAAGAAAAAGGAAAGAAGGTATGTTCTGCTCTTATATATGAAATAATAAATATTCCTCGAGAATTCCTGTTTAAATTGTTATTAGCATTTGATTTTCTGTGAATAACATTTGTATCAGACTTCATTTAATATATTAACTGATTAAAGATTTCAAGTCACGTTACTGTTCACGGTACATGTAACTTGTCGCGTTGATATTTGATGTGATAACGTCGTATTTATCAGCCTCCGTTTGAATTTCCAGATCCAGCCAAACAAGCAGAACTATGTCAGTGTCCAAGTTGCATACAAAAACAAATAATCATAGAACAGTCCCAACCATATAAGAATGTTAAAAATTTCTTTATTATGTTAGCAATTATCTCAGGATGGGTACTGTTCGCTTTTCTTGCTATTAAAGTTTCCCAATTTGATTACGAGATGTCTAATTTTGACCCATATGAAATATTAGGATTACCTCCCGGAGCAACACAAGCTGAAATAAAAAAATCTTATCGTAAGCAATCTTTAATACTTCACCCTGATAAGGAAACGGGAGATGAAAAAGCTTTTATGAGATTAACAAAAGCATATCAAGTAAGTTGTGTTAAGTTTTGAATGATAAATATGACTGACTTTTATTGAAAATAACTCGAGCAATATTTAATTAATTACTAATATTAAACTGTATCATTATTGTTAATTTATTTCCTTTATGTAAAAAAAGTGTACATATCATATTTATTTGATAAATGCTTTTTGTGAGGATATTCTTTAGTATATGTCATCAATAGATATATTCATTGTATAAGAGCAATACTAAATGAATATAAGTGACAATTAATGTTTTTTTTAGGCTCTAACAGATGACGAAGCAAGGAGAAATTGGGAGAAATATGGCAACCCAGATGGGCCTGGAGCTATGAGCTTTGGTATTGCTTTACCAAGCTGGATCGTAGAAAAAGAAAACAGTGTATGGGTGCTAGGACTGTATGCATTAGTGTTTATGGTTGCATTACCTACAGCAGTATGTATCATATTTGTATTGTCTAACATTACATGCACATGGCCAACAATTAACTATACTGACTTTATATCAAAAGTAATTCAACTTCATTTAATTTCAGGTTGGTACCTGGTGGTATCGCTCCATCCGGTTTTCAGGAGAACAAGTGTTGTTAGACACAACACAAATGTATTTTTATTTCTGCCATAAAACACCTTCAATGCCTTTAAAGAGAGCTCTGATGATTTTAGCGGCATCATGTGAATTTGACAGACGACACAATTCAGAAATCATTGAGAGAATAACTGATAATGAGGAAGTTCCTATGGTATGATTCAAGAGTGCCCTTTTTTTTTAATTAATATAATATGTACAATTAATATAATGTGTAACATTAATAAAAAAATCATTTATTTTAATTTGTCAATTTATAAGTAAGTCTAAAAAGTAATCATAAAAGTATATCATATAAAAGAATAAGAAGTGTGTGACTGCATATATTTAGTTAAATCATTAATGCAAGATTAATCAGTGCAATCCTATCACTTATGTATATCAAATTGTGAATTACTTAAAACTAATTTATTTTTCTTACCTAAGAGCTTTTGTTTACACTTTAAACATATGTACATTACAAAATGTGTGGATTAAACTGATCAATCAGCAACCAGATAGAAGAATGTGCAATTCATTTAATAATAGAAAATTATTAATGCTTAATTACAGTTACTGCGTGAGCTGCCAAATTTGGGCGAAAAAAATAAGGAGCAACCATTATGTCGGCCTTATAGTATTAAGGCTCGAGCGTTGTTGCACGCGCACTTGTTGCGCATGCGCCTGCCGCAGGACACGTTGGAGGTCGACCGGCGGTACATCGTCTCGCGCTGCCCAGACCTCATTGTGGAGATGGTGAATTGTGTTAATCAGCTCATTGCTCTTGCATACGCTAGAAGAAGTGAGTCAAAGATATTTTATAGCAACTTCTTTACAAAAATACATTGATTTTACATAAATTTAAAATTGTATGTGCAATAATTTCACAGTACATTTACAATATCACAAGGTTAGGTACATAACATCACTAGAATTATCAGAATTATGTGTAATATGATCAATTTCTTATAATTAGTTTATTTTAATTATGTGTTCTGTTTATATTTCAGTACCTCGTTTACCAACCATTGGAACAATCGAAAATTGTATGAAGCTTTCTCCAATGATAGTTCAGGGACTGTGGGACAAAAAGTCGCCCCTACTGCAGCTGCCATATATAACAGACGACCACTTGAAATATTTTGTAAATCGTAAAAAACCTATCAAATCTCTGTTGCAACTCGCTCAACTATCTGGTGAAGAGAGGAGACAGGTTCTTCGATTTTTAAATGACAAACAGTTTGAAGATGTAATGAAAGTGCTGGGCAACATGCCTTACATCCATTTCCAAGTTAACACTGAAGGTATGCATCATTTCTTCACACAAGTTTTCGTTTGCTTGGTTCGCTGTTTGTTTTTTATTGTTTAATGAACAAGTAAGATTTGGATCGAAAATACAAGTGCATTTTAATGATGTTGCAGTTATCGACGATGAGAACTCTACAGTAGTGACAGCCGGCGCCATAGTAACGGTGACCGTGTTCCTCCGTAGGACCAACATGAAGGAGCTCTTTGGAGACACGAGTATTAAAGAAAAGAATACTATGAAGTAAGTCCTGTTTCTTAATAAACTAAATAAACTCGCTCGCGTTTAGGGGGACAGGTATAAGTGTTAGGTATTAAAATGTCCTTCCTTGGCGTTCAATCTTGTTTCATACCAAAGTTTTATCAAAATCGGTTCATTGGTTTAGCCCTGGAAGTGTAAAAATTTAAATAAAGGCTGACTGAGCAGTAAAAAAAACAACAAGTATAATGGAAGAGAATGTAGTCCGTATCATAATAGGCATGATGACTGATTTTGAAATAACCTTCTATAATGTAGGTACACGTCTACTATTACTGAAAATAATTTTATTTCAGTAATAAACTAACTGCTTACGCAAATAATTGCATTTTTATTTACCTATTTTGAATTTCGCTCGGAAACACCCGCAGGTGTCATGGCGCCTGAGGTGACGTCACGTCTCAGAAAACGACAGTAAACGTTGTATTGTGTCTATACCCAACGAAGAAAGGCAGAAAGTATTGCGTATTTCCTAAGGTTAAAAATGAATTCCAAAGTTTAACAACGTGCAATACGATGCAAAATTAATTTTGAAACGCGTAAACACAACAACTGTTCAAGAGAGACGGTTATAAATAAAAAGGCGTGACGTCATTCGTTCTGATAAGCGTTTCAAATAAAATGGCCGATTGCAGAATTTTATACTTTTATTTTATTAAAAATCTTATTAATCCCAATGTGTATATTAAAATGGGATCATCTTTTAGAATCCTTTTAAAATAGTTTCTTCTCTAAAATCATTTTTTTTTTTAATTCTTTAATACTGTCATCATGCCTATTAAAAAACACATAACACAAACATTAATCTTTTAACAATCTTACAGGGATGACGAGGATGGTGGTGGAGAAAACGGAGAGAAGGGAGAGAATGACAAAAATGACAAAAAGGATGCGCAAAAACGACCAGTCTGGATGAAACAGAAAAAGCACGCGCCGGCCAAGAAGAGCAAAAAGCCAGCGCCCAAACAACAAGCCAAGCCGGCACCGGCACCAGCGGCAGCACCAGCACAGGCACAGGCACAGGCGACCCCCGCCACTGAACAGAAGTCTAAAGATAAGGAACCAAAGAAAAAAGACGACGAAGGTGAGAGGACGTGTTGTGACCATTGTGTTCATACTAAAAATAATTTAATTCATTAATAACTGAAATATTATTATGATTTGATGATGTCATACATATGATTGTGCGAATCTTGTAAATGTTGTAATTGCATGACAATTATAGCTTTTTCAAATCATGATTGTTCATAATAATAGTGCAAAAAACAGTTGATTCTGAGTCGATTGTGAAAAATACTTTTAAAGAATAGAGTATATAATTTTTATTATATTTAAAATGCAAACTTTTAAGGCGGCAAACACTAACATAGCGTAACGATAGGTCAAGGCGAGGACTCCGACGAAGGCAGCTCCGACGAATCCGGCTCCTCCAGCGAGGGCTCCGGAGACAAGTCCGCGCCCGACGCAGAGGACGACGACCAGTGGGACAAGTTCCAGAAGCGGATACAGAAACGAGAGCGGCTCGAGGGACGCTCCAAGAGCTCGCACCCCGTGCACTGCCCCTACTTCCCGGCGGTAAGGTCGCCACGCCGGCAGGCGGCGCCGGGTAGCCGCGCCGACCGCACTGTCACTGTCGCTGTCTCTGTCCGCAGGAGAAGCAGGAGTACTGGTGGTGCTACATCTGCGACCGCAAGTCCAACACGCTGCTGACGGCGCCGGCGCACGTCACGGCGCTCGTGTCGGCGCACGAGCTGCAGCTGCGCTTCACCGCGCCGCGCTGGCCCGGCCTCTACACCTTCGTGTGCTGTCTGCGCTCAGGTACGCACTCACGCGCACACACGCGCACCGCCACCGGCCGCGCCGCCGCACGCACGTGTAACGCCCCGTCTCGCTTCAGATTCGTACATCAAGATGGAGCAGGAGCAGGACATGAAGCTGGACGTGAAGGGGGCGGCCGCCGTGCCCGCCGAGCACCCGCAGTGGGACCTCAGCGACTCCGACTCGGAGAACAACGACGAGGTGAGCGCTGGCGGTGTACGGGCACATGAACGGGCAGTCGATTGGAAATCACAGACCGACGCTTCGGTCTTATTTATTTGTAGAGTTAAACATATGTTCCCCTCCCCTTGGCCTATGACGTCATAATCTCGGTGGAGCGGAGTGCGGAAGTGTTTCTGTTATTTATTTTTGTTGAACATGAAATCGTGACTAAAGGCGTAATTAAGCGTGAAGTTTTGGTAGGTTTTATATTTTATCAATATATATTTTTATTAGAATGATAAAACACGTAAAACGTGTTATAATAATAATTTCAATTTTTGTCCTTATTCGTCACTTTAGGATTTTTTTTTAAAAAGCGGTGTTTTATAAGGCTCTGTCTAGACCGCGACTAACTGAAGGCTACTCTTAAAGATATTTGTATAAGTTTATAATGTTTGTTGATGAGAGCGTGTTTACTTCCCCAGGGCGGCAACGAGAGCGAGTTTACAACAGACGACGAGGTGGAGGAGGAGTAATATTATACTAGTTATTTTTATAGAGTTTTTAATGAGGTGTGCGAGGAATAAACTTGTTGTATGGTTTGAGAGCGGTGAATATAGTAACTTTTATATTCAAAATCTTTTATTACCTATTTATATTTTTGACAAAACATTTAGAATATAGTATCAGTCTAATTCAATGAAAATGTATTTTTATTAAATATCATTTTGCCACAAATGCTTTTGTTGAAATAACAGTATAACTGTTTGGGTCAAGGCATGAACTTATCTAGTCTATAGCCTTCCTCATGAGACGCGCTCGAGAGCCCGTCTCGCCTATTGACTCCAAATATACAAACTTTTCAGCTTTATAATACAGATTAAAAGAATATCTTGTATTACATATTGTTTGTTTTCTCCGACTACAAAATCTACAACCGAGAACTAACACCTTGGTTTTAAGAGACACTGGCCTGTACAAATATACACTTGGTGACCTTCCTTATCGTACAACAACAGCATTTTTTTAATTGTTAAATTAATAAGTTGTCAATTAATACCTGACTATGTGAACAATGCTCGTACTCTGAACGAGTACTTTGTCGTAGTGTCAAAAAACAATAATAAAAATAAAATTCACTACGCCCGACTTTAGATGTGTAACACGTATTTTGCTTTTTAATGGGGAATATCACCAATATCATCTATGAGCCTAAAAGATACAACTCGGCAGCATTCGGAAAAAGAACTGTTGTTAAATAAACAGTGCTGTCACTGGCCCGGTATCGGGGCCATACCCGACGCGATATCGCGTGCCATCTGAGCTGCAGTGGCACGACGGAACTCTTATTGGAAAAAAAACGCGCCATTTCTGATATTTTCATGCTCCCTGACAGACGCTGTGGCGTCGCAAGAACCGGTGACCCCACTGGTGAGTGTCCATCCTCGAATGTCCCCACTACCGCTTTTCTACGTCTATGTTTTGAGACAGTAACATTAAACCATTAAATAAATAGGTAATGTATGTAAGCAGACACCTATGTGAGTCAAGTGCCAACCACTAGGGGCGTTACAATGCAACTATATATTAGAATAGCTGCCCGCTTCGACTTCGTACGAGTAAAATTCATACAAAGTTACCTCTCCTATTTCACCCCCTTGAAATTGAAATTTAACCCCAAAATATTTTTTTTTTCTTTTCATAATTATTTAAAATAGGTAGACACTAAGACAGATTAGTAAATGAGCCACCTGATGGTAAGTACCCATAGACATTGTAAGAAATATTATTCAACTTTCCGTCTGGTGGTCTCCTGCTCGTTTGCCCCTTTTACATAAAAAAAAATGATGACGATGCCCTCCCGACCGATGTCGTCCTTGATCAAGATCTAAAATAATGTATGATATGATGTATGCTAATATGGATTCGTTAAAACGTAGCTGAGGTTGTTGAAAGGTTAGCCAACTGCGCAGGACAGATTATACACACTTCTGCCCGACCTGGGGTTTGAACTCAGGTCCTCCGCGTCTGCGGCCTTACATCTAGCTACTAGAGTAGACCAACGAGGCTTAAATAAATATATATATATTACTCCAAAACTTTTGTATTGTATTATATAGCAATTAACAAATCGCACCGAATATGTTCTATATAATGTACGTTGTTTCCGTACTCCTTGGAATTGGAATTGCCATTGGAATGCCGTGCAGTGCCGGATTAACCATGGGGCCGCTCCTGGGCAATACACGTCTCGGGCCCCTTTACCATTTTCTAACTTGCTAAAATATTTTTTTTCTGCCACAACACATGCTGAACGAATCTTTTCAAATAGAAGATATTTTGCTTCAACAATTTTATAAACAAGGAATTTTAAAAATTTAATTTCTGCCTGTGGGCCCTGAGCTGATGGGCCCCTAGGCAGTTAACCACATCGCCTAATGATTAATCATACAGACACAGGCCCAACGGCTTACGCGTTTCTCGAGTCACGAACTGTTAAAACTGCTAACCGCCAAATTTCGGATACTAAAAATTTCTTGTCAAAAAAAACCATAACTTTTTACTAACCCGACCCAGGACGTAAACCTCTCTATGATCTCGAAATCTGCAGTTTTATTCAGCTAGACTAACAAGATAGCGATAGAGATAGATATCACGAGATAGAACGAGAGAACTGTCAATGTACAATATACTGCTACCGTCCGTTCTGAAAATACAAACAAACTATTATCTTATTATTATGTAAATTCTAAATCGCTCTTGATTTTCCCGCCACTTAATATTAGAATGATTATAACTCGTGTTTAAGTGCTTCACAAAAAGCTTCAAGTAGAAATATATTGCACATTCATTATTTGCAGTTTACGTGTTAAACACTTATTTTTATGTTTATAAATTACACATTAACATTGTATTTTTAAACGCGATGCAAATTAAAGGTAGCGAAAACGTTAAAACTGTAGTTACCTACTTAAAATTGTATTGTAAATAACTTTTTCGACATTTAATCTACATATAAACATACGAACAGAAACAGGCGAGCGTGCTTATTGCACTTTATTTTTATCTTCTAAGCTTTTAGTTCATTTACAATCGCACTCTTTTTCACATTTAGTTAAAATGCTTACGATTGCAAATGTTTAATTCGGAGAGATCGCTGGTCTTTCATTAGTATCGTGGTTCGTGCACAAAGGGATGTAAGTAGGCATGGGCGATACAAATCGTATATAGATACAATATCTATATATTGGTACAAAATCTAATATCTAGATATCGGAGCGCACAGTATCTATATATTCGGATATTCACTGATATCGGTTCTGTATAATCTGTATACTGTATTGTTAATTGCCAAACGAGTATGCCCGAACGCGAATAAGATTGTTGATAAAATATCGATATATCGAACATATAATACGAGTATTTTTAAAATCTATCATTGAAAAATATTGGTTCACATAATTAAACATTAATTACTAAGAACTATACATTTATAATTTAATTTGCTTAATAAATATACATGATTAAAAAGTGTTAATTAACCTTTGAGCTGCATTACGATTTTTTTTTAAATAAAGCCGATATATTGATATTTTTTTGTTATATCTAATATCTAACTCCAATATAACGGTTAAAATATCAGATATTTTAACCGTTATATTGGAGTTAGATATCCGATATTTCGAATATCCGATATTTAAAAAAATATCAACAGATAACCTAAACGTGAGTAGTATTTATGAATCTAATATCTAATACCGGAGTTGAGGTATCAATATTGAAATATCAATGTAGATATTAGATTCATAAATACTACTCACGTTTAGGTTATCTGTTGATATTTTTTAAAATATCTTGATATCGAATATCCTCAACTCCGGTATTAGATATTAGATTCATAAATACTACTCACGTTTAGGTTATCTGTTGATATATTTTAAAATATTGGATATTGGATATTCGATATCTAGATATTTTAACCGTTAGGATATTATGATATTTTAACTCTTATTGGTATCGGTTGTTTGACCTTGGGTGTCATTTTAGAAATTGCTATTATTTTTATGATCTATTTTTAGTTTCGTTAATATATGTTTTCGCGGTCGCGTTGTTAGTATTATAATTTTATTACTCGCTTTTTTTTCTAAATTTTAGGTGTTTTTCGTAACTCATATATTATTTTCTTGTTTAGGTAGATGTATATAATAATTTATGTTGTGTGTAAAATAGTGTACATTTCAAGGAAATGAGGTATTTAGGGCAAGTGTTAATATTACAAAAAGTAATTTTAAAGATTGCTTTTTAGTTTTTTTTGTGTTTCGGCCCAATACGAGCGTAATTTGGATATATTTCGATAAATTTAACTGTAGGCAAAAAAGCGAAATGTCTTATTTGTTGCGATATTTATAGCTACAAGGGCTCTTCAGGCAGTTTACAGATATTTTTAAAAGTCAAATTAGATCAAAAGAAATACGAGCTATCGTTGAAATAAATGAACTTTTAAATACGCCTGCATTACGCATTTTGTATTCTATATAAGTAATTAATAAATAGAAAAACATCGCTATTATGCAGTCAGTCTTAAGCCTGAAAAAAGTATGAAGGAAATCTGATTTAAAAATCGGATCGGATATCTATTAGTAAACAAATATTTACTTATTTAACCATCTTTTTATCAATAACAAAAATAAACCAATACATTATATGCGATAGACACATTTTTTTTTTATATTGTATCAGTAAAATTGATATCATGTGGTACTGAATTGGTTTCCGAGTACCATAGACTCTATACAATATCTAGATATTGAAATATATAGATACGATATCCGATATTCAAAACCGATATCTAGATACGATACGATATCGCTTCAAAGCGATATTACCCATGCCTAGATGTAAGTGCGGCTGCTCCGAGGGTATCGTCCTCGGAGGCTGCGCGGCCGCGCCCCGCAGGCAGCTCGCGGGGCGCGGAGGGGCAGCGCGGCGAGACGCGAGCCCGCAGCCGCACTCGCGCGCCGAAGCCCGCCGTACACTCACGATCGACCGACCGACGCCCGCGCCCGGTGTCGTCTTACCGCTCTAAATATATCTCGCGAGCGCGATCGCCTATTTGGAAACGTTTGCGCGCCGTGTTTTGAACCAGTGATTGATAGTGCCGAGTGAAGAATCTATCCTTATTGACGCGATCGTCCGTCGAAGTGAGTATCCTTCGCGATTTCTCTAGGACGAGATTCTGCTCGCGAATATTGTATTACCGCACCGCGGTTTTAAAATAAACAGCTGTTTCTCAGAATCGATAGCGTTGGTAACGTGCTAAATTGGGATTTTGTTACGACTAAAATGTTCAGGAAATTCGAGAGGTTTTAGTATAAGTATTGATTATATAAATGGAAATAAACTTATTAGAATTGAATAGAGGACTTCAGTCATGTCACATGCTTAATAGTTGAATTATCTTCAGTGATTAATTGTCTATATATTGTGTACATTAAGGTATATTATGTTTCTTTAATACATTTGATTCACGCAACAATGCACGTGTGTATTACTTTATGTGATGGCTACAGCTAGTTCTAAACTAAATTCAGTTTGATGCAAACAACAATAGGCAATCTAAATATTCTTATTAGGTGGATTAGAGCTGGTTTCGAGATCTGGACCATTGCATAAGCAGTTGTTTTGCTCGGGCAAAGTGGGCAGCGGATTTGTTTCGTTTACTGGTTCACGATAAAAATTTGAGTTGGAAATTTACACTAGTAGTAATTAAAAATTATAAACGAAAGCGAATTATGATTGCTATATATCGCAGTGTCGTATATATATAAATTTAATATTAACGGAGTTATTTAAATAATATCCGAACCTTTTACGTATTTAATACGTTTTTAATAGTATTATAAATTGAAACTAATACTTAATTAATAACACAAAATAGCCTTACATAATTTTGACAATACTTAGCCTCATTAAAACTTACACAGATAAGCTGATGTCGTAAAAATATATTACGTATTCATTATTCCTGGCAATATACAAAGTTCATAACAATTTTTCGTTACATAATTATTGTGAAGCCTCCTGTGTTCATGGCTGCAGCTTTGGATATGGCCCGCAGTTTCGATTTGTGATATCCCAGTATTGGCCACGGGTTGGCGCGATGAATCGAACCGCGTACTGATAGTGGGCCGGTTAGACGAGTCCCAGGCGGAGTGCAACGGCCCAAACCAAAAGGGAATTTTAAAACGTTCATACTTGCAAGCCCTTTGATCTTGTAATACATACCTATCGACCTGAGCTTACTTATAATCGCTGCGAACCTAATGTTAGTGCAGTATGACACAATTTTACTAGTTCTTTCTTACAGAATGGTACCTATAAATATTAATTTAAAACATTTTCATAACGACATGCATCGGTTTAGTCCTTTGTTAATTACAAACAAAGGATGATAAGGAAATAGGAAATGCGAATAGATGCGCGGTGTTTATAAATATTGTAATGGATTAACAACCGGTTTCAAATGAAGCAGATGTGTTAATGCGGTTTATCTTTATGTTAATTATTTGATAGACCGATTGCGTCGTTTGGTTCGAGCGAAATAAACTCGGTAGATAATATCACGTGCTTATTGTAACTTACCTATGCCCCGTATGTATGAGATAAAGTCATAAACATAACAATGTTCTTATGTAGAAATGCTTTGATGTTGTGGTTTGGTCTGTCTGTACAAATATAATTATTAATGACGTCTGATGATATAATGGTATAATTATATTTACAACTGGTATCTAATATGTTTGACCCCAATAATGTTTATTAAGTACAACATTGACATTAATGTATTTACTTGTATTTGATTTCAATTTACTTGATAAATAGAAAATTAGTTATTACACAATATAATTTGACAATAATTAACATTTAAAATGAAAATTAGGAAAAAAATACCATGGGGACAGCATTTGAAATTATTATTTAAATATATTCAATTTAATTTAAACTAAGCAATTATTTCTCGGAGTCGAGTCGGTGCAAAGCAAGGGTTGTAAGAGTCGAAGCCGCTAGAACATTAGATGTACCCCTGTTTTTTGCACAATTACCACCAGCACCTTCACTCCGCCTAAAAAGGTGCTACTAGACCTTTATTATTTTTATTAACACACACACACATCAAAGTTTTTTGACAGAGCAATATTGTTATGTTTATGTAACTGATAATTTTTATATCTGACAATTTAAAAAAATAGGGTCTGCCTAGAATAACGAAATCTCATAACTTTCTATTTATTTTCATTGAAATATAAACGACGTCACCTGGAAAGTCAATTTCTATGAATTTTTCTAAAATTTTTAACCCAGTTACTGAACGGATATGTGGCAGATTGATGCACATGTAAAGTGACCTTGTGATTTCCTTTCCTTGTATATAAATAAACATAATATGACACAATGTGCGCGCGCTGTGCACTGAATATTTCACCGTCGTTAAGATATCACACATAAATCGACAACATCTCGTCTAAATGACTTTTAATGTTTTACTATTTCTATTTTATAAGTGCTTACAACAAGAAACATTAGATTTCTGTACTATTAATTAGTTTGTATGAATTCAAAATAAAAACTGTAATGCCATTTTTCCTGCTACTGATCTTAGTCCGGCTGTGTCGGATTTCCGTCCGGATATCTGAGATAGGAATACGGCAGTAAATATGACTGTGTCTGCGCCCTTCCTTCTGCACTGTAATAGTTTCCTTCTCTTCTGCATTTCAATAATTTTCGTGTCTAGAAGTAGATGGCCAGTGTTGATAATTTGGAGATAATATTTTTTTTGTCACATTCAGTGTACCTCGGGTGGGTGTAATTAAGTATTAAACAATGTTACTGACTGACTGACATTTTGTTTTTTGCGTTATAATTCAAAAATCGAGTTTATTTAAAGTAAATTGTATTCACGTAAATTAAAAAAAATACCAATGTAACCCATCAATAAAAGAAAGAAGCTGCAGATTACAGCTACTTTATACAATCATAATAATTGGTTGGCCTAGTTACCTGGCACATATTTAGAATATTCGATGCAATAAATTATTCGAATTCCGTCATAACTAACCGATAAAATTAATGGGTGAATATATAAAATGTTTTAAAGCGCGTTGATTTGGTCCGTGAGTGCAGAGCATTTAATGTACCTAAACGATGAGTCACATTCTGTATTCATTAGGTATTTATTTTATTTGCGTCTAATCAGTAATCACGAAGGTTGTGAATCGTGTAAACTAGTTTTGTGATTGAGGAAACGATGCGCGTCAGATCGTTGAGGAGAACTGGAACCGCGTACAAACAAACGATACTTTGTGATAAGTAACTAGTTTTAGTAGTTCTGTGATTTATCAATTGAGTACCTCAATAGTAATTTGACCTGGTTGTTTAAAAACCAATATTTTGCAATAAAATATGTCGGAACGAATGCATTCGATATACACAATGTAGGTTTATTCTCATTCGATTCAACAATTGAAGACGATCGTTTTAAGGCTCTATTAAGTAAACATTTAATCGAGAGTGAACACGTCGAAAGATATTTTAAGGTGTTGTCCAGTTGTCGCTCGGCAGACCGGCGGCTCGCTGGACCAAATACCACGATAAATACTTTAAAGTTTTTGTTGCCATGAGTTTGGGTTGATGAGTCAGAGGTCGCCTCGCCTGGTCAGGGTTTAGCTTACTCATATCTGTATCATAACCCATACGTACGTACGTATAACCGCGGGCTCCCTTTTTTGTATACTAATTTCGAAAGGCTGAATAACAATGGCATGACCATTTCATGTTTGTGAATTGGTAACTTTGAAATTTAACACAGATATAAAAATAACGTTGGTTAATATAATCGGTATATAAATAAAACTATGGCATATTTAATGACAAAAGTGGTACTTATTACAAACAGTACAATTTGTCAAGCTATCAATGAGTAAAGTGAATAGGTACACTCGGAGGCGGCCGGGCGGGTGAACGTGCCATTCATAAACATGCCAATATGGCACCGGGATCAATCGTGCACATCCGTTTTGCTCATTCTTAGGTCGTAAGCCAAGTCCTCGTCTGGAACAATACTAATTTTATACCATAATAGATATAACATGCGCCGTGTGGACTTGAAGACTTGCGTTTGTAGACACAGGATCATATACGATATATATTTATATATTAAGGCATGTCTTTGTTTGTTTCGACTAACTTTCTAAACCGAAAATCTGATTGAGTTGAGACTTTATTTTGTTTTTGTTGACACTTTTCACAAAGTCAAGTTTCTGGTACCGTTCTAGTGGATAATTATTTACAAAAACAATGAAAGAAGTATTGCAGCGCATGCTTCAGATGGTTTTTCATCTCTTAATGCATAATTAAAATACATCTGGCTGACCTACTTCTACACTATAAATAATAATAATTTTAACGTCTTGTTGAAAATTGTTGTACTAGACAGGGCGATGTTTTCTATGGGTTTGACATTGGCCTCGTATAAGTATATAGTTTTCATTAATACAATGACAGCATCGCTATTATATCTATCAAGAATACTATTATGATATTTTTTTATTACAAGATATCGGTTTAATACCTTCCTATTTGATTACGTGCTTTTAATTTCGTGAATTGTTTGTTTGGTCGCAGTGCTAAAGATATAGTGTTTACAATTACTATGTAAGTACTCGCTTTGCACTATAAAACATCACATTGTAAAATCACATACTAATTATGAATAAATGATAGGAATATTATATATACTTAATAATACTGAATACTAATTACAAAACAAAACTAAAAGATTACAGAATGTTGTGTCTATAGCTAAAGAACATTTGCCTGTTGAGTAGGTACATAGATGTTTTTCAGTGCGTCGAGTTCCGCTAGAGTCGTGACAAGAGGTGGAATATTTATGCTAATAATCTGATTATTTAATTACCGACGCCGTTATCTTCGGATGTCACATTATCTGTAAGCTCGATAGTAATAATTTCAAAGTAGTGTTATCAATGGGGGGCAGCGTGCACATATCATTGTATGGCTTCCCGCCAACTGTTTCGCAAGCGCTCTATATTAGCCCATCAAGGTTTCCCTTCTCACTTTGCATTTTGGGGGTTATTGACATTACAGCGGTATTACATAATTCGTTACACAACTTTTAAGCTGTAACACGAAAAATTCTGGACAGATATTACGGGAGACTGGCGATGTGGCGAACGCGCAGTGACGTGTGCGAGGTGCCAAGTTTACGTTACCGCCCACGATTACCGAAATAATACGAGGTCACAATAATGTCGACTGAAAATTTTAAATATCACTGTATAAATGACGTTTTTGACGGACGAATATTATACTGACTGGCATGGAGTATGCGCAAAGTATTCATTATTTCTTGGTTGTCGTTAAGGATAAATACCTGCAGTTCAATGTAAACAACGAACGGAACGAAAACTCGATAATCCAGACAAAAAGGTTGTTTAAGTTTGTGATATTTGCGGAGCTGCATCTCCACCGCAATTATTGAAGCTTACGTCATTAAGTAGAACAAATAAAAATATTTATTTCTCTCTTAAAACGCTTTTTTTTAATGTTTTAATTCGAAATAAAAATGTACAAGTATAATTTATTAATTTACAAATCTTTATATAATTTTATCTCAAATATTTGTAGTAAATTTATTAAATATATATTGCTATAAAATAAAAGACGTAAGTTGATATACTCAATATTATATAAATCACAATCGGGAGTTTAGGGGTGTATGTATCTATATGTACCTATCTACTGAAAGCAAAATACAAAATTTCAAATAATAAAGAATTACGATTAAAATTGTCTTACGTAAATTACAATAATGTTTCTATTGAAATATTAATACCTGAATTTGTATTCGCACATCGGAAGCTTTGCCTCGCGCGTTTAGCTACGCGTGCAAAGTGTGCGCAAAATCATATTGCATATTATTTTTACTTCGATAAGGGATTGATAAGACCTATACAAACAAAATATCGTATTGGCTTTCGATCGATAGACGTTCAGCTCCGATAGCAGCACCTTTATTGAACTTTTTCCAAGCTCTTGATAGCGTTAAAATAAATAAAGATATTTTGAGAAGTGTATGAAGCGGAAAGAATTCCGATAGTACATTCGATGAGATAAAAATTGTATAATTTTGATGGCGCCACGTCTCGGTTAATTTTGAATACTCGCTCGAGTGCAAGAGACGCCAGCGCTTGCGACACCCCGACCGGACCGTGGCATGCAATATGCGTTTGTCTCATACGCAACCGAAGGTAGCGAGGCCCGGCTCGACCCGAACTATCAGTGAAAGCTGCTTCACTCCCTGCCCTGAATTGGTAAAATCAAAAGTCTTTGTGAGCCGTGACGACCTTTGAAGGCCGCAGCTGCACAAACAGCGCGCGTACCGATGTGTCTCGTAATTACAAAAACGACAATGACATCAGCTTTGTATGAAAATGTTTTAAATTCATTACAATGTTTACTTTCAAACGTGTACCGTTATACAGGCAGCGGAGGTAGGAAGTTTTCTGTTAACTCTAACGATAATTAATTTATTTAGCGAATAGATCGCTGCCGCCCACGCAGAGCAGCAGGCAGCTCCTCAGTTCCAATGCACAGGTGTGTTATTTATAATAACACATACCGTTAAAATATAATTTACTTCAGCTAAATCAGGACCTGCCTACTTGGTCACCGCTTGCCAAAAACTCTATTTCGAGATAAACACAGTCGACATTAACTTTGAGCGGTATTGCCAATGCCGCGTTATATACTCGTAAAGTGCTCGTGTTTGTGTTAAGAAATAAAACGCTGTTTGTATTTTAATGTTGTCTTCGAGTAAATTTATTTAAGAGGTCACTGTTTATTCGGGATAGCGCACTTTAAAGGCGTTTTTGTGATAATTGCTATAATAAACAACAACAGCTGCAAAGACGTATTTGGAGCGCTTCAAAGTGACCGTGCCTATCGGTATTTCAATGATAGTACATGTTCTGAAATATAATATTAATGGTCACTTAAGAATGTAAACACAACAAACTCGACATTCAAATTATTTAAAAAATCCCCATCCCGCTCAAATGAGAACAAAAATCTTTTTATTTTAATTGTTAAATGTACAAATAACTTAAATTGAATTAAAATATTAAAACGCAGTTTAAAAAGACCCCATTGGGTGTTGTGTTTATTCTCTGTTAAATCCTTATTAGGTTTTTGTGAAAACATAATTATCTTAAAAGGTCAGCTTATTACAGACAGGAACTCGCAGACAATTATTATGTACTGTTTTATATTAACAAGTTGTTGACAGTTTGCCTCAAAGACGTACGAATAAAGTATATATAATATAAAATTAGGTGAATATCGTTATCTTCACTCACATACACACAATAACACTCCTACTATAGTTTTACACAACACATAAGTGAACATTGAAATATTGTCATAAATATTTTAAAAGAAAGGTAAATATGAATAATTCGAATGGATCTATGAAATACACGTGTTACTTGTCTTATTTTTGTATTAATAGTTGTGTATGCATAAAGCACACACCATATTTATTACCATAAAAATATATATATAAACAAAATTGCTAAAACGTAAAAAATATTTATCTTGACCTCTTTAAGGTTTTTACAAAGAATTTTTATTTCTCCCAAACACCGAAGCAATCTCATGAGATTCTTTATTGTTTATGCGACACCGACACCGAGACCGACAGCGACAGTCGGCGGTCGGCGATATTCTGAGGCTTACTCATATGAGTGACGTCATTGGTTGCATGAATAACAATCAGGTAAAAATCAAATGCGTAAGTCAGGCCGTCGATTCAGACGCGGCTTCTCAGAAGTGTTACGTTTAATATAAAAGAAATCTCATGCCATCGAGTCATTATTTCGGAAGGTATTCGTTTCAATTTCAAAATATACTACTGACTAATGCTTATCGTTATCTATTTATTATATATTATAATAATTATTAAGTATATACATTATGTGTACAAGCTACGCATTAACCAGAAGAAAACAAAAGTTGTGTTAGTGATTATCTTAAGAATTGCAAACTGCACTCGTCATAGAAATGGCCAAGTATTTCAGTGAAAACCAGGCACCATGACGTCATCCAACTCGAGATCCTTATAAATTCAAATGACTCGCCGGCCGCGGGACACGCCCTCATAGTTATAATTTTTATTAATTTTTTTTATGCTTACTTTCATTTGTATTATCTAACTTTGACTCTAAAAATGGTAAAATGTGTAGATTTCTCGAACGAAATGATTATAAAAATTTAATATGCGAATTATATTATCAAAAATCACTATAAAATGTATATTGAAATCAAAATCAACTGCTTATTTAACGTTTGTCACGCTTTTTTTATTGAATACGTAGGCGGACGAGCATATGGGCCGGCGGATGGTACGTGGTCACCAACGCCCATAGGCATTAGCATTGTAAGAAATGTTAAACATCGCTTACATCGCCAATGCGCCACCAACCTTGGGAACGAAGATGTAATGTCCCTTCCAACCGGAACACAACAATACCAAGTATTGCTGTTTTGCGGTAGAATATCTGATGAGTGGGTGGTACCTACCTAGGCGAGCTTGCACAAAGGCCTCCACCAGTAAAATAACAATCTTAATACTAAAATCTGAATACCATGCAACATTATAAAAATCCAATAAACCGCCTTGGATACTTCTTCTTTTTTAAATGAATCTTATTTTAATTGACGTCTAGCCCAGCGGACGTATGCGGTAACAGCTACTCATATTATCATTTAAATCAATGTATCACTTATTTATTTATTACTATTATCATATTGTAATTGTATTTGAAAGATAAGGTAATCGCACAGGCACATAATGTTTAAGCACGGTCAACTGCGCGGGAGACGATTTGGGTCTTGAGATATGTAATATTTCTAATAAGAATATATTAAGAATAGTTTATAACAAACCTTTCCTAGGCAGTAATTACTAAATTTTATAAAAAAACGCCGCGCCGCGTCTATCTATTCCTCTGTCTGAACCCGAAAAACGCAAAAACTGGTAATTCTTTAAGACTGATTCATACAGACAAAGGTGAGTAGGGTTAAGTTTAGGTGTAAAATTTGAAGTGTATAATTTTTGAAGATGTTGGAAATAATAATGTCGACTTAACTGGCGTGCGCCGCGTAAACCAATAGAGTTGTGTGTATAGCGATATACGCGTTTCACGTGTGTGTGTATTGCCTTACACTTATTGTATCTGTCGAATAGTTAGTACTAACTAATTCCGGCGATTTAGTTTTGTTTTTGTCTCAATCGAAGTACTTGAAGCACTAAATCGTATTCAGCAGTTCAAACTACAAATCACATCTAATGAAACTCAGCTTGTTTTTATTGAGAAAATCCAGGATATGTCATTGCTTTTTTCATACAGCTTTAATGAATAACGCCTTGCTCATTCTGTGTTTGAGGAGTTTTTATTATAAATTAATGTGAATTGATGGAGATGCTGCGGTACCAGTTCAACAGAGCCGCCCTTTTGATTGGTAGAGAGTCATCGGACAAAACTGAAGCAGTCGATATGTAAAATCTCAAGCTATTATTATACAGTAGTAAGTTTTAGCATTTCACGCCCGACCCTTGCGCAATCAGCTCTAGACGTAGGTACTGTTTATTTTTAGTATAGTTAATTAGTTGCGTATTGCACAACGATTAGTACAAATATTTTATACGCTACATATTAAACTCGCTGCGTATTATTTCAATAGAATTTTCATCCACTTCCGGACTATTATTATATATTTGTATTTTTTGCACACGTTTTATAAAACGATTCATAAAACAAACGCAATATGTGCTTGAATTTGTTGTTACAAATTACGAAACATTAATGACAAGAATTTATATAAAATAAATAAATAAAAAAACTTAAGAAAATGTAAAATAACCTTTCAATAAAAAAGAAGCCATAAAAAAGGTTACGGTTTCTACTTTCTACTCAAAATTTGATGATTGCCTTTACGAATAGCTATAAAAATTCAATACGGCTGATATCAAGCACCCCATATTGTTCGATAACATAACGTATACCTGAATATTATTTTTCACTGTTTACATCATATTATTTTGTTATACACGAAACATGTCTTCCGTTTAATGTTCGACCAAATATCAACGTCTTTAATCAACCTTGATGTTTTAATCGAGACAATTGTGATGTCAAAAGGCAAATATATCGCGAGTGATTTATAATAACGTTGTAATGAGTGCCGTGCCACCTACGTGACGCTGTCAGACCTTAAATCCTAATAAAAAAATAAATATTTGTTCGATAAAATGTATTAAATTTTGGACGATTAACACGTTCTGAGCGAGGAAATATCAAAAGCGAGTTGCGTTTACACATTTATTTATCTTTAGAAAAATATTCAACGGTTCATTTATACGGACCTTTATCACTCTTATGGAGGTATAAAATTAACATAGACGAGACCACGAGAGAATCGTAAATATGTATGAATACATGAACATTGTATACAACAATTGTGTTGGAAACAATCGGTCAATACTGTTGGAAATTTAATTTATAAACGGTTTACTCTCCGTTTAAATCAAAAATGATCAACCGATATTTAAAACGATTGATTTCTTGATTAAATAAAGATTATATCAAAGAGGCGAAGAGAAATCTATTCTTTGAAAACTGATAAATTATTAGTTATTGTATATTCCTTGTACCGATAACGAAAGTTTTGCTCTCAGCCTCCTTTCACTAATGTCTTTTGGTTCGCACTTAGATCTTCACCGAGATAAAATAGATCGCAATGTCCGAAGAGTTACCGAGTGCGGTCAGTGAAGCTTTGAGAGAAAATAAATCTTCAATTAGGTCAATCAAATGCCAGCTCGGGCGTATGCTGCTCTATAGTTTTTTTTCCCAGTCATTAAAATATTTCGTTTATAGTCGTCTGAGGCAAGCTCACACTAAACATTTTAATATTAACAAGTATTTATATATAAATAGAACAAGCTTTTTGTAACAGAAGACGAAATAATACGTCGGAACGTGTTGACCCTTTCGGAAAAGAGATACTTACGTATTACATAAGGCTTAAACGTTAGATGCTCGCTTACATTAACAATAAACTATAACTATGTTATATATGTTACTAAAGATGAATTGAAGAAATCCTATTTGTAATTAATAGAATAACAATTAAAGCACGTAAATGACACAACGCTGCGTAGAGGTTGCTCACGAGAAGGTTGGGAGCTTGCCACTCGTGTGCGGGTTAGTGGACAGCGGATACACATGGTTTGTCTTCACCGCCAAGTACGAGATGAATTAAACTCAAATTAAGCATAATAAATCACGGTGGTCGGCTTGCCTGGTTTTGAACTCACGATTCTTCATTTAAGATCCAAGTATTCTATGCACTGGTCCTAGACGCCTCTCTGGAATGGATATTAAAACTAAAAATATGCACGCCTAACATCGCATTAATATTTATTATAAAATGATTTCTATGTACCTATTTATGTATGTACAACATGTCCGTGTAGATATATATTAAGAACGTACCGAATCTCATGTCCTGTACTATGGGCAGTTTTCATTATTAATGTTTTTTTAAATGTTCGACAGATGGCACAGTTGATCACTGTGCGGCTAAACAAGTCGGACCAGCAGCCGCTGGGCTTCCGGCTGCAGGGCGGCAAAGACTTCGGCACTCCACTTGTTGTGCAAAAGGTGAGCTACCAGTATAGTAGTAATTATAGTCTTATGTGTACAATATATTTACACATAACTTTTAACAGAAGGAGAATTAGTTTTGATAATAAAATATTTATTATTTTTATTTTTTATTATGTATGTATACATTTAATTTATTTCTTGCTTAATATTATTAATAAAATAAGTAAGCCAGTTATTTTAAATTACCGAAATCATTGTAAATGGATCGAGTACTTTCGAAAATATAAAATATTGAATAAACACACGGGATAAAGTATATTTGATTTGAGTAACAAAAGCTGTTGGTTTAAAGACCACGACATAGATAGGTGTGTAGGTATACTCGAGTCGTTCGGACTTCAAAGCGATGGGTGCGGATCGAGACGTGCTAACTTAAGACGGGTCGCCAGTGTAACAATAACATGAAATAGAACACTTATCTGACTAAGTTCCGCCTAAGTAATATGTTTACGTTTCGTGGACGTAACGAGGCCCACACAGCGACACGCGGCTATCGGCCGATCGATCCGGCGAGACGACACAAAGGTTGCTGCTGTGCAACACTCACTAACAAACTAATTCAATGCACAAAAACGACGCTTATTCACAATCGCTTGTTATTTACTTTTAAATAAATAATAAATTGTACTCAAATTTTTATCATTACTTAGAATTTAATTTAATTGTATTTTAAAATTTAAACAACAAACACCATATGCTTCTGAAAGGATAATTTATGATATTAAATAAAACGGGGTTTAGTATGAGTTGATTTTCCTGCAGGATATATTGAATTGAAATATATATTAAACATACGTATTTCATGTAATTAAATTGGTAGAAAATAGTAAATAGCGAGTTCTCGTTTTTCCAAATGTTTCCAAATGTCTGCCAAATTGCTCTTATCGTTGGCATACAAAACGAAGCTTTCGATCATATTATAATTTTAAAAAAAATAATAAACAAGTACACGCATAATTAAATACTATTCTCAGAAATGTTGTCTTTAAAACTAGTACCTAATTAAATTTTGTATTTTATCATTACATTAAAAAAGTATGACGAATGTAACTGTATACACTTATATATATGTGTGTGCATCGCTATCTCTTACCTACATAAGTTTCGGGGACTGTCAAGAACACTGCGACTTGTATTGGTATTTGTCACGTTTTATCAATTTCAAGTATTCAAGTGGGTGATTAGTTATCCGAAGGAGCTTTTACCTCTCATTAACTGTTAGATGGCCTCGTTAAAGTGGTTCCGACACTCGTCACCACTAGTAAGGTCATGGGCTGTCCCCTTACTTTTGGAAGAATCATCTTTATACACTCCTTATTATTTGTAATATTATATATTTAAATTTGTTATATAAAAATATACATATAAATTTATAGTTTTTTTAATAAATAAAGTATTCAATGATTAATTTATTATAGGTTCACATTTCTTACAGTAACATTCACAGTAAAATACTCGCCTGACATATTGCTTTGTAAACTAAAGTTAATTCTCATAAGTAAATAGTCTTGTATTGTGTTGCGGAAGAAGAAAATTCGACCTTAGTGGTTTCTACTTGACCTCTGAGCAATAGTTATTGTTGAAGCGAGGAAACTTCCATCGTTTAAACGGCGCAACATTATTTAAGAGCTCATTTGTAATCCCGTGACAGGGCGCATTATCTTTTAAAAGAATACATTTGATAATTTATATTACTATTCAATGCAAACAGCACGACGACGGCGAGATGATTAGTTAAAATCACGAAAGGACGACACTCTCGTCTGTACAAGGCAACGCCAGATAACTCATATTTCTTATTGGACTCATCTATGACCTAGTTGACTTGGCTTGTTCGATTCATTTTTCTTTACACTGCACAGTTCGCTACTTGTTGGTGCTATACCCATAGATACGGCATAATTACAGCGTTGGGCTGTACGCGTCCAATAACAAGAGGAGTAAAGACAAATAAACAACGGTGACCTTGAATTAACGTCACATCATTCAATTCGGTTGAGATCTAAAGTAATTATGGATTGGTGAAAAATTGGCGTTATTAAGGAGAATGGCGAAAATGGACCCATATAAATAAAAATTAACAAAGCACCGTTTATATACAAGTTTATATAAATTATAATTGTATACGATATTTATATAAAATTATTGAGGCGCTACGGTTAGGATATGGGAGTCAAAAGGCAGAAAATTATAATATTTATTAGGAAATTAGTCGTCGCGCAGTAACGGAACGGCGCCATAGAGATTTTGTTCACATGACAATTGAATTAAAAGCTTTTGGCATTATTTTTCTTTCATGTTATGTTTTTGTATTCAATTCAAACGTAACTTTTTAACATTTTAAACGACTTTTGAGGATCAAATAACTTAGTTGTTATAGTACAAATAATCATAATATTAGTGGTTGATGCTGAAGTTAATTATTTGTAAATAGAGTTATTAAAACTATTTTTAAACATATTAGTTGCTCCTCGCAATTAACATGCGTTAAACACATGCGTTTCTTAATGAATGGGCTTTCTAACACAATAACGTTTTTGAATGAAAATGTTCTCGGTACATCCCGAGGTTTAGATTAGTTAATATAGATTATAACATCTTAATACTTAAAATTTTATTGATTATATATTAAAAGTACTATCAATAATAAAATGGTAAACGTTTTCTATGGATTTTATAACATTCTAGTGCAAGTGATTGTTCCGCTTAACATTTAAATCTCCGTTCACGTCACGAGACAAATCGATCATGAGGTTCGATTATAATTAAATGATCAGCCGCTATCATTAAACTTAATTATATAAACGTAATTTTGCTAAACTAATTTATATTTTCTTATAAATATCGGTCACTACGGTATGTCACAATAAAACGATCACAACGTAACAAGCTCTGATTTACCTAAAGATCTAAAGTACTCTAGACTAAAGATAGCTCAAGTGGTCGCTTCGGAGTTCGGCTCAAAGTTAATTTTTTGTTCATACACCAATATAAAAATCTAATTTAATGATCAAATGGCGCGGATCGTGGCTCCGTTGTGGAATTGAACGAATGTTACTCTTTATAGTATCTGACAGGTCACTGAACTGCTAATTCCCGGATCTACATGGATGTGCCTAATCATAGTCAAACGCTTTGTTTATAGAATACTATTAGAGGTTAGCAACTCGCAACTCGCCGCTCGCAACTATATCTGTCATGAATGACGCGCATAATACATACGGGATGTGGGAGGAGGTGTACAGAACGTATGTACATATGTCAGACGAAGATTTAATCTGTAAGTAAAAAATATACGAAGTTATTGCAGACTTTTTTGGAGTCTGACGTCATTCGATTTATCTCGTTTGAGGTTTAAATGTTTAACGTAGAGATTCATTTTGGTTTATTCGTTATGTAAATACGATAAATATTTAATAAAAAACTGTTAAATAACACTCGCATTATGTAAAAGTTAACTGCGGGAAAGTGTTCTTGAACTAAATGTTGTATTACCTAAGCATATTAACCTTAAGATCAGTGGGGAAATAGGATAGAGGATGATCTAATGCAGACAGGTTCTTACGACATTCCAGGGTATGTCGCCTTACCTGTTTGCGGTCTTGGCACATCCAGCTAACGATCCATAAAATTGTTAGTATCGACTGGTTACTACAAAAATGCCGCTAACAACGTTCATATTATTTGGTACTTTTAGGTTTAACCAACAGTAAGGCTGAACGCGTATAATATTATCTCCAAAATATACCAAAACTAAAACATCTATTTATTTTCGAATTCAGAAAAATTATTATATTTACACGACCTTTGACCATCAGACAACAATACATAATAAACACTGTGTATTTATTCTTCCTTAAAAGGAATTCGTACAGCGCTGACGTTAAAGGGAGCCGGTTTTGGATACAACTTGAATATACTTAAATGTGACATTAGCAAATTGTATTTTGTTTATTTTTTTAAAAGGATGAGTAAATGAACGTTAGATGATGGTGAGTGGTGATTTTTCAGTCTTATTATCACTCCATAAACACTATACCAAATATTCTCAGTTAATTCAATGATGACAAAACAGGCCCACGTGCAAATCAATCTAATTCCTTCTAAAATGGGAGAGCATTTGTGTTGTTAGATGAAAAAGTTTTTATAGGAGTGATTAAAAGCTCAGCAGATATCTACCCTTTCTACGAGAGAGAACTAACAGATTCACTCTCATTAACGGACGGGCTGCGGGGCGGCCGGCGGCCGGCGCGACTGGACAGCCGTCGGCGAGCGGTTGCGTAACTGGTCGAGTTTTGTTGTTTCGAACTTGGAACATAATCTGAGTCACGTACTGGCAGAGATTTGTTTTGAAATTAGAACGCCGTGCGGCGACAACGTTCGGTGGATTATCGTCATTGGTATTTTCTAATTATCTCGGTAGCCGGTAGGTATGGCGGTAGATAGGTATAGCAGCGATTTGAGTAACCGACAATGACTGAGTTACATGCTGAGAACTGTGTAGATATGACCACGACTTCCTGCAGTAAGGAAATTCTATTATGTGCAAATCGTGGTAGTTAATTATTTCATTATTACCGTAAGTTGCTATTTCTGTTCTGTTCATGAAACTATTTGAATATTAATGCATTTTCCTCGTTGTTTCACACACTTTTTGTCAGCATTTGCAAGAATTAAAGATCATTAGAAAAATTGTAAGCTGACAGATGCATTCATTATTTTTTTAAAAGAAATATAGTGTCGATTATCTGCAATCGAGTAAAACATCATAAGCAATTAACAATATTGAAGGCATTTATTGCACACAAATATTGTAATTCAAATTTTGTGTTTGCGTTCTAAGCTATGAACTTAAGTAAATTATAAAATGGACATTCGTTAGTATTTGCTGCGAGTATAACTGTTGTTAACATTGATTTTTAAGAAAACGAATGAACAGCAATCTTGTTATTCATCAGCTGTGGCTCGCCGCCAGACGCCGTACATTGAAAGAAGTTAACAATAAAGAAAATATAATATGGCGTGACCTCGCACGGCGCGCGGCGCGGGCGGGCGGGACTGCATTAATCTCTCGCTCTTGTATTTCTGCTCCCGTATATGGCATGCGCGTGCGCCGCCACGCTAAGGGCATCGCCATAGATTATTAAAGAAATTTCATTTTCGAAACTTTTAATAAATAATAATACATTTGCAATATAGTGTGGTGGTGGTGGTTTTTGTATGTTTTTGAGTACATGTGAACTGAATATATGATAACAATCTGAATAATCTGGTAACAACCTCTGTCTTGGCCATGCAGACTTTGATATCTACCCTTTGCACAACACAATCATAGGCATCATTATAATCAAAATTATGTAAATTTATATTATAAAATATTATGTTTGTATAGCTGTATGTGCTGATCTTAGAAATTGCATATTCTATTCTTAGTGAAAAAGTTAGCTTATTCAAGAGGGTTATATGCTATACAACACCACGCTATGAACAAAAGGAGCAGAGGGTAACCCTGAACGTTAATAAATATGGCAAATGCTATATAACAGTTAATGTACGATGAGAACCGCTAGTTATATGTAATACGAACACAAAAAATCCGAAGATCAATACTTTATAAACAATACAGAACAAGATATTTTCCATTTGCATCGCATCCGAGAAGTATGAGTCAAATCCTAACTAATTGGTAACAATCACAGTCACGAATCACGACTTCGATGTTATACAAACAAGCGGCAATTTTACCCAGCTGAATGGTTTCCACGATATGTTATTGTTTGATGAGAGACCGGACCCAAGTCCGCATCCATATCGTAAACTTTGGTTGAGGGCGAACAGTGTCGCGCCGAGGTCATTGCCAACTACTTCGCGGCTAAAAGAAGGCTATCTTACAAGTTTCACAGCTGGCAGAAACGTTAAATTCCGTGCAGCTGACTGATAGGAAGGGGACGTGAAATATAAGCTTGACCGAATGCATTTACGCCTTAGTTTAAGTTTACGGCACGCGTTGTCGCGCTATCGGTTCCTTATTCGTCCCCCGCATGTACCGAGGGCATTCAATCTGTGAGTAATATTGCTTTGTGTAAACTACGAATACAGCTTAAAAAACTTTTCTACAAATATGTTATAAGCCCAATGCTCTGATAGAGTTAGTATAAGCAAGATTGGCGCGATACCACTTTTTAAATATATTTCAGGAACCCTAATTGAGTCGAGACAATACTTGTATCACATGTTGACTTTGACACCTCATGCCATAGACCGGCATTGCACTGGTTATACGCTGCCAAGCATAGGATATAAGATACTTATTATATACCTTGTGCCTGCCTGCCTGAAATGTAAAGTATTGATTTCGTCCGTAGACTAATGGAGGAGGAGGTCACTCAGACGGGCACGCAATACCCAATAAGAAAAGCGCATCGTATATATTAAACTATTCATTCAGCTAAACCCTCGTTCTATCTGTGCCCACAGGGTCGGGCGGTGTATTATGGTCGAAGTAATGCCAAATATATCTACATATGTATATGCCGTGCAAATGAATCGCTATTATTTTATATTATATTATGTGAAAAGTGTCGTAACACGTTTTTTACGAACAAATTCCTACCTTATAGTTTAACCTGTACTTGAATTATTCGGTCCAATCCAGACTTTGTTGATATCAAAATGACGTCAGCGCTACCTTCCTCTCCCTCTGCCTCGCATTCCTCGCTAATGTTCGCTAGATGTCTGGATACGATATTCATAGGCATATTATATATAGTTATTACAATTACGTGAACCCAGGGCCAAGAATACAATTAGGTCATAATGTTTATTAGTAAAAATTTGTCCAATGCTAATATCATGGCTTAATATAAAATAACAACAAAAAGTAATATTGACTGAGATTAACTCGTCACGCAACTCATTGTTATCAAAACAAAAGCGATTGCTGTAAAATCGGAAACGGAGCAGTAGTTTAAGAGATATTACAAGATATTTAAGTAAACACATACATGGAAAGAAGACGCGGGGCGTGCGGTGATATGTAGGTATTACACATGTACAGTATAAGTGGATCAGATCGCCATTGATCGCCATTGATTGTATTATAATATTTATCTGTTTATACTTTAATACTTGAAAGATTCTCACGGGGTGAGCGCCTAATTTTTTTCTTCTCGCGAAGCCGGCACTTCTAGCTAGTCCACTACAACTGTATATGACGCGCTTTCAATATCTACACTTGAATAAAAAACGATGTGTTTGCAAATCCCATGCATATACATACACTGTATCTAAAAGTATTTTCCTTATAAATGAACCCTAGCAAAAAAATAAAGTGAACAACGCCATCTATTGATATAATAAAGAACACAAAAATAATCGCAAAATTAAACAATCCTAATGCAAATATATTTACTGTTGGTCATACAATATAATTTACCTTCCTTAATTTAAAGGAAATTTCAGTTGAATTCGAAGTAATCTGTTGTTGTTCATTTTCTCAGTACAAGATAAATAAACGCTATATACATATAATATGACGTCACTGTCGCCGTCATTTGTGGTCAGTCGCGGTGCTCGGCGGTCCAAGTGCTTATGGTGTTATTCGATTTCAGAGTATTCACTGTTTTTAGGAAATATTTACATTCAATTAGTGTTCGATAAAATGCCATATCACATAGAGGTGAGCGATCACCAATCGTTATGTTGGAAAAACCAACAGTGGTTTCATTAAACATATATATATTTATGTATTACTTGTTCTTTGTTTTATAAAAATGGCTATGTAATTTATTGTTTCAGGTTAACGGTGGCAGCGCGGCGGAGCGCGCGGGACTGCAAGCGGGCGACGCGCTGATCCGCGTCAACAGCACCGACGTGTACACGCTGAGACATCAAGAGGCTCAGGACGCCATCCGAGCTGCTGGCCAAGCACTCGAGCTTACTGTACAACGGTAACTACTTCAATATATATAAATATTTACTTAACATGTATATACAGCCTTACTCATAGTAATGTTCTCCTGTAGTTCAGTCACGCTGGCATATTCAAATGCCACCCAGCTGCTCAGAAAATCATTGCGGGCTCCTTCAGGGGGCAATCCTTGACCATCTGTTGAACGTTTCCAATTATTGTTGAAATCTGGTATAAGTCGCAATCCTGCATGTACTGTACCGAATCGGGAATCAACCCCGCACGTAGAAGGTTGAAGCCGCGTAAATTAACCACTAGAACCAAAGGGGCTTGCCTATATTTTTGCCCTTCTCTATAAATAAGTAAACATAATGTTTCATGTCGTTTGCATCAGACAAATTAGTGTTATGTATTGGCGGAACTTTATTGTTGATGTTCGAACTGTTAAAAAAGTGGTTATACTTCATACGTATATCGAAAACGTAATTCACAAAGCGTGTAAACAGCAGTCGGTCAATATATTGGCAGCGGCACGTGCGCGGCGCGCAGTAAAAACAAGACCGCACCAACGAGTTTCATTGTCATTTCCAATGACGTTATCTGCATCGGAATGCACAAAAGAAAGAAAGATAATTAAAATCCTTAACATTCTGAAGTTGTGGCGCCTAGTTCGTTGCCACTTGCCACTCATTAAATAACAATAGTGACATTCAAGATGTGTGTATATAAGTTCATTACGTCACATGAATGTCGCTTATATGGAAGCCAGGTGGTGACTTGTATTATACGGGCTATTTGCGTAACGGAAGCCTTGCAAAACACTTTTTATGGGTTTTATATTTAACATGGGGACTTCGCTGTATTTATTTTCAATGTGATGATGTTGATTAAGTGTTACAGTAACAAACGTATTACGAGCTAAATGAAAATATCCCTATAATTCGTGTTAATTTAATAAGAGTAGTTGGTGACTTTCTTCATGAATTTCCACCAATCTTAGAAATTATAGACTGACGTACTCGTATTTTTTCTTTTCCTATAACTCCTTCAGATAAAAGTAAAACTGGAGTTGGGATTGAGAACGACACTAGACTGTTTACTGAGTTGTAAACGAGTTGTGTACCTTAAAGCTTCACCGTATTTTATTGGCAATTATTTTAGCAAACTTATATACCTACCTTTGTTCAATTAATATATGTTAAATTGTAATTATTCTAGCGGCGGCGGTACCTGGAGGCCATCGGTCACCCCCACAGGCAGTCTCCCCCGCCCAGGCACTCGTCCTCTTGGCGCCAATCCAGTGCCAGTAACGAACACATCACTTAAAGCGACCCCACAGCCCACGCGCGCTTTTGGTTCTGGGCACAACAACGTCGCTAAACCTTTTGGTTATGTAAGTCATGTTTTTATAAATATGCATATATTTTATCTACGACAGTCGCATGTCCGATGGGATTTCCCATCGGCGGTATTTTACGAACCATCTGAGTATTCTCGAATGTTAAGAAGTATTTCAAAAACTCTGTCATTTATCTCTACATTTCCTTTCGGTCGCGGTGATGAGGCAGTTTCAGCGTAAATACATAGAGACTCAAAACAAGCCGGAACTTGTTTTAAGTCGTGATTGACGTTTCCAATTACTTTCATACACAATATTTTCACGTATTTTACTTCTTAGTGAGTGACTTTCCAAAAATACTGACATAACTGAATTATTGTTATAAACAGGCGCCTCAACCAATCGTTATATTTTTAGCCTAAAAAATTATGACTTTGCATATTAACTTCTTGAGCAGTATCCCTCAATTTGATAATAAAATTTCAGAAATCCTTTCTCACTGCTTACCTACGTTATAATGAAGAACTCCTGTGCTAATTTTCATGCAGTAGCACCAGTGGGTTAGGTTGTCTATAGTAGTCTCAAGCAAACTAAAAATATTGTAAAAATCACAAAATTAGAAGCCTAATAGTGTTTGGTTTGTTTATCTTCCAGATGAATGGCAATGACTCCGTGAAGAGCATCGTGAATAAGCAATACAACACACCAGTAAACATGTACAGCGACAAAACCATCGCCGAGACACTCTCCGCGCAAACCGAAGTGTTGGCTGGAGGAGTGCTTGGGTATGATCCTGTTGTTTCTTAATTGCCTCGTTGGTTTACTTTTATTGGAGTATAAGACGGCAGATCTGTCTCAAGAGATATTCAGTAGCAGCCTGGAGTTCGGAAGTTAAAAGCACGTTAATCGGCCCTTAAAATCGCTCTGGTCGTGTCTAATTGTTGTTTATTACGTGAGTGTTCACGCCCATGAAGAATGCATTTGTGTTAGTGTAAATACTAGGAGTGGTGTAAGGGGAGTCGACAACAACCTAGGCTCCCTACCGTCAACCTCATCTGCTCGTGGTACATCCTGCTAATCAACGAACGAGGCTCTGGCGACCGAAATCGTGGCGGTATAACCACACAAATGCTGGAATCTGAAAATGCAAATCCTGATAGCGGGCAGCAGCGCTATTAGTGAGAGATTCCAGCCACTGCGGTCACTAACCCGCCTGCCAAGCGTGTTGACTAAGGCAAATACCACCCCTATGAGCTACGACTCAAATTCACGGCCCCCAATTCCCGGTAATCGCACTATTCCTGGCCACGGTACTGGCCATGGTAACGATGCGATGGGGGGTGCAAAGAATCCCCGGGCTACGGCAGGGTACCACAAACGGCGACTGTTTCTGGCCACATATAATGGACGCTCTCAGCGGCTGGTCGAACAACTCCAGAACAATTGCTCACCTTATACAAAGCACAAGTGGGGTCTTGTATGGAGTACGGCTCTCACCTTTGGGATGGCTTTGCTAAGCACCACCTTCGGGCTCTAGAGTTGATTGAGAAACGTGCCAGGAGGCTAATAGGAGACGACACATTGGTCGAGTCTAGACTCCAAAGTCTTGAACATCAACGTGTGGTTGCATCGCTTGCAGTCTTCTATCGGATACATTTCGGAGAATGTTCGCAGGAATTACATGATCTAATTCCTTCTGCCCCCTTTTATTATCGGACGGCCAGGCAAACGCGACCAAAGCGCCATAGGTACACAGTGGAACTTCCCCGTCTACGTACGAAGCGCTTAGGCACATTTATTATTCGCACTTCTAAACTGTGGAATGCTTTGCCTGAGTCCATATTTCCAGATAGTTACAATGTAGGTGTGTTCCAATCCAGGGTAAACGGGTTCCTTCTGGGCAAGCGTGCTCCATCCTAGACCGTGACTGTGCTTAAGATCAGGCAAGTCAACGGTCAAGCGCTTGCTTATTAACTGTAAAAAAAAAGTCGAAAAGTACTACGGCGATTTATACTCATCACGAGTACCTCCACCTGAGTCCCACAGTGCGGATGACCCACGAGCCAGACTGACACGCCACCTATCAGACGATCTTTCCGACATCGATTTGGGCGATATTAGGATTGCTCTCGGACAACTTGGAAACAACAAGGCACCAGGAGATGACGGAATTATCTCAGAGCTTTTCAAAGCAGGAGGCACACCAGTTCTGAGAGAGCTGGCTAACATCTTCAATTCCGTCCTCTATAATGGTATTACACCGAAGACATGGAGCAGAAGTGTGTTGGTTCTGTTTTCAAGAAGGGTGATAAAGCTCTTCTGAAGAACTACCGCCCCATTTCGCTTTTAAGCCATGTTTACAAGTTGTTTTCGAGGGTAATCACGAATCGTCTTCCCCGAAAATTCGATGACTTCCAACCCGTTGAGCAGGCTGGGTTTCGAAAAGGTTTCAGTACCGTAGACCACATACACACACTTAGGGAAACAATACAGAAGACCGAGGAATATAATCAGCCTCTATGCTTAGACTCAGACTACGAAAAAGCCTTCGATACCATCGACACCTGGGCTGTTCTGGAATCCATGCAGAGATGCCTATTGACTGTCGGTCGGAATTGACTGTCGGTATGTCTAGGTGTTGAAGTGTTTGTACGAAGCCGCAACCATGACCGTCCAAGTACAAGATCAGAGCACAAGACCAATCCAATTGCATCGCGGGGTAAGACAGGGAGATGTAATCTCACCGAAACTTTTTACCAATGCATTGGAGGACGTCTTCAAGACGCTCGATTGGAACGGACGCGGCATTAATATCAATGGCCAACACATTACACATCTGCGATTTGCCGACGACATTTTCATTATGGCGGAGACTCTGCAGGATTTGGAAGAGATGCTAAACAACCTGAGCGATTCTTCAAGACGAGTAGGTCTCGGGATGAACATTGAAAAGACCAAAATCATGGCAAACCAACATGTATCCCCGGGACCGGTGGTCGTAAATGGCTCTCCACTTGAAGCTGTGCAGGAATATATCTACCTGGGCCAAACTATACAACTTGGCCGGCACAACTTTAAGAAGAAGGCTAAAAGAAGAATACGTTTGGGCTGGGCGGCATTCGGGAAATTGCGTCATATTTTTTAATCGTCGATCCCACAGTCGCTTAAGACCAGGGTCTTTAATCAGTGCGTTCTACCTACGGTGCCGAAACGTGGACACTCACCGTAGGACTGGTCCACATATTTAAGGTCGCTCAGCGAGCAATGGAACGCGCGATGCTAGGGGTTTCTTTGGGCGATAGAATCCGAAATGAGGACATTCGCCAGAGAATTAAAGTCACCGACATCGCGCGTAGAATTAGCTCGCTGAAGTGTAAGTGGGCTGGTCATGTCTCCAGGCGCATTGATGGCCGATGGAGCCGACACGTATTAGAGTGGAGACCACGCTTAGGCAAACGTAGTTTAGGACGCCCTGTAACAACATGAACTGACGATTTAAAAAAGGTGGCAGGTACGGGATGGATGCGGACTGCCCAAGATCGGGATGGTTGGCGTTCTATGGAGGCTTTCGTACAGCAGTGGACGGCAAAAGGCTGAAAAAAAATACTAGTAGTAGTTGGTCTCGCTGTGTAACCTCCCCGAACTATGCTGAGAACCAAATGGAAACAGCTCACATAAAAACAACGAAAGGCTTTTAAGGACACGACTTTCAACAATGAAGAATGCGACCAAAATAATCTCTGTTGAGAATCGCCGCCGTGGAACTCTGAACTCAGAACTCTGCCAAAAGATCTTCGTTGTCACAATTTCATTTAGAAATTATTTATTTATCTAATCAAATCAACTATCATATTATTTATTTATCTTAATCATATATTGGTTTAGTTGTTGGGTGTGTTTTGTAGTTAAAGTGAAAAATCTTTATTCAATATAGAAGCGTTACACTTGCTTATTGATTGTGATACTTCAAAATGTCTCGACCGATAGGCAGAGGTGCAGTCCAGTTATTAACTATGATTATATTTATGGATCTGTAGGAATTTTATTCACATTCACATGTGTCAAATATATACCAAAACTCGAACTCGACAGATGGCGCTGTGGTCGAGTGACCTTTACGATTCATTGTCTTGGGAAAAACTGCGACTGATTCGCTAATTTATTCATAAAATTATAAAGATGCTGCTTATTTCTGTCTAAGTTTAATTTTCTTTAAAGGGTAAACTTTAAGAAAAATGAAAAAACCTACGACGCCGAGAAGAGTGCCGTCTTCAAAGTGTTACAAGAGGAACAAAATGACCCGGACCCAGGTAGATAACGTGGCGGGGCACCCCCGACGGCCGATTTGTTTTTACTTTTAAAGTTACTATCCTTGCAATTAAACATTATTTGATTTGTTAAAAATTAAATGGAAATTGAATATGAAATTTTAATGTCTCGTCTACAAGTACTTCACTTCGGAATTTGAAAAGGCAAATAGGAAGGAGATTTAGTTAAAAATAAATAAAATTAAAAGTAGCCGAAGCGCCGCCGAGCGCGCCGGCGCCGGCCAGCGGCCTGCGGCACGTGGCGCCGCCCGTCGCGCGGCCCGACGCGCCCGTCAACAACACCGGCGGCCTGCCCCCGGGGCAGAACATCTGCGAGGAGTGCGAACGACTCATTACGTAAGTCGGACGACTATCGCCCGACGCGGTCGCAAACGTCTCTCGATCTCTTTTCGTTTCCTCGAGGAATAGGGCTGTCGGTGCGAGATCGCCGCGACCTGATCTCGGACATGTCGCACTCGTTTTGCTCCGAAATAACTCAGCATTACTCGTGTCGCCTTCTCCCCCCCAGCGAGTAGAGGCCGCGCAGGCGCCGGCGAGCGCCCCCCGCGCGCGCCGCCCGCCCGCACCGACTCGCCCTGTTGCTCCGAGTGTCGCGCGCCCATCGCGTAAGCCGCGCCGAGTGCGCCTGACTGTTTGCGACCGTGTCTGCGCTGTGCTCGTGTTGTGGTAGTTAGTTCCCGGTTGCGGTCCCTTCGGTTCGGCCCACGATTTGTTAAATATCGAAATTATATCGAATGGTACCGTAACTTTACATAATGTTAGCGAAGATATCGTGTTGTCATTTTGCTATTCATTTCGATATCTGCGCTTCGTTGTCATATTTCATTTATTAATACGTATCATCCGAGCACCTAGAAGTATGTTGTTTGTCGCAAATGTATCATATTTTACTCAGCATGACATTTCACTGTCGCACTGTGAGAGGAAAGGTTGCACATGGTCGTTTCGCAGGTCGGTGCACGAGTACAGTAGCATGAATGTGACGGAACGCAATCATTGAACTCGATTAATATATTGTCGTCGTAGCAATAGAAATAATAACTTAGGTATAAGTATTGTTGCATTAACACATAACATAGTAGAGCTAGCAGTCACCACGGCTAACGTGGGAGTTGAAAGGCTATTTTAGCATTTTGTATATACCTACTTAACTTTAAACACAATAGCAAAATAAGCAAAAACATATTATAATTATTATTTATATACAACATTTTATGTTGGAAAAAATCTTTATTATTGATTTCAAAACGTAATGTATCAATTGTGAAATATTTGAACATATATTACAAATTAGACTAAAAAAAATGATATCTATAAAATTATCATTTTAAACAATAGTATTTATATATGTTTTTTCCTATTTTACTGGTGTTCAATCAATTATGTACAAGTGTATATATTTACTTTATAAGCACAGTGACAGAAAACAAAATCAAACAATTCAAAGTAACATTATACAATAAATCAGACTAAAACCGTAAACAGCTGCGTACAGTTGTTATTGGAACCGTCATAATGTAACTCAACTAACTAGACAAGAAACTTTTTATATTAAAGATATGTGTATCAATGTGACTGTTAGCTCTTGGTGTATATCTGTCACGTGAAGGCGTTCGGTTTGTATGGACGAGAAAAGTATTTTCAATGTTTGGGTGTAATGTAATAAAATAAGCAACGTAAGTGTCCGGTGTAACGGAACGTGTGTGCGCAGCGGCGTGTTCGTGCGCATCAAGGACAAGAACATGCACGTGGAGTGCTTCAAGTGCTCGACGTGCGGCTCGTCGCTCAAGAACCAGGGCTACTACAACATCAACGGCAAGCTGTACTGCGACATACACGCCAAGCTCGTCGCGCGCCAGAACCCGCCCGCCGCCCACCTGGAGCCCGTCACCGTGCCGCCGTGAGTACCCCCCGCGCAGGACCATAACCCCCCCCCCCCCCTCCGCCCCACGCCGCGCTAATCGACGCTCTCCTTCCAGCGGTGGCCGCATTCCGACCAACGCCTACTCGACGCCGCTGCCGCCGCTGGCGACCAGCAACTACACGAACGGCTCCTCGTCGATGTTCAGCGTAAGTGTCCGCCGGCGCGCCCGCCCGCCCGGCGGCCGGCCGTGACCCAGTGTGTCTGTGCAGCCGTCCAGCACGCTGTCGGGGCCCAAGCCGTTCGGCTCGTCGGTGGGCTCGGCCTACTCGCCGGCGTCGCTGTCGCCGCGCTCGGCGCCGCTGTCGCCCGCGCGCCCCGCCGCCCCCGCCGCGCCCGCCGCCCCCGCCCCCGCCGCGCCCTACGCCCCCAGTAAGCGCGTCACGTTTGCTATCTGAAGCCGGCCCGCTCCCGATGTTCACGCGCGGCCGCGGATGTGACGCAGCCCGTGATCTATCGGGACGGGCGATTCTATTCCTTCTTATGTCGAAGGTTGTTAATTTTTGTAGAGGCACAAATTGGCAGATTACGAAACTGTTGCAGTGCAGTTGATAATTTAATGTTTTTGCGACAAATGATAAGATTTTCTGCGTTATATACTACTGTCGGTTGCCTTATTTTTTTATAAAAACGTCAAAGAAATGTTTCATTATGTAGATAGAACGAGCTATGAGGACCTTGAAATGTTGAGCACCATCATCATTGCGTGAATTACATTTCCCTTCTCATGCTGTATTTACATTTATTTATTCATTTAGTCTATATTTAGTGTAGAGATATTTGGCACACACTTCTACTAAATATAGATAATGTTTGGCAGAGAATCGATCACTTCAAAATTGCATACTTTCAATAAATCTAAACTGAGACATTACTAGAACACTCTGTGCATTAATTGGCGTAGTCAGTTTAGCCAAAGTCACTTAGTCTGCGTTGAGCGACGTAGTGAGCTGGTAATCCTACAGCCGGTAAACTACAAGGTAATCTTTAGCATTTTAAATTCAATGGCTGGTATTTTAACGACGTAATTGTCTAGCGTCAAGCGTTTAGTAATACAGTTTTATAATAATAATACTAGTCGAAATAGTATTAATTTGAAACCGATTATATCGTGTTAATAATTCGATTATAAGTGAACTGATTTATGTAGCGCTTTTCTTTATTTTTGACAGAGGCCCCAGTTTCCATTTTTAAAGGTAATCTATAATTGGCGATCGAAACATATAAAGTATTAGTAAATGAGCTTGTCACAGCTACTCGTGTCTGTAAATACCAATAACAAGTCTGCGCTAATTGAGCCGCCAATGTCAGCATTAAATTTGCTTTTGTCTTGGCATTTTATATCTATAAAATTGGATATCAAGCATTTATTACGAACAATAATGTAACGATTCTTAGAGTAATCATATTTCTGCTTTATTAAGATTTTCGCGTATATTGAAAGCTTTTTGAAACGATAGTTTTTGAAATGACTAATACGTATTTTCATCTATTTCTTCCTCCCATCATTTACAACCTTCGCTAATCATTTAACAATCGATATCCCTAAAGCTAAAAACGTAAAAAGCATTGTGTGGCCCCCGCCAAATCACCCAGATGACGAAATCGAGAAAGAAATAAACCCTAATTTTACTCATAACACACCTTACAGCGATTCATCTGCCTCGGCTAGAGAATCATTAGTGATGACGGCAAATAGCAATGTAAACTTCTCAAACCAAATGAAGTCAGTTGAGGAAATTGTATCCTCAGCCAAACCAACTCCAGGATTTTCTTCAGATAGTACGTTTGGATCGGCTTTGATGTCTACTTCGCAAGCCACTTGTAAATCAGAGTTTTCAGTACAAAGCCAAAAATCGCAAATGATACAAGAGATTGCGAATTGTAGTGTTCAATCATTTTCCGAAAAACAAATATCTGAAAATCAAAAATTTGCAATGTACCAAATGCATACAGCCTCTGACCAAATTGACAGTAACAAACAAATTACGAAGAATGATATCGAAAAATTAATTGACGCCCAAGAAAATCAATTCCTTCCTGTACAAAGTGAATTTAATATATTTAATGCACAAAAAAAATCACAAGAGCTTGCGATGAAACAGGAACAAATTAATAAGGGTTACGAAATAAAATCATCAAATGTTAAACAAGACAATAAGACCGTAGAAGCAAACACACAGCAACAGACGTCCGGTTTCAATACTTATAATCACCCACCAGTTTTTATGTCAACTGAAACAGAAAACAAACATAGCGAAATATCAGACAAAACCTGCCAAAATATGTCTCAGAATCAAAACGCTCCTCATTTAAAAAATAATAATCCGTCTTCACATAAAGAAAATCCTTCTGCGTCTCAAACTTATAATCCGCCTAAACAAAAAGTTCAATGTAAAACGCCTTCCAAAGAAAACCCTAGAGTGGCAGGTGCTTCAAAAGTAACAAATAAGCCGACGATTGAAAGGGGCTCTTTGATAGAAGCACTAACAATAGCTCCGGACAGACCATATAGCCCCTTATCTTTTCATATACCAAATTACGCGTCAACATCTTTTGATTCTAATCAAACGCAAAAGTCTAATCTTTTACAACCAATGCCAACCCAAAATACTAATCACTCGACTTATAGTCTCTCTGATCCAAATCAATTTGGCCCTTCGAATATGCAACCAAATATGTTACAAACTTCTTCCGAGGCATCTGCTTTTAAACCAGTAAGCAAACAAACGTTTCCACCACAACAACCTCAAGAGTTTTGTGGAGATTCTAACTATCCTCCTCAAAATAAAGACTTTGTTATGCAACATCAATCTAATTCAAATTTGTCAGAAAACGTTTCTACTAGTATTTCCAGCGCACAACAAGGCTTTTCGCCAATAACAACTGCCCAAAGCTATAGTTCACAGCCGAGTACACATAATACAATGCCTTCTTCGCTTGTAATGCCAAAATCCGGTTTACATAGACCGGATAGTATTCCCCCTTATCAACAAAATCTAGAAAGTTCATATCCTCAGACAATATCAGACTCAAACAAAGCTCTACCAACAAATCCTGATATTGGACAACGAGAGATGCCTTCGCTGCAGAAACATGAAGTACCTCAGATTAAAACACCAGTGCCGCAATCTCAAAACAAGTTAAAAAACGAAACCTGTATGTCATTCCAGCCCGTGTTTGATGAGGCACAAAATATGTCAAGATATTCACCGACCAATAGTCGTCCAAATACGCCTAGTATGATAAATAAACCTGCGCCTATAATACCCCATTATCAAATGAATTTGGTTACTGTAGAGCATGTTGCTCCTGAAGGTCGAATGTATAAGCCTGGTGCTGAAGAAATTAGCCGTTCGTCGACGCCTAAATTGAGAGGTCGTTCGCCAGCTCCTACGCTCCCAACAGGTTCTAATTCCTTAAAAGCACAAGCTCCTCGAATAAAAGACTCAACACAAAAATATAACGCTAAACAAAGCCAGCCACCTACACCGCAAACTCCATCATTTAAAAAAGAGTATGATACAAGTTTTCAAGATAATAATGTAAACAAATGGCTCCAAGATCAACCGGTGCTCATAAAGGAAGAACAACAATCTAATTTAGAACACCATTCTGAATTATATAACAGAGGTAATTCAAATATTAAAGAAGATTCATTGCAAAACCAAAGTTATGGTCAGAGGCAATTGGAATCTCAAAATACATATGAATACGGTAATACTACTGTAGAATCTACGAAAAAAACTTTTGAACAATTTGAAAGCGCACAGTCCGCGAAAACAATTGAAATAAAGCAATGCGCAGTACAACCTTTTAATACATACCAACAAACTAAACCTATAATTCAACCATCCAATTATAACTTACAACAGGTCTTTCCTCCAACCATATCATCCCAACAAAATTTATCTTTTAATACTACTAACGAAAATGTTGCCACCACTAGTAATCAAACCGAAGTTTATCAACCGACTCCTTTTATATCTGGTGCTAACCAAGGTCCAGTGTGTGATCCTACCCCGTCGACAGGTTCCAGTGTAGGAGCTGCCGCTCGTGGCAAAGCTTTTGGTGTATCATCAGCACCAAAAAGGGGACGAGGAGTTTTAAACAAAGCTGCTCTACCTGGGTCTCGAGTGCCTCTTTGTGGCTCATGCAATGGAAACATTAGGTGACTTGTGTTAAAAGAAATAGGAGTGTGACAATCGTCTTGAGTGGTGCATGACAAAATAACACTAGATATATTTTACAAAAGAGTATGTTTCCTAAAATAAGTTGTTTTTCTCATAATTTATAATATATGCTTAAATTATATTAACAACCTTACCAAAGCTTTGTTTTAGTGTTTGTTTATTTTGATGTTTTATGTTTCTAACAGTTAACGAAACACAATCTGTGAGCAGTCAACATAAGACGGAATTCAAAAGTCCGGCCGAAGAACGATTGATAAGGAAAATGGCAAAAATGGCACTAAATGGATACGAAATAGGGATTCAAAGGAAAATAAAACCTGCTGATCATATTCAATCAATGGCTGACAAAATCCAAGATACTGTAGTAACAAAGCATCCTCTCAACACTGACAATTTACCTTCCGGTGAAAGTAGTCGTGAAAATACTCTAAAGCGTCCTGTAAACAAAAGTTTCGATAGAAGTTTCAAGTTAGACAACAACATACAGAACACACCCAGTGCAAATATTTTTTGTCTTACAAATTCTTTAAATACTAATCTTGGTAACACTCATATGCCCGTTCCTCCTCCTCTTCCCACTACTCCTGTTCCAACATTTCATAGTCAAAACTCACCTATTGCAAATATATTAAATAATATAGCGACAAAAAATTCCGACTCAAGTCCCAAAGTTAATAATGTAATCCAGGACTTGCCAATATCTAGCAATGATAAATCTCAGAACGGTGGATATTCCAGCAGCGACGACTCTCATAAAGATAAATATGAACAAAATTATAATAACAACTTCAAAAATAAGACAATCTGTAAAGATAAACCCATTTCTGACTTAAAACCTGAAATTACCTTTTCAAACACGTTAAGTAAGAAAAAGTTATTTGAAAGATCTGATGCTTTTAACGATTCTTCTTATATAGACCCTGTTTGTAAAATTTCGGATAAAAGCAACAGCAGCATTTTTGACAAAGATTATTCGAATAAAAACAAAGATTTTGAGAACAATGAATCCCCTGACGACAGTTATAAAAACTCAATGAACCAAGATGAGAATACGAAAAAAATATCAAATAATTTGCACGATAACACTTTATACACTTATAAATCTGTGAAATCAAATGGTGCCAATATAAGTAACGGTAACAACATTCATAACAAAACTGAACATTTGGTCGAACAAACGAAAACTTGCAAAACTACAGAAGATTTTGAAAATAAAGATAACTCAGAAGAAGTTATCGTAAGACGTAGAGAAAAGAAAAATATCAGGAATGATGACGGTCGGAGAGACTCTCACATCGTTGCGCGACCATTGAGCACAATGACGTCCGTGGATGTCGCCGAAGGACAGTACCCTATATGTCACAAATGTGACAAAGCGATAACAAGGTAACGAAACACAATATTACCAAACACAATGAAAACGAAATTCAAAGTAAGAAATCTTTTGCATGCTCTTAAGGCACGTGTGTTGTTTTTATTAATATAATAATTAATAACCAGTTCCAATTTTTCTAACAAAACAATATAATTTTTTGTATTAATGGTTTATTTAAATGATATACTTTTTACATAGGGGTCCATTTATTACCGCCCTGGGTCGCATCTGGTGCCCCGAACACTTCATCTGTGTGAACGCGACCTGCCGACGCCAATTGCAAGATATTGGCTTCGTGGAAGAAAATGGCCAACTTTATTGCGAATATTGTTTCGAACAATACATCGCTCCGGCTTGCGACAAATGCCATGCCAAAATTAAGGGAGTAAGTATTCGCGTACTTCTTTACCTTTGTAGCTATAACAACGAGAACTACACATATTACATGTCTATATTCCAGGATTGCTTAAACGCGATTGGCAAACACTTCCACCCAGAATGCTTCAGCTGCGTCTATTGTCAAAAACTCTTTGGAAACAATCCATTCTTCTTAGAAGATGGATTACCATACTGTGAAGCAGGTATGCTTTTGATTTTATTTTTAAAGCCAAGATGGCCTTGGAAAAACATTAGGGCAAGCGCCACTGAGTTACGTGCTTATTATTCGCCTCGGTCTCGACTGTGAAGAAATCATCGTGAGGAATCATGCATGTGGCGGATGAAATGCATAAGTATCGTATACCCGACATCTCGGAAGAGCGAGGTGGGATCATTTTGTGGGAGAAAAGCTTTGCCCGAAAGTAGGACCTTGCGGACATAAGCTGTTAGTGTAACAAAAACGGGGTCTCCACTGCTTGTCATTTGAAATAAGAGCGATCATAAGTTATTTTAGAAATAATGAGTAAATTCTTTTCGAAATTCATGTAAAAGATAAATATATCTAAGCAGATTATTTTAAAAATGTTTGTAATGTATTTATTAGTCGGTATGTACCAACCGCTTTCAGACTGGAACGAGCTCTTTACGACGAAATGTTTCGCCTGCGGGTTCCCCGTGGAGGCGGGCGACAGGTGGGTCGAGGCGCTCAACAATAACTACCACAGTCAGTGCTTCAACTGCACGGTGCGTATGATGCGAGTTTAATGGAGACATGTTTGCAATCAATACTTTATACAGACTTTGGATAATACAACAGAATTCAAAATGTATTCGTTGAAAGTAAACGAACAGCGATGGTACATATTTGTCGATTGAGTTACAAAACATAAAATAGTCAAAGCTTGAAGCCGTCCGTGACATTATTGAGACACCTTTATATAATAATAATTTCAGCACCGGTCGTTTCAAAACTTGCATACTCGCTAGTCTAGCTGCTAGTCCGTCGTCACCGAACGAATTTACGTTTTCGAAATGTTATGATAACAATTTTTAAATATAAACCATACTGTATTTTTATTCGGACATTTCTCTTCGCAAACGACATTAAATATTTACATAAAGGACAAACTTCATTTTTATAATTTAAAACCAGTCATTATAGGCGCACACTCGCTCGTCATACGCCGCTCTACACGTGTGTTCCCAGATTAACAAACGTGTGTGTTCCACCATTGTGTACTTATAATAACTTTTTGTATTATTTTCATTTGTAAGTTATATACCAACCTCCCAGACGCGTCGGGAAGGTTCTGTTTTAGTAGATTTGTATTCCAGTGATATGAGTAGATCTGCTTGTGTTTCCGCAAGTGTGTTGTAATATTTCATCACCGTAGAATTGTTTTGGCTATTTTATGTATTCATTATAAATATATTTATATTATTACATATAAATAACTATATTTTTATGTATTTGTTTTTGTTGGTCACTTGAGCTTGTTCTATATCCTCATCAATATAAATTAAATAATTATATCGTATGAATAACATTAAAATTGAAAAGTTCAAATGCCTAACAATATATTATATATTTTTAATGTTATAATATAAATATAACATCCATATTTTGTATAATATAGGTCTTGATACATTTTTATTATGTGTGAATATTTGTTTTATTTATATTAAAAGTAACCTGCACTTGAACTATCCTACTGAATGCTAATCTTGTTTTAGGTGTGCAAAAAGAATCTCGAAGGACAGAGTTTCTTCGCCAAGGGAGGAAGGCCTTTCTGCAAGATGCACGCCCGCTAGGCACCCTCCGACACTTATGTACAATTCTGACACTGTTTACTCCACGATCACTTTTCGTCCCGTTTCAATATCTCCGTCTACAATCACGACAACTGATTCGTCATCGCCGCAACGAACGAGGAAGTTAGAAACGCCCCTCCACTTCGATGGAGGACTGTTTTCTGACATAAGAAGCGCAGACGGCAAGCTGTTAAGTAAAGTGACCGTCGATCGCGTGCACAGCTCCACTCGCCGCGACGTCACCGACGCGCCGCACGCGGTCGCGCGCTGCGACCGGCGCGGGAACACGGACTACGTGGACGACATTGTCAAAACCGAGACCATTACGAACGAGGATGTGATCAAGGTGAAATTCACGCCAATGCTTCACGAATTAGACTCGCTCCCACAGTGGTCCTCGACGCAAATGTCTAAATCCTACAGCCCGGTCAAATACATAAGCGACGACTATGAGGACTTGAATAGTTACAAAATTGTTAACTCACTGTGTAAAGAAAACCTTCTAAAGGTGAATACTTTAGAAGATGCAAATACGAGTGATGATGATGCAGCGAGGAGGTCGGTGATGAGAGGACACAGTCCTTTGGCGAATTTAATCGTATCTGAGCAACTGACTAAAATAGATGGTTACTTGCAGGAGAGCTTAGACATTTGTTCGAAAACAACACTCGATCACGATAAATCAATGCATTTCAAGTCTGAAGAAGTTCAACCACCAACTAAAAATATTCTAGATAAAGATGACAACATTAACCGCGTCGAAGCTAGCGAAAAGGTTTCGGTCGATAATCATCAGAAAAACGATATTGATTTATTAAATAATTCGGTTGGAGACCCTGATCCGGTGGAAACGGAATTAAACAGTGTCAAAATAAAGCATTCGGGAGTATTAAACACAATATACAATATGCCAATGCATTATCACGCAGCAATGCTGTGTTTCTTTTTAATTGTATATAACTTATGTTATCAATATGTTAAGCAAAATTACCATGGAAAGAATCAATACGTGAAGTAGACAAAATAAGGAAAATTATTGTTCTAATCATAAAATTGTATTATATAAACTAGTCAACACATTTATTTCAAAGATTACTTGTTTCAACTGCTCAGTGGAACATGTTTTATTTCCGTTATCAAAAATAAAATGTAAATAATAACACGTTACAAAGCCTCTTTTGTTTGAAGTTAGTTTTTAAATATTAACAATTTGGTGCTTTTCAGATCGATAAAATGCTCGCGACGATGTGATACTTCACTTCTCTAAATATAATATTTACTTACGGCTTTGTACACAGCTTCCGGAATGTTTTAGTACTGTCACTAACATAACCAATAGTCATTTTAATCATTTCAATTTAACCACTACTTAAAATTATATACCCACAATTATATGCTGTTTGATGAACCAGCCACATACGTAAAAAAAACAATATGATGAAAATATAAAGTATCTTAAGATATTATATAATATATTTATCTTTTCCGTTCCTCGTACAGAATGCACTAATGGAATCATTAAAATGTTTCAAACGACTTTATTCTAGTAGTTTATTTATTTAGATATTAATATTTGACATTTGTAATCGTTAAAAGTAATTATGTGAGCTTAAATAAAATATTTTATCTTATGACGCTGTTTTATTAAACCATAATTTTATAGGAAATATATAAATAGAATTTGAAACTGTTGCAAATAATTGTAAACTTTAGGAGAGACAAACGCGTGGAAGTGCGAGTTTATGCCGCAGATATATATATTTTTTTATCATGGGACATTCACACACGGCCATCTGATCCCAAATTAAGTCGAGCTTGTAGTATGGAAACCAGACAACTGATATACATACTACATTTACTACTTTTCTGTTGTAAATACATACTTATATAGATATCACTCCCAGACTCGGGACAAACAGACATGTTCATGCATATCCTGGGTGGAAATCGAACTCACCTTCGGCGTGAAAGGCAAGTATCTACCCACGACGACAAACGGCTCGTCAAGTTATTTGAGAGAAGAGTGAGAATAATTTAATGGGGTAAACTTCTGTAGTGTAAACCGGGGGTCGGTTTCAAATGTTGCACAGACTTTCGTTTAGACGTTTGAAGATAACCTGTAAGATCTTTTTCGAGTCTAAATTTTTATCGAAAATCAAATTTTTTAAATGTTTGATTGGGTCAAATTTTGCTGAATTAGAGTCACTTCCTCTTATCCCACAGAGTTAAAATTTTACATGTTAATTAGTTTCAAAACAACAATTTTTATGGTAATCGTGAATTAATTCTACACCCTGGGTTGGCTGCCGGCGAAGGTACTCGACAACGGGGTTGACTTTAATACACGAAATTTTGAAAACCTATACCGTAACACATGTTTATAAAATGTGTTTTTACGTACTATTAATTTATTTTACATTTTCAACGATATTGGAGATATCGTTGATATATGTTATGCAACAACTTTTCTTCTTTTGGTTTTTTTTTGTCTTTGGTTCGTTTTTATCTTTTAGATTTCTTCCCCCACTTTGAAGGTATTTATTAAGTATTTATAATTTATATATTAACCATCGATCAAGATTTAGTAAATAGCTTGACAGTATATATATATATATATATATATATATATATATATATATATATATACATAATATGGTATATATATAATATGGTACGAACATAAAGTGGTGATATTAATTACCTAGCAACCAAAATAATTTTAACGATAATTCAATTTCACAAAAAACGTGGCAATTCGTGAACTCGTGCATCCATGGACCTGCTTTTAGTTTGAGTTTACCTGTTTCGGAAGGTAATCCAATCGATATATATATATAAGGTTAAGAGTTATATATACAGGAAATATTATAGCGATCAAGTATATTCGCAAATAAGAGTAAAGGAATCGTGAGTGCGTCCATTAGTGCGTCATTAACTAATTCCTTATTCTCATAATGCGATGGGACCGCAACTATATCTGTTGAAGCCGAGCATTATTATGCATTCATAGAAAATCATCTCAAATATCTGGGCAATAGACAACAAAATTTGTTCACAAAATACAGACAGTCAGAAGCCCTTTTTAAGTAAGAGTTATTTAAAAAGGCCTGAATAAAAGATAAACCTGCCACTAGATTTATCAAGTTTTGATAATTTAACATGTTAATAATATATAATAATAATAGTTAATTAATGGAAAATTAAAATTTTATCTCATTTGCAAAAAAAAAGCCAAGAAAAAAGAATTAAGGACAGTTAAAATCCTTCCCAAAATAAAAAAAAAACATCACCCAATATATTATGTGGCCTTTCTTTATATAAATTGATATAATTTTAACAAAATTGTATTTTTGTTTCTTGTTATTATTTATTATTAGGTACATACATATGAAATTAGCGTTTTGTCGTACTGACCACTGATCTGAAAAATCTCCTCTGGTTAAGAATTCCAAATTCAAATTTATAAATTCATTTAGAGGGTACATTTGAGTTTTGTAAACAGTCATTCATTTGTTCTTTCCTCATTATTTTTTATTATTGCGCTTATTACCGCACAATGAAAAACATGATATATCGGTATATTTACGAGTATGAGTTCTACCGAGCACCAGTGCTGCAGAAACAGCTCGAAGAATTAACGATGTGTACGGCGCTGGTGTCGCAAAAGAAAGCACGGTGCGTTTTTGGTTTCAACGTTTTCGTTCTGGAAATTTCGACCTCAGAACCAACCACGTAGACAGCCTTTCCGGCCAAAGTGGAAAATGAAGATTTAAGGCTATTGTGGAAGCGGATCCATCACATAGCACTTTAGAGGTAGCTGCAGGCTTCGGGGTAAGTGGTAAAACTGTATTAATCCACTTGAAGCAAATCGGGAAAGTAAAAAAACTTGAACGATGAGTACCTCATGAATTGAGTGAATCGAACTTGCAACCACGCGTCGACTGCTGTGTTACTTTGCTCAACCGACACAATAATGAAGGGATTTTAAATCGAATCATTACTTGTGATGAAAAGTGGATACTGTACGATAATCGGAAGCGCTCGTCGCAATGGCTGAACCCTGGAGACCCAGCCGAATCCTGCCCTAAATGAAAATTGACTCAGAAAAAGTTACTTGTGAGTGTTTGGTGGATTAGCGCCGGTGTCGTTCACTACAGCTTTCTAAAATCTGGCCAAACGATTACTAACGGCACGGAACGAACGGAACTGCAGATATCTATTGTCAGCAACTGCAAACCATGAAGGAAGAACTAGCTGCTCAACAACCGAGATTGGTCAATCGCTCTAGGCCACTGCTGCTTCACTACAACGCAAGACCACACACTGCACAACAAACAACCACTAAGTTAGATGAGCTACAATTGGAATGTCTGCGACATCCACTGTACTCCCTGGACCTTGCTCCAACAGATTAATATTTTTTCCGGAATTTGGACAACTTCTTACAAGGAAAAAAATTCCAAACCGCCTTTAAAGAGTTTATGTTTATTCTCGCCCCCATGATTTTTATAGTAAAAGGATCAATGAACTATCTATGGGATGGCAAAAGTGCATAGATAACACCGGTGCATACTTTGATTAATTAAATATATTTTACAAAAAAAAATTGACTTCATATCCCTCCCGTACAAAACGCCAATTTCATATGTAAGGACCTAATATATAATGTGGTGATCTTTATTTAATTTGATATAATTTTAACTACATATAATCAAAATTGTATTTTTGTTTCTTGTTATTATTTATTATTATTTAATCTGTAAAGCAGTATGAGTTCTTGTTCCTAAATATATTTGAATGTTTGGAAAGTACATAGAATTTACTTAAGATAAAATCCAGAAATAGACTGGCCACTAATGTATCTGATAATCAGATCTACCATCCTTGTAATTAAATTAGTATTCATCATATAAGACACACAGTAAACATGATGTAAAAAAATGGATTACAATTCGCTTAAAAATAAATTGTGAATATTGATCGCAAGCAATACTCATTACATGCAAATGCAAAATATAAACAAAGGCCTGATATAATTAATAAATTACGACAGTAAGGAACATGTAAATATTAATATAATTTTCAGCCATACCGGGTTTTGAAAAACAATAATTTTTAACTAATTTATTTTAATTTCTTACAACTAATATATACATATAACATTATATTTAATCAAATGGATTATTCTCATTCTTAGGGTCCTCACCAGTAAGAAATTTTGTAAATCTGAAACAAATATATTTAAAAAAATAAAGATTATATCAAAATAAATTAAACTGAAAGATTGTCAAACAAAGGGGAAAACATATATTTAATTTATTTGTTTATAAGTATTATATAAAATTGACACTATATAAGTGTAACATCTTTAAAAAACAGGCTATTAAAAATGCTTATAAAAAAATACCTAAGTTTCATTGTATTAATCCGCTTTACTTAATGTTGGTTTGTAGTGGCAAACTATAATTCAAATAATATTTAAGACAGTGTTCCTCTCTTACCTTTTCCATTCTATTGCCATTCCAATAAACGAGAAAGTAAGAAATCCATGCCAAAGGGTTGTGAATAGGGATGGTGGTTGTCGTTTATGACCAAAGTTTTTAAATCCTCTATTACTAACAATTGTGCAATATTTTATTTTATTCAGCATTATATATTTGATTCAGTCATCCAATATCAAATAATAATATAAAGATTTTTACATAATAAAAACTAAGTGACAATGACAAGTGACAACTGACACTCGCTTGACATCATACCGGAGTTACAGCTACGGTTACCAGATGGTTGTAACTTCTAAACCACAGAGTTTATGAAAAAAATACAGCGAAACTTGAAATGTGTTTTAAAAACCGATATTTTCTCATTATTTAGGTTGATTTTAGTTGCTATCACCGTCATTTAGCGCTTTATCAATAGCTCACTCATATATATCTTGAAATTAAGTTTTTAACATATATGTAGGATTAAAGTTAATGCTACTGGCGCTCTGTTGATTTGCCAACATGTTTCCTTTAATTGTACTTGTTACGAGCCGGATGCATTTCATAGTTTTTATATAATTATTGGCTGAACATCCTCTCACACTCTGCGTTTGAGTTTGGAAGGGTTTTATGTTCCGTCTATCTAACGACTAAATAGCAGAACCTTTAGCAATTCGCGTTCTTTTTATAGCAAAATCTGATTGATGTTAACTTTTAGCGTTTAAAAATTAATAGCAAATTTGACAATTATGTACGTGAGAAAGGAAACGTCATTGTTTCTCTATGTTGAATACATTAAATTATCTTTATAAGGTTGGAATTTTGGATAGTAATTACCACGTATTACCGATTTCCATTTATCAGACAAAACTAAATAAAAAGCGTTGATGTTTTCCCCAATAAATTTTATTAGAAAATCCTTATCGCACTATATTTCTGTGGACTTTGTATTTTAAATTCATTCAAAAAAAAATTAATGCTATTGCGATATAGACATAAAATTTAATATATTCTTGGAGTATTATATTTGCATGATATCTCTTCTGAGGGTACCAATGCGCAGACGAATTAGGACTCTTTTTGAGTTTACAATAAAATACTTAAGAACATACTATGGTGTACTATTAATTGTACTAATAGCGTGTTAGTACGCTATTACACTTTATTTAAAAAGGCTCATGGATTTTTTTATTACAAAACAATACATTAGACAAATCAATTTATTTAAAACACATATTCGTCGTCGTATTTTAAAGGCGGTCTTACATCAACTAAAATATCATTCGCTTATATAAAATAAACAAATACCTATATTTTTACTTAATTATAGTAACATTAAGCTTATGTACAAAATAACGTAGTTTATTTTTGCAATAACTGCATTTTATTTTAACTTATTTACACTTTGCTTGTAAATGTCAACATCGCCTTGTAAAACCATACCTATTTTTATTTTAATAATATTATTAGAATGCTGAATTTATTAAGAATGTTATAATTGTATACAACACTGTAGAGCGTTAAATTGTTATTTGTAAGGCATCTCACCTGAACAATAGAAAAAAAGTTTAATACTTAAGTGTATGATAATGTCAGTTACAATTGAAAACAAGTCGAAATAAATTTAACACTTAAATAGACATAGAAAGATTAACTACAATTAAAAATCATTAAGTCAAAATATTCCCTACTAATTAATGACTTAAAAACATTAAACACTAGCAGCTATGAAATTCTTACTGGATAAACGTGACCGTCATAATGCAAGTGGCGAATTTACTAACGTTATTTCATCTTTGATCACAATGGATAAGTATCTTATGTTCGCGTTCTTGTTGGGTCATATGGAATATTTTTTAAATAACAGATAAAAAACTAGTCAGTAAACATCAATCATCAAACTTGATGGAATGGACGCTCGTGTCGATGGCACCGCCACGGTATGCGCCTCGCTTTTTCTTAGTTTTCTCATGTTTGAAAGATTTGCCGCGCGTGCGTTTCAAATCTTCATTGGCTCGCTCACCCCACGATCCTCGAGCTCCACTCTGTTTAAAAAAAATAGTAGCGCGTTCAGTACAAAATGTAAATTATATACTATTTATAATTTACTTTTTATAATCTTTATAAAAACTTTTCTCATAAAACAATATTTCACTTTATTCTACTAATAAGGAAAGGTTATACATGCATTTAGATGAATATTACTGTTTCTCACCTATTTATTCAAATACTATTTTTTTATTTTGGGAGTTATTATCTCCTCCTTCAAAACTTTTTCTATCATTAAAGCCCCCCTTTTGGAATCCTCCCCTGTCTCCGCCCCACGAGTGGCGGTCTCCTCGTCCACCCCTATTGCCCCTGCCACCCCTATCGCCACCACGACCACCTCTGTCAAATCCGCCACGCCCTCCTCTGTCAAATCCACCCCGACCGCCTCTGTCGAATCCTCCCCTTCCCCCTCTACCACCTCGCCCTCCTCTATCATTGAAACCACCACGACCCCTAAATCCTCCCCGCCCGCCCCGATCATTGAATCCCCCGCGACCGCGGAATCCGCCTCGATTGAAGCCTCCGCGCCCGCGATCTTGCCAACCACCGGATTGATTGTTTTCATCATCGCCATCTTCATTTTCTCCATTTTCACCCTCCTGGTAGATATAAAAATTTTAAAACACCAAGACAACCCTACGTAATTACCAAACGACGTAAAAGTAAATGCCCGAAATATTAAGCCATAGAGGATTATTTGATTGGTGTCGGACAATGGTTTTTTACATAGAGTTGCCTTGGCTTTTTAACTTTCAGGGCATTTACCTTAGCTTCGAATGAATTGTCTTTAAGTCTAGGATCCACTTCAATATTTTCTGACAACACTCTCCTGAAGGGTTTGTTTGTTGCATTATCTTTGTCACTGGGTGTGGAAGACACATTTGTTCCCTAAAATAAATGTAATTTAACAAACATGTTAATTAACTAACAAAGTTGCTATGCTCAAAGTATCAATTTATCACAAAGAAGATAATGTTAATGTTCATCAAATTAATTATACCTTTACAAAATTGCTGTATGGCTTTTTAGCTGGAGTTGGGTCCTCACTTCCAGAGAATTTTCTTTTCTTACCAGTTTCATTTTGCTGCAAATTAAATAATTTATTATTAACAATGGAATAACAAAACATTACATAATGTTATATCTAATTCCAACATTTTTTGATATTACTTTGTAAATTCATTTTGTTACCTACAAAGGAAATCCTCATCAATATCCAAATTTCAAAAAACCAAATTTCTTTAACTAATTATTGATTACAAATTTTAATTTGGTTACATTTAATTAAAAAGTCTATTATATTTTGTGTTTATTTTAAGTATATTAATATCAAAGCAAGCACCAGTTTATGCTTGTTGATGTTGTGAAGGTATCTGCATGCAACCTATGAAATTTTGCCTCATGTATAATTGTAATTAAGCAGCATAGTGGTAAAAGCTTACGCCATCAGTGGGAATTTTATATTTTTTTATGTATACATATAAAAGTTAAAAATAGCTACTGTACAAATCAGGACCGCTTGAATGTGGGCAAGAATGCTAGCATTTTAATATTTGTTATTTTATTTAAACATGACACCTGAATAGATTTATTTGTATAGTGATAAAAATGACACTACCATGTATTAACAATATTTTGTTATGAATTAACTGATTTTAATAGCAATAAAATTGTCCGTTGAAATTATTGTTAGTCTATACTTGTTACCATTACAAGTCTGAATATTATATTTTTATGAGATTGTTGATTTGTAGCATAAGCAGTTTATGCTATAATTCTTATTTCTGGCAATTTGTTATTTTATGGAACTACAGAAAATATTAAAATTAAAATACTCTGATAATAACTTATACCACATTCAAGTACATATAGAATGCATTAAAGATAGACAATGTGATTACCTGTTTCGATTCCTTCTTTTGTACTTTAGCTGGAGGTTCATCATCGCTATCATCACTTTCATCATTGGGCTCAGCTTTTTTAGCTTTTTGTTTAGGTTCGTCATCACTGCTATCTTCACTATCTTCAGATGAGGATTTCTTTGTATTTTTAGTATTGTTGGCTACAGGTTTTGTGGGCTTTACAGTTTTTTTAGGTTTTTCGTCTTCACTGCTATCGTCACTATCTTCTGAAGAAGACTTCTTTTTAATAGCAACTTTGGTTGCTGGTTGAGATTTGGGTGTTGTTTTTGTTGGCTTTGGCGGTTCTTCGTCACTGTCATCATCTGAAGATGATTCTTTTTTTGATGTAGAGACGGCTTTTACAGCTGGTTTTGTAGCTTTAGGTGGTGCTGTTTTTTTGGCACTATTGCTATCATCACTGTCATCTGATGATGATGATTCAGGTTTCTTGTTAATATTATTTAAAGGCTTAGCAGCAGGTGTTGGAGGTTTATGGATACCAATTGACTTAGGCTTGTCATCATCACTACTGTCTTCATCAGATGATGATTCCTGCTTTTTAACTATTGGAACCTTAACAGCAACCTTCGCAGGTGTACCTGCAGCTTTTGTAGCAGATTTTTGAACAGGTTTTGGCTTTTCATCTTCTGAATCATCACTGTCATCTGAAGATTCAGCTTTGGCTTTAGGCTTGGATTTAGCAGGTGTAACTGGCTGTTTTGCAACTGGTTTTGTAGTTTTCTTTGGTTCATCGTCACTGCTATCATCACTATCAGAAGACAAGTCCTTTTTTTTGGATTGTTGTGCTGGCTTAGTTACTGGAGGTTTAGTTTGGTTGACTTTGACTGGAGTAGGTTTAGTAGAATTTGCCTTAGTTTTGTCATCATCACTACTATCGCTGTCATCAGAGGATGATTCTTGCTTCTTAACTGGGGTAGCTTTAGAAGGAGTCTTGGCTGCCACTGCAGGTTTTTGAACTGGCTTTTTAGTTTTTTCATCATCACTACTATCATCACTGTCACTGGTTTCTGGTTTTTTAGCAACGGGTTTTTGAGGTGTAGCTTTTGCTACAGGAGTCGGTTTCGTAGCTGTCTTCGGTGCTTTAGGGTTTTCATCTTCACTGCTGTCTGAACTATCTGAAGATTCTTTTTTCTTATTTGTTTTGGCAGCATTAACAACTTGAGGCTTAACAGGCTGCTTTTTCGGTTTCGAAGTAGCATTATCTTCACTACTCTCACTATCTGATGATTCTTCTTTCTTTTTAACTTGTTTTTGATTAGCAATTGAATTAACCTGGAATACAGCTTTTATTAAATATGTTTCTATGATTTTTGATATTTTTAAGAAAGAAAAGCAGATCAGAGGTAGTGACGAATATAATATTATAATATCACAGTATTTCAAATACAATCTTTCATCATTTACAAGAAACTAACTGTAATTAAACATAAAGTAATTTAGTATAAAAACCTTTGTAGGTGGTTTTTCATCTTCAGAACTATCTGAAGATTCCTGCTTCTTTGTTTGAACAGGACCATTTGAATTGTTTAGATTAGGCTTTTTAGGTTTCTCTTCTTCACTGGAATCATCGGAACTGACGAAAGGAAAAATAAGCTTTAAAAATTGTATAAAAATAACATTTCAGTATTCAGAAAGTATTTTGAAATGTAATATAATTTTTTTTTCTTCACTACATACCTTTCTGCTTGATTTTTTTGTGTTGGTTTATTTTGTCCCTTTTTGAAGGATATAATAATATCTGTAAGGGAAGGTAAGTTCTTGGCTCGTGGTTTCTGAAAAAGATAAAAATATTTCATACAAAAATGTTATGTACAGTCACATCTGGTTAATCGCTGAAAGTGTTTTATTGTATTATATCGGTACACAGACCGGGGAATGGTCCAGCTGATGGTCAACACTACCCATAGACATTGATGCCAAAAAAATTGTTCCCAGTTGGTTGGCAAAAAAATATTTACCACTCTTTACATAGCCAATGAGCCACTTCTATCCCTTGAATTACAAGCTACACTGGCTCACTCACCATTCTAAAGAGGAACACAACAGTACCATGTATTACTGCTTGGCGGTAGAATATATCATGTGGTACTTAATACGGCTAGGACGAGAAGCCCTACTTAGTGGAAATAAAATAATTTTAGTATAAGTTATATTACAACTCTCAGTTACAACATTAGTTACTGACACATTTTAATATAACCAACGAAGTCTCAATCGCTAGATTAATATTGAGCCTGGATTTTTTTGTTTTTATTATTTATGATGATGTCATCTTCACTCTCTAAAACAGGCACAGGATAATGATTGTAACCCATACCAGTCAGTGCCACTGACCACAGTATCTAAGATCTCCCGTATGCCTGTACACTGGTAACAACTCACTTCAAACCAGGACACATCAATATAAAAATATTATAATTTAATAATTATTCTCAATAGTTAGCAGTACCCAGCCAAGTAAATACAATATATGACATTTGAAAAAAAAAACTAATACAATGTGGGTTGACTAAACTTCGCAAATTAATTATATGTTATTTAAATCATTCATAATAATAATTATTATAAATAATGTGAACTTGGTAGAGGGTAGAATTTGTGGATTGTCATATAAGGGATAATACATGCTAAGCAGGCGTTCAGTTTTAAGTGGCGAAAATACGAACATACTTTGATGAAGCGCAGAATAATTTTGTATTTAATATATTTGTTTCTTTTTTACATGCATAATTGTATAAACAAAATAATTAATAAAAATGGTAAACAGTATCGAAGTACATATCGTCAGATGAATCATGTGGAATGTATTGATTGGAGCGCTGACGTGCTAGATTGGATGCTGTTAACATAAGTAATATTAGGACACCCACAGGTAATGTTGAAGCTAATAACTCCGAACTTCTCTGCCGGACACGGATAACATGCTTTTACCACTGCAAGTAAAATCTCCCAGTACATCGATATTTTCAATATAATAGCGTGACTGTGCCTGTTCCGCATGTGATTTCATTTCAGGTTAAAAACCAGCATATCCCGCCAGAAACGAACGAAGATGAGTGGTATATCCAAATGTACAATTACTTCAAAAATCCTTAATAAACCGTATTATTCTTGCGAAAAATAAATATAAATACTGAATAAAATACTGGTAAATAATAGGAAGATATAAAACAAGCGATTTACGAGCATATCATGATAGAAAATAAAAGAACACGTGTGGTGTGGTGATCCACGACACACGTGGTTCAGAATTGCATGGTACTTACCGCTTTAGTCTTTGTTGCAAATTTGTCAGCAAGCGATTTATCAATAGTTACAAGGAATTGATGGACTAATGACAAGGCCTCGGCCTTTATTTCAGGTAAAACACTCATTTTTAATTTTTAACCGAAAAACTTTCCCGGCGCTCTATCAATGCACGCCGAACAGCCTCGAAATTCCAAAAGCCTACAGATAGAAAGACTAAAATTATAAAATTAGTATGCAAAAGTGTTGCTATACAAAATTCATATTGTACTAATATCGAACGATTGGTATATCGATATTAAAGATAGTCGTTTTAATGTATCAAATAATTTTATTACTAATTTTGAATTTATTTAAATAAATATCTATTTAGGATTATTAAATAATAAAATACCATAACTATCAATTAAACCATGTAATATGCTTCATTTTCAAGGCATTATAATACTTACTTTTTTCTTTGATAGAAATGTATGTAGTTTGGTGGCCATAAAATTAAGAATTTCACAAACTCAAACAAGATGAATTCTGCAACATAGGTGTTGCAGAATAATTAGAAAATAAAAATACTTCTAAATAAATTTTCGATTCAACTGGGACAAATCAATATAAAATAGTTACAAAACTTTAGTATGTATATGTGTATCTATTGGAAAGTGTCCTCCCGCTTTTATTATAAGCTCGCTTTTATTTAAAGTCAAAATACTTTATATTAACTATTTTACATTACATTCCAGTAAAAAAAAAAATTAGGTAATTAATTTTATAAACTTATACATTTGAAATTGTTTTGCTATGAAATGAGTTGAAGAAATTCATGATCAAAATATACGCTTAAACTTTTTATACATGTAATTCTTCTGTACGTACTGTGTTTGTCACCTAACTCTTCCTAATTGCTAATCCTAATCCGCAGCTGGACTGATTTGGATGTTATTTTGCGTTATTTTCAATGGGTTCCTTTTCAATGGGTTTGAAAAAACAATTGGACCGTTACTCGCTAGTATATTAATAATTAAATAAATATTTAATTAAATAACAAATGATTATAAAAAACAAATGTTAATTTATGTGTTGACGGTATGCTATTAAAACCTAAAAACGTCTTCAAGCTGATTTGGCTGTACTACTAAATTGGTAAACGTAGCAAGCCTTTGTTATTAACTTGTCGTATTAAAAATGTCGTCAAATTTCGACATTTTTTATTTTATGCATATCTATGGTACAGTATTTTCGAATGATAAAAGTTATTTTCCTCATTTATATATTAATTATATTTATTTAGAAATTTCGTTAAAAACTTTATTATCTGAATAAAATAAAATGTTTTGTGCACTCGTAACGATTATCGATTAATTTAGACTTCACTTCAAAGTATCTTGTGTAGTCTGTTCTTCAGTTTTTATTTTATTAATCTATTTCTTCAATTCTATCATTTTAAGCAGCTATTGATGTTTTTGTGTTATAATTTTATTATAGTGTAAAAAATAAATAAATGTAGTTTAATGCAAGGCTCTTGATGAATTTTTCTTCTAGTAATATTTTTTTAAGTTATAGTTTACAGTTTGAATTTTGTCGATATGTGAGAGTGAGGTGTTTTAACGTTTATTCGCTTTGTCGAATGACGAATATTCGGCCGCTGTTAATTACAATATCTATAAATAAGGATTAACATGCTACGAGATCTACATTGACTTTTTAGTGTCATAATGCCGGTGCAGCAAATAAATGTGAAAAATTCGTCGGATATCGAAAGCTGGGAATGGGGCGGGGGATGTGGCAGAGAGACTGTTCGCGCAGGGTCTGGTAGCAGCCAAACTTCCTGCAGCAATTCCAGTGGAGATATTTGTAGAATTTGCCATTGCGAAAGTGAAATTCACAATCCTTTACTTGCACCTTGTTATTGTTCTGGTAAGTAAATTATGAATAATTTATTATTACAACTGTCATAAAACCTGTTCAAAGATTTCGGTCAAGATATAATTTGATAAATATGACTGAAATGAAATAAAACTATTTACAACTACAGTTAACTAAACATCAGTTGTTTAATATTTTTTTACAAACAGCTGACTTTTGTTTACACAACAATTAGTTATTTAAATACTTTTCCTAGATAAGTAGTAATATTCAATGGATGATCTGTTGCATGTAACAATCAGGTTGCTTGTATTATCACTTACGTAAAATGAATGGCACTAAATCAAAATTTTCCATAGATTACTTAATTTAAGTTCATTTAACATTGATCTCAGGTGTTATTAAGAATATATATTTTGTTCTATGGGCACTAGGAATGTGTTAAGATTTTCCTTGATCTTTCCTTCCTTTGATCATTTTTATAAATTTCATAAAAAACCTTATTCTTTTTCACATTACATCAGTTTATATTTATTGAAGGTACATAAATGTTGGTTGTCAGTAAAGTAATTTTAATCTATCTTGTCATTAGTTTTAAATAAAGTAAGAGTTGGTCATTTTCATTATTGTTGCTTTTTAAAAACTTGAAAGCTTTATTATTTATTGTCCGATTATATATTTAAAGTGTTTGTTTCTTTTATAGGAAGCTTAAAGTATGTTCATCAAAGTTGTCTCCAGCAGTGGCTCACGGCATCCGAAACGAGATCATGTGAACTATGCAAATTCAATTTTATTATGCATACAAAAATAAAACCATTTAGTGAGGTACCCAAACTTATGTATATTTATTAATAGATATTATACGACCAGCTGGTGTTAGATATTATATCACTAATCTTAATCACTATCAAACAAAGAGGAACACAAAGTGCCAGCTTCTGTATTCTGTACAATCTGTGTGACATCACTCGCAATTATTGATTTTAGGCATCGATGCATACATAGCAAGATAAAGAAAAATTGACACTCGCATAATAAACAAGTACATATCATATCGATTATATCACAAGCTATGTTTATATTTCATTTCCGAAATGTAAGAATAGGCTGTGGCGGGTGTAGTACAGTGCAGTGGGTAAGCGTGCCGTGCCCGCAGTGGCGGCTGCTGGAGATGTCGGGCGTGGAGCGGCGGCGGCTGTGCTGCGCGGTGCTGTTCCACTGCGTGGCGGCGCTGTGCGTCATGTGGTCGCTGTTCGTGCTCATCGAGCGCGCCGTGGAGGAGGTCAACCGCGGCCTCATCGGTATACTGCGCGCTGCTGTCTGTGCCCATTACCAGCACTCGCTTCAAATTCAACACTTATATTTTAACCATAAAAATAAAAAGACCGAGTCTATAGACTTGGTGGAGATCTATAAAAAAAGTTTCCGCATATCTGTTGTAACTACGGCGGCACACGCGTGGAGGGCTCCTAGAGCGACAACTTTCTCTCCGCCTGCGCGGCCGTAACGCGCCTTATCCTTAGAAATTACGCAACATATAAACATACTATTGTAGCCTTTGTTCGTTTTGAAAATAAAAGCTTTCATAATAAAATAATTCGATATCGGATAAGTTGGTTTTTGTTATCAAAAATATAATTTAATTAATTAGGCCTCTTAGTATTGTGGTACCGTCGGTTCGGAGAGTAGCTTTTACCGCAATGACCCGGCAAGAAACTAAATTGTTATTATTTTCTCGCTGACCGATTGAGTAGTTAAGACTGTTAACCGTAACAAACACATAAACTCATTTCCGTAATGATAACTAGCGAGCATTAATTCACGCTTTCCATGTCGTTATAGTTTGGTAGCTAGTGTAGTGGACGTTGACGGTGGGCTGTTGTTGCAGCGTGGCCGTTCTGGACGAAGCTCGTGGTGGTGGCGGTCGGCTTCACGGGCGGAGCGGTGTTCATGTACATACAGTGCCGCCAGTACTTACATCTGTGCAACCGCTGGAGAGCTCACAACAGGTATTTATATACACCACGTGATATACCTTGCACGCATCTCATTGATTATAGTGCCTTACGAACAAGCGAAGATATTTCATATTTTATTTGGATATAATGCAGGAAATAGTATTATATAATAGAGCTATATGTTTGTGAATACGTTCGGGCGTTTAGTTATCTGTCAATGTGATTAAAAATAATAAATGTGAAATCGTCATTCGCCGCCGACATTCGTTTGGCTTTTTCTCATTTATTTGGATCCGGGCGCATTTCCACCAACATGCGGGGCGGTTGGGCGATGAATGGAGCTCAACAAAAATACCTTTGGACAACTTTTACTGCCAACAAGTTGAAATGATGCGGTCCTAGTCGGCTCTGACGGAAAATTGCGAAAATATTTTGTAATAAAAATAAAAAAAAATCGAGAAGAGTACGAATACAATCATCGTGTACCAATAACTACGACGCGGGATCCTCGTGTCCCCGAATCAAGTCCAACATTTCTCGATATGTACTCGTAATGGAAGTGAATGTTTAGCATTAAGTATTGAATAATAAGAATGTGAATATTGTTTACTTATACGCAGTGAAATGATTGCGTAAACGCGCTGCAGCCTGCAGTCCCGGCGACATGTTCGCTTCTCGAGTGTACTCAGTGAGTCATGACATCGTTTACGTGTAAAAACAAGTCCAAGGCTTTGAACGTTCTCTTAAATGTCACCAGTTATTGTAATTTTATTTTTTTTCCATTGAAAATTTTGATTGATTATACGGAAGGTTTTTAAATAAATGATTATATTGACGGATAGGTACTTATGGCGATAGGAATTATGGCGAAAAATACAAGATCCTACACATATTGTTCATAAATTTAAGTTTTATCAAGAAACTTTTATCTTTTGGTAAAAGTTGATCTAGCCACTAGACCAGTGATTTCTCACCTTTTTAATATTGTCGTCCCTATGACTTAGCTAGGGAAACTGACTCAATATGCTAAGCTCTACTGTTGGACTTACAATGCTCCAAACTGCTCAAAGTTCCGAAAGGCTTTAAATTTAAGCGATAGAAACCGCAAGGCAGTCTTCACTAACACTGACAAGACTAGGCAGACACTCAAGTATATGAGGAAACGACGAGAGCTACCATCGTTTTCGTCAGATGGAGTCTTAAACCGAACTATCAAAAAGGTAACGCAATGCGATCACCGTAGAATACAGTAATGTTGTTGTACGATCAACCGTCGTGGATTACGTAAAAGTTACGATATAACTGATACCTGGGCAGAGCTTGAGACACTGCATAGAGGTCATATCTATTGGATGTATATCGAGGTACCGAGATGTCTGTATAGCGCCGCTAAAATGACTGTCCAAATCCATGACAGGGAGATGTTAAGTCCTCAAAACTGTTTACTATCGCGTTGGAAGACGTCTTCAAGATGAATTGGTCTGATCATGGTCAACGTAAGTGGCGTGATAATATTATCATTGAAGGGTAGTTGGAACATCTATCTGAAATGTTGCTTAGCATAAACGAGTCTGCTCAGCGTGTCGGTCTCGGCATAATCTTGGACAAGACTAAGGTCATATTCAACATGCATGTCGTGCCGGGAGCGATAGACGTCGAATGGAAACTTCTCGAAGTTGTGCGTAGTATACATTTCGGTGGGAACAACTTCGACAAGGAAGCCGATCGAAAGAATCGAAGAAATCTTTGAGGTGGGCATCATTTGGTTTCATTCGTCTAGTCCTTACGTCGCCTATACAGCAATAATTAAAGACGAAAGTTTAACTAATGCGTCTGCCTGCCATTACATATCAAGCCGAAACGTGGGTACTCGGGGCTAGTCCACAAACTCAAAGTCGTGAAAAACTGTTACGTGTATTCACGATAACGTTTTTGTTTATCAATCGGAAATTGAGTTATGAACAATTTAGAGCCCATTTTTAGTTAATAAACTACTAGTATAGCAATCATTGAAATTAATCGTAATAATTCAATTTCATACATTTATTATTTCCGTCTGTTACCGCATGATTTTATTATAATAAGTTTTACACTGTACTTACGAACGATATGTATTTATAAAACACGTTATTCCAAAATTTCGAAAGTGATTTTTTAAGGTAAAATATCGTACTTAATAATTACGAGGTTACCGAGGCTCGCGATATACTCCTCGCCGTAGTTACGAGTGTGCGAAGGTACGATGGCATTCGGCACAACTCGCAGCCTCGGAATCGGCCTCGCAGCCCGGTGAACGACGTGTCGGTCGAGAGTAAAACAAAATAAGGAGGTCAATATACATAATACCGTATACGGCTTAACATTTCCTTTTCGTTATGTCAATGTTGTTGTAATAACTTATCTAGCCGGTAAACGTCACGCACGGGAACCGGCGGGACGTGCGCTATCGGAGATCGCGCCTCAAGTCTCGCAGATAAGCGCGTGCGCTATCGTCGCGGAGCTAACGAGTGTGCGTTTTGCGTCGCAGGATCCTGCTGATCCAGAACGCGCCGGAGAAGATCCCGATCGACGGGTCGCCGCCGCGCGCGCGCCGCTCGCGCGGGCAGGCCGCGGCCGGCGCCGAGCCGCCGCCGCCGCCCGCCGCCTACCACGAGGAGGACGAGAGCGGCGGCTTCGAGACGTACCGCGCCAACCCGCCGCCGCGCCTGTCCGCGCTGGCGCGCCGCGCGTCCGACACGCGCCTGCCGCCCGCGCCGCCCGTGTACCACATCGACGTGGACCCGCTCGAGGCCGACATCCGCTCGCTGCTGGCGCTCGACGCGGCGCGCTCGCTGCCCAACCTGCGCGCCTCGCGCGAGACGCTGCTGCACCCCGCGCCCCCCGCGCCCGCCGCGCCCGCCCCCGCGCCGCCGCGCTCCTGAGGCCGCGCCGCGCTCACGCTGTTCCCGGACGACGCCGTGTACTAGTGCGTGCGGTGTGCGTGACGGTGTGCGTGTGTGTGTGCGTGTCGCCGCGCGGGACTCGTCGTTTTTATGTTTTTCTTTTCCTTCGAACAGGATATTGCATGTCGCTTCACGCCGAACACATTTTGAAACGTATCGAGACCTCGAGACTAGCTTCGCAGAACTATTTAGTCCTTACTGCCATGTACTGTTTAATATTCTCATATATTATTTGAATAATCACTATCGTTTATGTTATTTTGTATCTCCCTGTTTCAATATTGATACATGTAACGGGAGCGTCTGAAGTTTGTGCGAGTAGACCTCTGCCGATAATATTATCTTGATCCCTATCGCAAAGATTGCATTTTTATATACGATTATGGAAAAGAGAAAAATATAAATTTCAGTATTACTACATAATGTGAAAGTATTTTGATAAAATTTTAATTTAATATTTATTTTGTGTGAATTTTTACACAAGCAACATTCAATTTTTTTTTTTTCTATATCACTAAAAACGAGTTGCCGATACCGCTTATCACCAAGCAGTGTCTACAAGTTATTAACAAAAACAAAATAATTACCATTTTATTATAAATTAAAAAAAAATGTCAATATAATATCCTTATATGATTATTTTTAATCAACACATAAGGTCTTTAAATATGGACGTGATAATGTTGTAATATTTCAGACAGAGGGAAAGTTAGCAAGGATATTTATTTTATATTGAATGAAATACAAAGTCAAATTTATTTTGAATCGTAGATAATAAATTAATATCGCTTATATGAACGTCTTGCATTTCAAGATATGTTTAGTCATAAGTTATTGGAATAATTGCCATAATGAATATAATCATGAACAATCGAATTTGTAAATAGTACTTAGTATTGGTGTAAATAGTAACGTAATACATACATATGATATGTTAGGTTATGTAATGTGGGGTCGCTGAACCCTTGAATGATCTCTGAAGGCATCTGACTCCCTCGAGAAAGCGAACTGCATGGATTAGAGAATGTAACAATCTTTGTTTTCTGTGAGACTTATTTTGACAAGCTAAGACTTCACGTTCGCTCTAAATACTTATTTACAGCTACGTAATGAATTTATGAAAGATGTAATATTTAGATTAAATACAATTTGTAATTAATTATTTAATGTAATTGTTTAATTTTTGTTTCAATCTGTTATCTGTGTAAGCAAAGTCCGTCCTTGTCATGAAACCCTTTTAATTATAATTTGTAATTGTTTTTTTGTAGAAGCTCGTCAAAATCTTGATATATATTTTTTTGTATTTACAAATTTTTGTTAACACACAGTTTATTAAGTTAACGTTTAATCAGGGCCTGGCTTTGTTTCGTGTGAAATTTGAGTATGATGGTAAAATGATTTATTGTCACAAGTGATACCATCTTCTACATATACTATTAATACTTTCTTTGGATTGTATATCAATTAATTATCTTTAAGTAAAGCGTTCTCACCGGGCTGAGGGTGTGTAAGCGGTGACGCATCATAAAGCACATACTCATTGTTTATTAATTTTCATTTAAAATATTTAAATGAGATGTCATTTTAATAAAATTTCAATTAAAAAAAATGTACTGACAACCTCATATATAAAAATGGATAATAGGCTTTGTTACCTTTTAAGTGATCACATATTTTTAATGAAGGTTTTTATTCTGTTCACTTTGTTGTGACTCGCCTGTAGATGGCGCTGCATCGCTCCGACTTCTGTACTATTCGGTCCGTGCCGGGCACAGGCACTAGGCAGGACGACGTCTGTCCAGTGTTGCTAGTATGTTATATTTAATAGTATCGTTTCGGTCAATTTCATTTAGATAATTAGTTCTGAAGCAAATCGATTTAATTAAATAACTCTATGTGAAAAGTAATAATAATATTTTTTCAAGTCAAACATTCGTAAGGCTCTGTCAATGCAGTGGTCATTCAATTTTATTTAATTGTCCCTACGTGGGTGACAATACGATACATCTCCAGTTGAACGTAATATATCGAAGGGTGAAGGGTCTAACGGCTCGTCCAATCGGACGTCATCGTGTTATAATATTCGAAGTCCATCGCACTGCGACGATATCGTTTGCCTCATTGTAGTCAGCGACGCAATTACTCGCATTATATACTTAAATAATAGTTGATGACGATACCGCGTGTAGTGGACGGTGGGGTTAACACAGGGCACAAGTTAATAGATTTGATCGAAACTAACTAGAATTTATGTTTCGTTTTTTACGTAATAAGTAATTTATATTCTGTCATATTTTCAACTTTATTCCTTCTAACATAACTTCAAATTTTCCTTGCTTTCTTATAAATCTATATTCTTTTATCTATTAAAAGCAATATTTCTAAAATTATGCGTATTTTCAAATTATATTTGCGGATAGAAAATTTTGAACAAAACAAGTGAGCGTTAACGATATCGATGATTGGCGTCAATTAGAGTTGTTTAGCGTCAGATATGATTGCGTTAAAATAATTTAATTTGCAACAAGTCATTAGTCGTTAGTTTTCGCCTCGACCGCCTCACGTTAAGTTAGGTAACTTCTCAACGGTCTCTCTCCTACGTATTGAATCTCTTATTCTGTCTCGCCTGTCAGCTCTCTTTCGTTACTCGTGATTGTTTTAGTATCCAACGTAAGTACTTATAGAGGCACATAACTAAATAATGTAATTAGATGAACGGAATCGTTCTAAATGTATATATGTATATACGTTCTTATTTTATATTATACAGGCTGTACGAAAAACTTTGTGCTTGTACCCTTTTGTAATATGTAACGTTAAAGATGGCTCTCATTTTTACTTAAGTATATTTAATTCAAGCGTCCGTTCGTGACACGGCAGGTACAGTTGTCTCCCATACTCAACTTCCTCGTTATAATGGCTCGCTTACAGGGTTGTAGATCCCGAGGTTCTGGGCTTAAAACCGGGATCGAGCTAATAAGAAGTTACGGGCGTTTTATCCAAAAACAATTAATAGCAGCCCGAAGATTGTAAGTTGTCAGTGTTTACACTTCCGTGTCCCGCGTGTGATGTCAGTCCGGTTGTGTCTGATTGCTGTTCCATCGGAATATAAAGGAATAGAGATTGCATGTGTATTCGTGCAACTCGTGGTCACTGTGATGTCTCGTGCGCTTGGAATCGATAGTATAACATCATACTCTCATATTCGAAGCAACTTGGCTCTGAGACTCGGTGGAGGACACGCAGTGCTGTTACAAGGGACACGTTGATTAGAGTGTGGGGGGAAATAGACGTCTAAAGGCAAGACGTCTTGTCGCGAAGGGTAGGAATGAAGAAAATGTGTATAAATCGTTGACAGGTTACTTCCGGTTATTGTTTTGTATAAATTATTCTAATTTAAAAGGGTACAATCTTTTTCGGACGGCCTTTATAATGTCAATTACCTACTTTGCACCATAACGTCGGAACTAATTAAATAGTTATGTACAAAATATACTTGCGATGTTTATGAATTAAGTTCACTGTGTAAGTTGCAGACTCACTTCGTCGATAGCTAACCGAAGCGAGATATACAAAATTATTTACATACATAGAACCGTAACATACATTATTCGAGTTATTTTTTTAAACGAAGTCACGTCGTACAAACTATTATATTACTTACACATTATATTATCTCGAATCGATGTAAATTTATATTTTATAATATACACTAACAGATGAAATTAATTACTCGCGTGTCATTTAAAATAATTAAACTTTGTTAAGTAGATCACCCGCAGCGGTTAAAGGTTATGAGTTTTTCTTTATTAATACGTGTATACGTTTAGCCAGCATCGTTTACCGTGGTAATCAATGATCATCAATATCTATAAAACTACAAAACGTCGGAAGTGGTTCATTTTGTCGATGATTACACTTATATTAGTTATATGGTATGTTTATTTAAATAATAGAAAAATATATGTAATTTGATCGGAATATTATAATATTAATTCGCATAGAGTTCCTGCTAGTCGGTCTGTGGAGCCGCAAGTTTTCAGATACACTACCGCCATTTGTAAACGTTCGCGAGCCGCGAGCCGTGACGTCACGCGGGCTCGCCGCACGCCGGAGTCGCGTGCGGTCCGCCGTAAACTAATCTTAAAATATCGTGACAATATTACACAAACTATCTCTTATCAAATCGTTCCGAGTTAGGAGGCGAAGTGCCTCTTGTCCAAACCCAACGATTAGTGTTGCCATTACGTTTAGATAGTCACTATGAAAAGATGATAATATCGTGTCTGTAGGTAGATAGAAAATTTAAATACATTCGACTTTTGGTGCTAAGCGATCGGAGACTTTCTTTTCAATGTAAACATACATGAAAAACGACATTCTATATGATTTTGAGTTTGAGTAAATGTAACGTGAGAAATGTTTTTTTGTTAAGCTATGTTAATTTTAATATTGTAAAGTATATTTTGTTTTAAATAATTCAACTCGAACATCACTCACAAGTATTAACACATCACATGTATTGCGTTGTTTTGTTCACTAGTCGAATGGACGCCATGTTGTAATGTCACGAGATTTTGCGAATATCGTTTGTAATGTGACAACGACGGCATTTGGAACTGTGTGCAGTTTTTCGATTGGAACGTTATTCGCAGAAATTTTGACTTGTCTGTAACAACCCTGCTGCACTACCATGCTGTATACACTAAGACGTAACACCGCATACGATTTAGGAGCAATTTATTTATGTACTTGCGACATATCACTCACGGCCAAGTGCTGGTGATGTTGCTCCTGTGGTTTTAAGATGGCAGACGACCCAACCCCCACACAGCCCCCCGGACATATTGCTGTGCTATGAATGAATTCCAAAGCATTTTTGTTTATTGAACGTTCAAATAATGTAGTTAGTGCCTTATTTAATAATTATGTTTTAACGATTGTATGCAACTTGTTACTTTGTTGACATAAAACGCTTATTATGTATGTTTTGTCCGATGTGTCCGACGTGTCCGCGGACGGCGCGACGTCGGCTCGCGTGTCGCGTCGTGTGTGACGTGACGTGTGACGTGACGTGTGACGTGACGTGTGACGTGTATGATTGTGATATAAGTTAATTATTGTTTTTCTTTTGCTCAAAATTATTTCCTCCGTTTGATGTGTACTTATCGTTCGTGAAATTTGTAAGACTGTATTTAATTTTGTTACGTAAAATTGTTGAATCCAGGTTATAAATATAGTTATTTTGAGACTATCCGACTATTTATTTATCAATACTCATGCAAGGATAAGGCGACAATCCGCTCAAATAAAAAAGGTTGTACATAAAAATAAATAATTTATTTAAAAATGTTCGAATCTCATTCTCGTGCCCCCCGGGCGAGTTAGGGGCGAAGTGACTAGACGGTACACTCAACATTTCTTACAGCATTACGTATACATTATATAGTATTTCTGTACAAAGATACCAACACTTAGTAATAAACAATTATAGTTACATTCCTACTTATTTTAAATAAATAATATCGCTAATACTCGAGTATTAGAAAATTCACCGAAAAATAACGTGACACACTTTGGGAGCGTTAAATGTTAGCATCCTAAATATAATTTGTTAGCCTTGCAGTTACAGACGCCCGCCCACTCCACCTAGGCCTGCGCGTCGCCCAGCACGTGGTACATCAGGCGCTTGAAGGAGTTCGACTGCTGGATGTGTTCCTCTTGTAACGAGCTCACCTAAACATATGTAAAAATGAAGTGTCAGCCTGATACTGTGCTGGCCAAAGACCTCGTCTCTCGCTTTCAAGGAGAAGCTTTGCTCCAACGGGTCGGAGGATACCCACGTGGCAGAATTTCATCCACCACGTGCAGGTTTCCTAACGATGTTTTTCTTTACCGCCGAGCACGACATGAGGTATAAACATAAATAAAGCACAATGGTGTTCTGACTACTGGGCCGTCTCGGCCCCAAAATATAACATTATATTTGCTTTGTTTCAACAGCAGGAGAGATGAACAAATTAAGCTAAGCTGCACCGCCGCCTACACATAGATTGTCTAAGAAATAATAACCGTCGCTTTTTTATCATCGCATCGCAAATATTAATCATCCCTTACATCGTCAATGCTCCACTAACCATGGGAACTAAGATGTGTTATCCCTCGTGCTTTTAGTAATACTAGCTCACTCACCCTTCAAACCGAAACGCACAAATACCAAGTACTGCTGTTTGACAGTAGAAGATATGGCTTGCATAAAGCCCTACCACCAAGTAAATGTTGTGCCTAACTACAGTGCCATCAATTTTTATATTAACATTGAAGGAACAACTTCAAACGTGAAAGCGGCAGCAACTCGATCACCATGACCTGCTATCACATTAGAGGTGTACCGTCCTTATGTGTTCACTAGTAATGTGTATATAGAACACTAATATCACAATGTGAAATAATTAATGGCTACTTACGAAGGTCGTTTGTTTTCCTTTTAGATTCGCGTCCAGCTGTTTCATAGGTTTCGGAGTCGGCGCCGGTCCCTGGTGATAATATAAACATGTATTCTTTGAAACATGTATATGTTTTGCTTTCATTAAAGTTCAAACAATCTCTAATGGCATCTTCAGCCCGTGTATAAATGATTTGTGAATGTGCTCGCTTTGAAGTTCTGATTCAGCTGATTCGAACTCATTTTGTCGAGTTGGCTTTATTGTCCGTCGAACTTTTCTGTTGTTCGCGTCTATCGGCGATTAGATTGCCCGACGAGGTCTATTTCTGTCCGAAACCGAACTCAACTGATTAGTTGAGTTCGGTTTCATCCACAAAAGAAACCGAAGTTTTAAACGTTTGAAGGATTGTTTTTTCAATCTGTTGTTGTGTTAACGTCTCGACTGTACGGATAAAATTAAGATACCCATAGCCTTTTTTAAGTAAACTTTTTAGTTAATAGTAACTTAAAAAAAATCGTTCTTTTTCTGAATTTAGTAAATTAAGAATTTCTTTTTCAGTAAAATTTCGAATTTGGTCAAACTTTCTGACCTGTGAACAACAGAAGCCGAAAGCGGAAACTTCGGTCGAGCACTATCGGAGGTTCGAGTGACCGTAATGTAGCAAATGTGCGCAGAGGTACTCACCTTGCTGAGCGGCTCGAAGAGCTTGTGCTGCACGGGCGCGGCGGGCTGCGGGGGCGCGGCCTGCGGGGGGGCGGGGGGCGCGCCGGCGGGGCTGGCGGGCGGCCGGGTTAGTCGTTACGTCAGCGACAGTACAGTGGGTTAGCGCGCGAGGGTTAGTGGGTGGGCAGGAAGGACAGGTCGATGAAAATACTAACATTAATAGTGTAGAATGAGTTCGCTACCTTAATATTAACTTATTATATACTCCAGTTACATATATTAGATGGCGGGGCCGCGAGACCGCGCTCCAAGTTTTTAATTTAGCAACAAGTCGACGAGATCACCGTGTACGCGGCAGTTCGATTTGAGAGAAGTTCGAGACAGTCGAAGAAGTAGCAAACAAAAGTAAAGAAGCGTTAATGCGTAATGTGAGATGGGCGTCGACGGTTGGTTTGGCCGCGTTTCTAGTAAAACACTTGCCTCTTGACTACGTGCGGCCGCCCGTAATAGCCGTTAGAGCTGAGCAAAGAAATATTTTATTAAATTACATGTGATTTCGGCGATTCCAAGTTCTTCTGACACTTCTTCACTACTTAAACATAAGTCCAATATCATTATACCTTCTGCGATTGCAACTTTGGAAGATAACAAATTGATTCGTTCCGAGCAAATGTGGTTTGCTCTAACTTTAATCTTTTTATACGTCGTGTCTCAGAGGCTGTTCGTCTTTTTTTCGGTTCTTCTCCCTGGTAGCCATCCGCATTCATACCTAACACTAGACTATTATCACTTCGCGTTACACCGCCATCAGGCTGAGCCAAAATAACACAATTTTCTTTCACCTACCCATAAAATTGGCCTGTGGCTTACCTAATAAATAATAAATATTTTAAAGTATGAAAAACACTATTTAGCTCTTATTGTTTTATCTATTTTGTATTTTACGTTTTATTTCTACAACTTCCAAATAACAAAAAATTACGCATTCAACAACTTCCATACTCAAGTTGGTTTTTCATCCAGAAATATGTTTTTTGATTCTCCATAAATATTATAATTTCATCTGTACCAACATCTCGCCACGCTACATAATAAGCTGTGAATTTTTAAGTTATGCCAATTCTTCTTCTTATTTTATGTACTGTTTTTTCTCATAAAATTTACAGTAAATATGATATGAAAAATAAGATATATTTTTATATAGGTACTCTTATACTTGGTACACAATTTCTTCTCCTCTGTAAAGTTTCATTCGCAGCACTTTTACTTCTGTTTATTTTTAACCAAATCATGTTATGTTCATTTCATTACACGACCAAATAGATATCATTGTTAATACATACTCCTCGCTACTTCTGTAGTACAACTCATCTTTTCATTCCAACATTCATATACCATTTTATTTTCCTAACGATTTATATTTTATGTGCAACACACATATTCTATGAGTTCTTGCAAATCTATCCTTCTCTTATACGCAAGTTAATTGTGCGAGAAATTTCTTCTGCTAAATAAAATGTAAGCTTTAAAAAAATTATGCTGCAAAAAAGATCTTCATTTGGCGGCATTGTACAGTCTTAGAAACAGTCTTACGGCTTTTCATAAGGAAAACGACTTATTAAAGTCTATATTGAGCGAGTCGGGAAGCAACTCTTAACAACTCTCTTAACTCTCTTAACTCTTACAGGAATCGAACCTGTCACGTATCGGTCATTACGCACTCAACATATTCGCTAATTAAAATACACGGAAATGTAAAAAGTATTGCATAAAACCACAAGTGAAGTTTTTAACGTTCACCTAAACGTACGTGTAGTTAAATGTTCGCTATTTTCGTTTGGCAAGCAGCCATGATCTTGAAATTCAGTTCTAAGATGAGCGTTTCTTGAAATGACCTTCAGTGTTTTTCAAAGCGATTTGTACTAAATGGCGGGGAAGGAATTGCTAAAGTATGTTTCATGGATCGATTCTTATGTTAAATACTCACGGCAGAGGCGATGTCTGCTGTCTGATCGAGTTGGCAATGTTTTGCTCAGAGTAAAGGTTGATCGGCGAGTTGAACTGCTTGTGCACCACCTGGACGGACAATGTTATCAACGCCGGGCAATCACTCAGTAGAAGAAACACTTTCGATGTTGCTATCATACATGATGCACTAGTACAGTTAATATTAGACCAAGTTGCAAGTTGTTTGCATATATTTATCGACAGTCATAATTTGTCTCAAAATAAATAACGATTGTAATTTAATCAAGTAAATTCTAATTGCTCTCAAAATGTATTTGAGTTTTGAAATAAGAATTTAGTCAAAACGAACTGTACACTGATGAGAAAAACAACGCAGAAAACAAGATGGCGTATAGACAGATGATGGTAATGATTGATAATTCACTGATATTCATTACTGCTGTTTTTAAACAGCTAAAGTTTAATGTTTTGGCAATAATGATAGGTGATAGTCTATTGTTCAATATATCAGTGAATCCTCAAGAGTAACGAATCGAAACGAATCGTTCTTTAAAGAAGTTTCAATGCAATCATGCTAAAGCCGTCTAAGCATTTCACACAGTTCCGTCAACCACCTTGTTCGAATCTTCACCGACCACTCGCTGCAACACCGACTCGGCCACCTGGGTTTTTGCCAAAAATCTACATGTTACAAATGTGCACGAACGTATACACTATAGCTTGTGCTTTTATTACACCAGCGCGCTGTGAAGAATTGCTCAGCAGGAGCTAACTTCGAAATATCATTGATGTCAATTAAGCGTTTCCATTGAATATAAATAAACATTACCGACAAATACACAAAATAATTCTAATTTGTAGACAGTATTGCTCCAAGCTGAGTGAGATATTTGTACAGAAGTGTGAAGTTGTAGTGCGCGCGCGCATGCGAACTCGAGGTGTATCTGACAAGTGTTAACTGTAAGGAAGCCGAGGCCTCTAAGATAATTTGATAGTGTATTTTTAATCGTTATAATAAAGCGGCTTTATCAATCCATTTTAGCTTTACATTGGAATGCATTTATCAGAATAGAGATATAACAATATAAAGCGGGCGGCAGTACCTTCTGCCTCATGATCGTGTCGCGGTAGTCGTGGTGCGGCGGCGCGCGCATGGCGGGGTTGGGGTGGTGGCGCAGGTAGCTCTCCGTGGGGCCGGGCTCGCGCCGCACCTTGGCGCCTGGCAGCACCAGCGGCGTCGTGCGGTACGGCTGCACACACAGTACACTGCTAGCTAAACATGTCCGCCCTTACTTACGAAACGATGTTTAGACGATGTTTTGTTAAACGCTCTTTTCTCCCTTTCTGACGTCAAGGATCTCACATTCGAAAGTAGTTGACACAGCATTGTTTAAGTAATCACTCACTGCCTAAACAACATTTTTACGTGAGGCCGATAATTTTTCAAATCAAATGGATAACAACGGTCGTCTCTGACCACATATATCTGTAGGTATTGTAAGAGTTACAAGCGATTCTTTACCCTCTAAGCCCCGCCAATCATCGGAATTATTTCCTTGTGCTTATTCATGCATACACTGAATCTCTCATCCTCAATCATCCCCAAACAGGGAACCATACAAAATATTGATATTTAGTGGACGAGTAACTTATGACGTGAACTCATACGTGCCTACTATATGTGGGTATCCATACCATTTACCACCAACATTGTATCTACAATATAGCAGCCATAGTGATTAAACAAATATATGTACACGACCATCCTATATACAATATATGTAAGTAGGTATGTAGGATTACGTCGAACGCGTTCGGTTGACGCGACGCGTCTAATTTTATGCGAGGTTATTTGATGTGGGTTATGATTTCTGACACGATTTCGTTATATATTTGCGATTATTTGATCTGATGTAGGTCGCGGCCACTGTAAATATATCTCAGACGAGCTGGTCGAGGTGCCGCACACGTACGTACGCCATTCATCATCGAGAATGGAAGCAACGTCCTCGTCCGTTATTGTTTTAGTCTCTAACTGACCTCAACTGTTAAGAAACAACATGCTTCATTTAACTACAATATTTGTTATACTGTTACAAAGGCTGTAACACTATAACGAATATTGTAGTTAAAATGAAGCAGCACAACAACACCGCGATACATTACCGACGGCAAGTACTGTTTCTGTAACCGAAAGCGCGAACTGTGCCATTGGAACATGCTTCGACGTTTATTTCCGTCCGGTGAATGTTTACAAAGCCGTAGCTCTAGCCGCTGACGCAATGTTTTACGTTAAATTTGATATCATATACCTTTTTATTGCAATTTGTTTAACAATAACAAAATATATTATTTGTAAATTATTAGAGAGTTTTAAGACGTACTGATATTAAATGTAATCTTTCAGAATATGTTTAAAAGTGAATGCCTGGAAACGTCCCACGGATAAGCGAAATCCTCGTTTCCTCATGTGAAGAAAGTTTGGAGTTTATTACACCATCCTGATTCTAAGCGAATCGTTGGATACACATGGCGTAATTTACACAAACAACACATCACGAGATGAATTATAAACACAAATAAGCGACATGAACAAATACCAGTCATATGACTATGAAGTTGGCTCAAAGTATCTTGTGACTATCTACATATATGTATGTATTTAAATTATATTACGAAAAAGTCGCGCAATTGAAATGTGTAAAGTTTTGTAAAGAATATGTTTTCAAGGTTCCGACTTTATTATAAAAGGTCACTAAATGTGACTTTTAATAATATATACCTGTTATGAATTTGTTTGTTGTTGAACATTTCACAGACTTAACGACTACAAGTTTTACGACTAAATCAGTACATTTCGATCACAATGAGATATTTAAATAAGTTTATTCTATATTAAATCCTGTTCCCGCTCATTCTAGGTATAAAATAATTCCTAGGAAGTTTTGAAAATTTTACAGACATTTTTTTATTGCTTCCAACATTAAACAGATGTTAAAATCGTTTTAGCTTAATTATAATTATATCTGTATATTTATAGAACTACCACGCCTTACGTGCCTACCACGTATGTACTATTATAATTTAATAACATTGAAATATTTTCCTTTAGTTATAGTAATAAGCTTATTATATCACGTAGTTATAGCACTTTGCAAGTTCCGAGTAGTTCGTAATTAGTTTATTATTGAACTTTGAAGATTGGCAGGCTGTTGCGATTCGACGCCGGTTTTAACTACGCCGTTAGATAACTCAAGTATTTTCGGTAAATTAATATCACTCCAACACATTAGCCTGAACCTAATTGGGATCACACGTAAACTTATACAATGTTTAATGGATTTCTTTTCGACGAACCCAGTTGGTGGTGATTTCCTCTTCGGGATGCTTGGGGTCCTGGTACCCGTTGGGGAAAAAGTTAGGGTTGACTGCCATCGTAGCACTCGGTAGCGCGGACGTGTCGTGGAGCGAACGATCGCGGACTGCGTCTCCAGTCGTTCCCTCTCGGTAAACAGTAATTTCAATGCATTCTATTTTGGAAATATGACGGAAAAATAGGCACCGGCGTGGGCGAAAACTCAGCCTAGAGCATTGTGGGACACGCACGAAGAATTCGTCACTTACTACTCGGACACGCGAATGGGTAATATAAATAGTTTACCCAAACGCAGAAAATAAGAGGCAAGGGTAGAGCTTATCTCTCGCTTCAAAACGAACAAGCGATGTGCTATTTATATTAATATTATATTTTTACTCTATTTACCCGGCGAGTAATTTTCTCCTGATAAGTATTTGTAATGAGTTTATTAATGGTGATGACTGTTGGTGTTTGCACATATCGTCACCGCGAACTATGCTAGCAACGTGTGATTCAGAACATGAATGTATGGAACGTACTGGAACTCTCGATTGAATTTCAAATATATATTTCTCAAACCATTTTCCATAATGATATGCGTCCATAGCGTAGTTATAGCTTTCGTTTTCGCGTCTTATTATCTTTCTAATTAAGAATATAACAAAATAAAGAGTGTTTGGCAAAATGCCAGACTATAAACGCTCGTCTTGGTTTAAAAATGGTTGAGTTAACCTATTTACTTGGGAAGTAACTGGTGCGACGTATCTAATGAAGATAATAAATATTTTTTAGTACGTGGAAACAAAATAAATATTAGTTTAACATTGATTAATTGGAGCCATTTTAACAATTATGCGTGAATATTCGTGATACAGATAATTCTTAAAATGGAATGTTATGTGCTAGAATTTAAAAATACACAACTACGTCACATCGACGTAAGGCTGTTTTATTTTATGATTGGATATTTTTTGAAAGCAACTTCTAAAAGAAGGCTATAAATTCGTTCTTTTTGTTTGTGTGCCTCGTAGCCTCGTTAGCCTGTTGTTAATTAGTTTCGATAATAATTATTTTATTCGCTGTGTTACATATCGAACGATCTTGTACGAGCTTTATTTAAAAACAATTGGTCTTTATGGTTGCAGTAAAAATAATGGGGATAAGAATTCATAAATTCATTTTAATAAAATTCCACCACTGACAATGCAAAACTATGTTTCCCTAAACGGTGCTGTCCAGTGTCAACTATCCTTGTAGTTGTTGTTTCACTACGTATACACATAAACTAGAAACTTACGGCCTCACTTAGAAGTGTTGCGTAGCGGCTGTTGCCGTGTTGTTTATTGAAATACTGATATCGCTCTTTCTCTTATTATTGATTTCATACTCGAAAGTAAAATAAAAATCATTGACTATCTAATCGAACGCTAAACGTTTATAAACGTTTATAAATATTTACAACAACTAATAACTTATTGTTAGCCAAAGCTGGCAACAATCGATGCGGGCAATTTGTTTTACTAGGCTTATATTTTTATTGAATTTAATTTATTAAAATAATTATGTCAAATGATTCAACCGCTTATATAATTTAGTTTTCAGTTTATGAAATGGTGCATTCGATCCTGTCGCGAGACGTGCGTGTTGTGTAGTCAACATAACTCTTATTCAAGGTGTTGCTCTAAATTTCTGTTCTTGCTCGAAATTAGGCCTGACTAATGATATGGCAGTTCTTTTCGTTTGACGAATGGTGTGACAAATATCGCACTCGACCGAATAATCTGGCATTGATACAAATAAAATATGACGAAAGTCAACAAATAAATCTAAAGCGACACGTAGTGCAGGGCTTTACTTTGCAGGGTAATAACAAGATACATCTTGATTTAATAATTAATGTTTATTAGAGTTTTAGAAACTAAATCTTGCGTAACTCTTGGATTTGAATTTAAGGGGTTTCAACAAATTATCGTATATTTATTACTTATTTAAATAGAAATCATTAAAGAAATGCTACGAATAAATCCTCTACGCTAAGATACGATCAATAATTACGATGGTTTACAAAAGTACGGTATTAATTTTATGTTAATATTTTGTAAAATATTTGTTCGTAATGCCTACCGTTTTATTGATGATTGTTATTAAAATATTTTTGTATTAGCTTTGTCGAGTGGTGATCGGATGAATCGTGACGGAACATTTTTTATTGTTAAATACTATTGAGGGAGCACATAGACTTATAGCTCGCATAATGAATGTGTGTCATGTTAATTTCTTGTTGGAGATCCAATTAAAATAAAATAAACGAAGTTGGTGGTCTATTGAATATGATTTTGGCGAAACCTCAGAATATGTAGTATGCGTATAGATCACAGTTACAACTCTATTCCGATAAAATTATCGAAAGTACTTTAGACTAAATACATTGGATAATTTAGACTAGTTATGTTTCTGCCATCGTGCCTGTCTTTACCTGTACTGGTACAGCGTAACGCAGAAAAAAAACAACATAATGTCACGTATGTTCTCAGATGACACGCTTAGAATAATGAAACTAACCTACGTCACATAACCACACAGAGACCAAAGTACTTTTGACCGGAAAATATATATTAAAATAATAACCGGTAAATTGAAATGTACACTATATACTCAGCTGGTCAGGTTGTTACTGCAAGTAATGATTATTATTAATCAATACTATTACAAAACTTGATCTGCATTAAAATCAGTGACATGAAATGTTGCTAACGATTCTTCAAATATTGTATTACGATAATACGAACGTCAAACAATTTATCAACATTATTAGCTTGACTTGCATTTATTTGTGGTCGGTACATTTATAAACTGCATGAAAACAAGGATTTGGCAAACTCCTCGGGAAAGCTGGTGGGTTGGAGTTCCGCCGGGATGGGTCAACAGAAAAATCGCTTCGGCTAGTCCGTCGGAACTACGTGCCTTCAGTAAAACAATTACTACGTAGTAATAATAATTACCTGGCTTTGTATGGACTCGTCGACGGTTTCATCGGTGCGATTGGATGCTGCGGACGACATCATCAAGGTCCTGTACTCTCCCTCCTGCTGGGGGACGAATTGCGTCTGCTGGGGGGCGTATTGCGTCTGCTGAGGGGCGTATTGCGTCTGGTGGGGAGCGTATTGCGACTGCTGGGGAGAGTATTGCGTCTGCTGGGAAGCGTATTGCGTCTGCTGGGGAGCGTATTGCGCCTGTGGAGGCACGGGCGTGCTGCGGGGCAAGGACTCGGGGCCGCGCCACTGTGTCGCCGGGCAGGGACTTGCGGTCCTGTTTACAGATGTTTGCGATATAATTACAATAACAATTCTTATAATATTGTATTAGTTGTCCATATATAACGTTTTAATATTGAAATGAAATAATTAGTAAACATCAAAGGTTTCAATAGAAGTAACGATAAAGTAGTGGGAAAGGGAGCTCAGGCGGCGTTACCTGTAGGGCGGGAGGGCGGCGGGGAGGGGGGAGCGCGGCGCCGGCCCCGAGCTGTGCGCGCGCGCGCCGTCCGCGTCCCTGCGGCGCGGGGGCGTTAGTGGCGACGTGGCAATACAAGCGCTCGTTCGCGAGTCTTACTTGTACGTACACATTATGAGGATATATTTATTCAACGATATATGAGATTTTATGTTATAAGGAGCTCCGAGATCGTTACACAGAGAAAAATCTTACTGAAAGACAAAAAATGTTCCATGGTTTTTTAGAACGATGTCGACTTTACTACATGGGTGCTTACCCATGGTTTCCTCGAAAATTTCATACCTACGTACTTTATTGTATTGAAGTATTTGCAAACTTATTTCATAGTACCAAAGGATATTATTCTTTTTAATTTAAATATTTAGAAAGAGTGTTGTATTGACATGTCTAAAATGTTTTAAAGACTAAAATACAGTCTACCATTTTAGTATACAAATGTATTGAAGTCGTTGAAATAACACATGTTCAAACATTACGGTATGCACATATATAACATTTAATATGATTTTAAGAAAAGACACAGACAGACACAGAAAGCTTCTAATTACTCAAATACTCAAATTTCGGCCACTTTTATTTAATTTTTATTCGTAAATACTACAAAATGTATCGCGGACACATAGATAGATATAATACATATAATGCACAGTAATATTAAACTACGATTAGCATTAAACTTTAAAAAATATATTACTTTAAATACATAGACAAAAGTAGATCTACTTACAATAAGCAAACGTGCTAATTACTATATAGCGTGTAATGATAACGGAAGAAGTATTAAGTAATAAATACTAATAATAGGTTGTTGTTTATTAAAACACCGATATGTACGACATTCAGTAGCGTGTCTTACTCGGCCATACGATAGAAGGTAGGCATGAGCAGGGAGCGTCCTGAGAAGCTGTTAGAAGAACGCGGCATCGTGTACAGGTGAGAACTTGGACTGCTCCTGTAGGTACACTCATCATGAACATGATTCATTAACCATTGTTATAGCTTCTCCATTACCAATGTACACGACAAGGTACAAAACAAGACGAAGAAGAAAAACTCACTAAACGTATAAATAAAAACGAAGACGAAGTTTTAAGAACCTCGGTTCCTGTTGTTTGATTTACTTCAGCAGAAGTAGCATAGTAAATAACTTAATTCGCATTTATTGGCCAGAATAGTTACGGCTCTCAATATTCAGTCCAAAAATATGTCAATATTGTAAAAACAGCGCTTCACCGACACTTAAGGTCTTGCAAATTAACCAGCATTTAATATTTTCCTTATGTTTATTGAGATATTTTTTTGGCGTTTGCAAGTTGCATCAAAACTTATTTTATACAAAAGTTTTGGTGAAGTTTTTTAGGAAACATTGTAGTTTTATTATCACCATGTCTAGTGTTATTTATCTATTAATTGACGTTGCATGTATTAATTACTGTAGATGTATAGAATGACCCTACTTATACATACAAATAATCAACGAAACTCAGATTTTCCCATAGAGCTTTTGCATTTTTTTTATCTAAATAGACATATTCCTGATATCCATATATTTTTGTTGCTTACAGTAAATTACTTTAATACTTTAGTATCAATATAACTTTTGTAGTTTAACAAAAAATGTCTTTCTGTACATGCTTCATGCGTTATATACTGGGTGATTTTGATAATAGACAAGAAGGCAGCGTAAGCCCTCCGTTGGGTAGCAGGATATTACGCTGTGATCAGAGATATGAAGGGTAGTACACAGGAGAGTATAACCCAAATAATATAAAATTACAATATGGAAACCGACAATTAGAAACAACTGCAGCATACGCAATTTGATTTAATTAAGATAATTTAATGATCTCCAAGTATATTCAGATAGCCATTAAGCTAAATTATCCTAAACGTTTGGACCTGTATTGAATGGAATTATAATACCTTTGTACAACGAGTTTAATTTCATTCGGTGCGTTTTTGAAAAGGTTCTGTGCATCTTCATGTCGGAGATCTCGAGCGTCGTAGTGGTCGATCTTTGCGATGATATCGCCTCTCGTCAGTTCCCGTCCGGCCGGCGTACCCGGCGTTACCTGTAAGTTCAACAAAATGAAATTGATATTCGCATTGATAAAGCAATCGCAGCGTACAGTACGATTGAACTCAACATTATATATATAGTTCGAATTATTGAACATAATAATATGGCGAAGGATAGAAACTAGTTATTAGTTTCTATCTTTCACCATTTTATCATCAGATCACTGGGGCCGCGACATCCCTGTATCTAATCCATGTATCTTTCAAATCCTATTTATCGTAGAATACTTTTGTTTCCTTATTTCTGCGCGATTTTCCAGTGCCTGCATTTTCTGGTCAATATGAACCAACCGGGTATTTTTACAGCAAGTTTGTTTAGATCATCCCACATCCCAGAACAAATCAACTCATTTACCACTTGATGGTAAATGAGGTGACTGATAAGTTTAGGTCATCTATACTTCTATATTAATATTATAAACAGGATAATAAAGAAGATTGGATGACAGGATAATAAAGATGTTTGTTCGTAATCGATACTTTAATTACTGAACCGATTTTAATAATTCCTAAACCATTAGGAAGCTACTTTATCCAGAAGAAACATAGGCTGTATTTTAGTTCAATGATAATAAGATTTCAACTAGAAACAGCGGTATTTGTACAGGATGCCATGCCATGCCATGGTTGAAAAAGCGTTACTGAGCTGTTCTATACGCGTGTGCGTATGTACCTTTATATTTACAAACTGAATTTCACGAGGGCGAAGCCGTAGACAGAGCGAGTTAGAAAAAATAGACCTTTTGCGATGGTAAATTGCTCGATGACATTCGGAATTAGTGTTTTAGTTGAATACGCAAGAGTAAATCTCCACGTGTGAGCAACGTAAACCGTTAAATATTATGTCACTTAGTATTCAAGGTAAAAAAAAGGACCGTGACTTTTAGTTTCACACGACTACAGGTACATTCATCTCTGAGCCGATTCTTAGAGACGTTACTACGATTGTGTCACGTTTACAGAATAATAAGAAAATATTAGATATTTACTTGAATGTTTATGTTTTTATTTATTTCTGCAAAGCTATGTGCACATGCTGATAAGTGGTCATCTCTACCCTTAGTCTCGGCACTCTTTGTAGGTATAGCTAATGCGCTGGCTCTAAATTAAAATAACTCTATACGTGCTTTAAGATTTGATTGAATATTCAACATAAGCCATAAATACTGCTCTTAAATACGCATTTCTCCGAAATTGACATCTAGGACGACCTTGTGACCAGGCAAGGGGAGGTTGGGAGACGGGAGCTATGCAAGTTTGGCGTAAGGCCAGGCTAAATGCGTCCATCGTCGTTGTCGTGCCAACCGTCACTGACATTTTTATTGAAAACAACCGTCGCAGCCGATGGAGGCCGACGGATCACCGGCTGATTTGCGCAAATCCATCACACTTCCCCCGAGTCAATGGCGAGGACGAACACCTATATTTACTCGTGAACAACTAAAGTTGATGTCGACGGTACGATGTTCTATGGCAACGTCATCTGCAGGCGACATCATCGACCTCAAGATGATGATTTTTGAGGATTTCGTAGGCGTCGGTGCTCATGTAACTGTTACGTGTTGTATTGCGTCATTTTTGATTCGGTTTTATATCAATGTTATATTATTTTATTGTAAATTATACAGTCTATAATTAACATTGATGTGCCAACTAGCAATCGCATGATTATAAGTTAATTTAATTCAACCAAGAAATAAATTATCCGCTCAGACTTACCGCTTATCGCCAACGTATGGCGGTGGGTGTTTTAAGTGGTTTCTTTGATGTTTTCAACATGAAGACAGCACTGCTATCAATACATACGTTATTTGTTTCTTCTACGAATTACATAATGTTTGTAATTGAATAATTTTTAACAGAAAAATGGATTTCAGTGACCGGAAATACTGACAATTCACCTAAGTAGTCTAGAATATTCACAAAATATTTTGAATGACGCATTTGAGAATAGCAATTCACAAAAAAAAATCACTTAGCATTATTATATATATTTTGATGGAATGCTGTCTATTTCAGTGGACGTGTATTGATTGAGTCATAGCTAACAGATGTTAAAGGAAATCCACGCAATCAAAATGTTTTATGATAGCTGAATATTAGCGCAAGGTTGGATAAATTTGTTTAGCAATGAATGCTTTGAGCGTCTAGATAAGTAACTATAACGAATTAAGATTAATTATTCCTTTAAAATTCAGTCGCGTCGGATAATCCCAAGAACTCTCGGTGAACGACTTTTCATAGACAAAGTTTTTAAAGTTTCAGTTTGTCGGATGCTATAGTGTGTTGACATGCGAACAATTTGTATGTCTCAGAAAATGCAATTTTTAGTCGAGTTAACTCACGGTAAACATTTTTATGTTTCAAAAAAGGTGATAAGTTAACGACATCTATATTTTCGTTTATTGTGATGAATTGTTAATCTTTATCCAAATATAATATGTACGGCACATATTAGTTGTTTATATCTCATCGGTGTCTCATGGTATTTAATGCACCGTGAGATGAAATCCTTATTCATCGCCCACACTGAACGTAAATTCTGATAAGTACCTACATGATGATTTTCGATTCAAACAAAACAAAACAACAGGGCCGTGTGAACACAGCAATATGCTTCAAAATTGTAAAGTATATTCATCACAAAATCTTCAAAGGCCGTGTCTAAAAATTTAACGGTAGGTATGCTTTGAAAAATTTGAGAAAATTCTATTGACATTATGAATAACTGTTGCGTTCATAGTATATTATTTTTATACTTATTGCAGGATTCGAAAATCGAAATTGCTACACAGATGAGATATGAATGCAAATACTAACTAATCAAAAAATATATATGCCTACTGTTATGAGGCCCAGATCCATGGTCGATAAGAAAACCAAAACGAAAATCTTTAATCCGACACATATTTAAGATTACTAATATATTGGTATTTGTAATCATACCAATATTATAAACGAACAAGTTGCAAGCCGTATGGTTCTTGCAAAGATCTTAACCCGTGGGTGTAAGAACCGAGATTAATGGATATTACGTTGAGCGCAACGTGAGCGCCTCAACCAATCGTGTATTGTCGGGGAACCAATCCGTCAACAAATCATTTACAACGCGGGCATCAGCCGTAAGTCTGCCTATTCCATTTTTAAAACAGTTTACACATTATGGATTGACAAGAAAGGATAATTATATATAGGACTAGCTAATCGTCCCGGATTCGCACGAGTAGAATTGTATTTTGGATAGGATTTCCGAAAAACCGTTCTTAGAAAGTCTACGCCGAGGAAGATGTAACTGTGACAAATTTCAAGTCAATCGGGAGATCTCGCGCTGAGTATATGTATATATACTACTGCTGGGCTAAGGCCTCCTCTCCCTTTTGAGGAGAAGGCATGGAATTTATTCCACCACGCTGCTCCAATGCGGGTTGGTGGAATACACATGTGGCAGAATTTCAGTGAAACTAAGCACATGCAGGTTTCCTCACGATGGTTACCTTCACCGTCATGCACGAGATGAATTATAATCACAAATTAAACACATGAAAATTCAGTGGTGTTTGCCCGGGTTTGAACTCATGATCATCGGTTAAGATTCACGCGTTCTTACGACTATGCTATCTCGGCGTATATATATATTCTATATATATATATATATAGAAAATCATAAATTAAAGTTAATGTCTAATATACAGTACGTACTAATAATAATACCGTGATTACGTCGTAATATTTTTTGGGACACTAAGTATCGGTCTGACGCTTTTGGCAAAACAACTATGATTATATTGACCATATATTTATGTAACATATACCATATATGTTTGTTCAGGATTCCAACGTGGAAAGTGTATTCATTTTCAAGAATAAGGTGGAATTTGCATTTTTTAGTAATGCCAGTAGTCGGAGCTATCGTCGGAATATTAAGTAAGAATGCTTACGGTTGCGTCACAATATATGTATAACAGTCTGCATGTACTATAGTATGTGCTATAGTTTATATATATCATAATTTCACGTATGCCAAATTATTTTTGAAAATTTCTTTGAAAATAATGCGGCATTAAAACAATCTTACATTAGTATATAGTATCATAAATACCATCATAAAGTAGATTGTTATTTTCACGTTTTATATTATATATATATAATTTATTAATGAATATCGTCGCCACTCGCCGATCGCTTTACACTTAATTTAATCTCGTAAAATAACGATTCCAAAGCGTTTTTAACATTAAACATCCCACTCGAATAAAGTACTTGTAAATCATGATTTTTTCTAAAATGGAACTTTGTAACAATATATGCATATTAAGTATGCACATTTCATTGTACTTTAATAATATTTTAAGTCAACATAATTTTGTTCCTGTTTTGTATATTATATGACATCAATATGCCTTCTGAGATTTTAGTTTGATACGCTTTCACCATCGTATCCATTATTTATACAACCAGAGTTATAAGTTTTGTTAGTTTTAATAATATAAGATAAACGTAACATTGATTCCATATAGCAAAACTTTTAAATGTTCTCAATACAAGATTGGATGATAAAAAGTGTAGTATTTGTTGACAGGAAGTATCGTAGTTTCATTAGTGAAAAGAGTAACTACTGGGTTTCTCGGCAGGTTCTTCTCAGCAAAATCTAATTCCGAACCCGTATATCTTAATATTTAGTATAATCTTGTAAAGTGCTTGTTTAAATTTAAATATAATACGTTACGATCAAGTTGTTTTTTTGTCGTGACCTAGCTGACACGCACACCATCTAATCGTAAGCCTAGCCGGCTTTTATAAATAAACGCATATCTACAACAACGCGGTTTGCGTCGGTACTGACGGCTGACTCATGTGTTACGAACAGCAACGGATTATCAGTAATGATATACTTCTACCAAAATGTTCTCAATATATTGTTGTACATTTAATAACGAAAACTCCGCCTATAAAAATGACAAGATTGGACTTTTAGTTTCTCATATTTACTTATATTTATTATTTATGTATCAAATATTTCCTTAAGGATTAAATTTGATGTGAAAACAAATTAAAGAAAAGCTTCTATATAATTGATTACAATAACGAGCAAACTAAAGTACACATGCTATATTGTATTGTAACAAGTACTTAGGTACCGAAAGTGGAATTAGCAAACTAACAAAACTTCAGTTCATTCGGTTTTAAATTCAGTCGCAAGATTTGATCCTCTCATACTAACAGTGATATTTAATAACATTATTCTCAAATAATATTCATACGTTTAAGTGTCATGAAAAGTGTTTACTATTTAATGAAATGAGCACAGCGTTAATACTCGTCGAAAAATAATCATTCTAAGGTTCTAAATCGAGTATCGATCAGTAAGTATTAGTCTAAAGAAAACTAAGTTTTATGTCTGAACACTGAAGAACAAAGTTTCACACGACTAGTTAGTGCTGACATTATACTCTATCGTGCAGTTTATGTGGGTATTGAAATGCGTTTTAAATTTTCATTCCAATTATGTACTAACAGTTGAACACATTTTATTTGGATTATCAAATCAAATGGTAATGTAGTTATGAACTTCTGAGATTTATGTAATAAATGAAGGGACATTTTCATACGACATACAGAGGTGACTATTTGGGTCAAACACCGATTTCTTGTCACTCTTTCGGATATCTGTCGAACGGGCGGCGACAGATTACTCGCAATAACACTTTAATTATGTAAATGATTAACACAATATATACTACGATTAGCAGATTATAGCCCTGCATTGGTTTCATTATTATTATTTGATTAATTCTACAAACATTAAGACAGTCGAAAATTTAAATACAAAAAATTAGTAATAATAATTACTAACATACAATTTGGATAGTATTTCTATGAACTAATCAACACAGTGTTTCAACGTGTTAGATAAATTATAGGAGATGCAATCAATCATCGGTTTGTTTACACCGGTGTGTGTGTGTGTGTGTTTTGTCATTGTTCAGTACAGAAGAGGCGTACCCTCGTGACAATGAGCGGTGTGGCGAGATCCGCGCCGCCCACTAGCCGCAGGCCCCAGTTGGTGTCGCGGGTTTCCCGCCGTAGCGTTACTACAAACGTATGCAGCCGCCCCATGATTCGGGGAGAATAGTGTTGCACTGCGCGGGCGCGCTTTTGGCGCGGACTTGCGAGCACGACGGTGAAACGCGGCGTTATGCGATCCAAATTAGCTCTACCGCAACTACACCCCGCCGCTCCCCACTGTCCTGCACTGCACACCCCACGGCGGTCGACCCGACTCGCTTCACGGAAGCCAACGATGTCCAACAGATATCCAGCACGGCAAACCGGGCGACGTTTACATGCAACACATTGCTTAGACTTTGTCTTCACATTTATTTACTTCATTCTTTTTTATTCACTTATTCCTAATCTCAATATTCTCATAAATACGCATAACTATAATGTAACGTATAGCCTGTTCCAACCACAAGAGGAGTAAACCCAAATAAACAACTTTGACACCGATATCAATTGACGCGATATCATTGGTCGAGATCTTGAATAATCTATGATATTTACCATGAATTCGCGAAAAAATGGCGTTTTCAATGTCCGCGAAGTTGTAATCGGAACTTCGAAAGTTAAATTAATATGGTTATAACTAGTTAAGTGGAATAGTGTTGTATTATAAGTAAAGGTAAATTAATCAAGAACTGTTTATAGTGCGTAATACAGCAGAGCAATTAGAAAATTGCATACAATTTGTAAATCTACGGTTTGTTTACCTTTACTCCTATTCCGATTGGACTAGGGTATACCTACATACAATACCTCACACGCGAGGGGAGCGTGCGAAACTTATGAAGTATCAGAACGCACTTTCAGTTTCGTTGGCCCTTCGCATCGTCTCATTGTGCACTGGGACAGATTCGAGGTAAAGGTCGGGGCTCACAACTGCGTTGTTTCGTCGCTGATTGATGTTCGTTCTATATAATATTTCTCCTCGCCTTATAGGTATAAATAGATTATTAATCATTGGCACAAATACTTGTAATTTGGCATATAAGTAATAAATTAGCCATTTGGCAGTGTCCATTTAAATCGCACGCAGTGACATGTTACACGGGAAACTTATATTTGTTTTGATTTTAAATTTTAAAGTTATTACTTGATAGATTTATAAAAAAAAAATTATCGAATTTAGGATTCAGTAACGTACGATAACGTCACGGACTGAAATAGATGGTATTACGTTATTACTATAGTATATACTTGGCGGAGAGAACCTACCCCAAGTATTACTGCCTATTTGCTTAGGAAACCCACTTAACTATAATTCCACCGGCGCGGTCACAAGAGTGACGCTGGCTCGCTAGGTAATCACTAATCAATCGCACGAGGAACTTAACATAAAATGAAATGATTAACATTTCGTACAGTATTCGTGTCTATGGTGATGGCTCGCCATCAAGCGGCCTAATTGTTTGTCTGCTTTCCTTAAATGAAAAAACACAAAGAAAGGTTTAGCATAACTAGATATGACTTTTAAAAAGCCCTATTAATGTTACAATAAACAGTCGTTACGGTACAACTAGTCGCTACTCGTGCGGTCTACCCGTCGATTACAACGAACTTAATTATATTTTAATTAAAAAGTTACAAAAATATTCTATTAGTAGTATATTTCACGACGTAATCGACCTCAATACCGAATTGAACTAGATTAAGTCGATGTGCGGCTCGAGTGATTAAACTACAATATAAATATGAAACGACACGATACGTATATCATATACACCTTGTACAAGGAGATATGTTCTAGTTTTATCGAAGTCGTCTTCTACTTATTTCTAGTGTAATCATAATAATGACCTGTTAATAATGTACAACTTATTCGGCCAGCCTTTGCACGGTAAAATAAGGTTCAACGTAAAACTTTTATATTAAACATACAAATATGTCTTTATTTATATTAAAAAAATATTTTCAGGAAGTTTTCAGGAACTAGGTTTACTTGGTGATAAGACCTTGTTGCAAGCCCGTCTCTGGTGCCTAACCACCCACTCATTAGATATTCTATCGTCGAACAGTGATAAGTATTGTTGCGTTCCGGTTTGAAGGATGAGTAAGCCAGTGTAACTACGGGCAAAAGGAACTTGACATCTTAATACCCAAGGTTGGAGATGCTGTAAGGAGTAGTTGATGTTCGACAATGTGAAAAGGAAAAACGTTTTATCGTAAGCAATATTTGTATTCACGGTAAATTTAATTTTAATAAAATTTATCGTCAATGTGTGACAATGTCGGCGAAGTTGTTATCGGAACTTTGGAAGTAAAATTAAAGAGCATATACGTGATTAAATGTAATAATGTTGTATTATAAATAAAGATATATTAATCAAGCATTGTTTATACTACTCATTCTCGATTGAAATAGGCTAAACATATCAGGTGGCACATTTCCTCATATGCGCATTTAAAAAATATAATGACGGGTTTGGCTGCACGACCATCCGAACGTGTAATTACATATCAGATATTTAATAAACATAAAAGTAAATCGTGTATAATTAACGCATATACAATCCGAGATCAAATCGAACTCATACATACGTACATAAAAATCGCAACGTCACCGCACGCACACACGCACGCGCTCGTCTACGTCTATATATACGTACACGTACACGGACAGTGCGCGGGTAGAGTTCAGCCTCATAACACATGATATTCCGATGCAGCGTCGGTCAAGGTTTAAGTTAAATTTACCGACGTTACCTCGCCGTTCGTAAATATATCATAATTTATTTAAATGATCATTGTGCTGAATGCGTTTAGAGGTCTTTACCGTTATCAGATCACTACTTGGCACGTAAACCAATATTACGGCATGTATTACTTTTACAGCTGATTTAAACTACGACTACACTACCTTAGGCTCATAATTCTCACCAATTTGTAAATATTTCATGGTAATATAAACGAATATATATGTCTATTTATAATTTCTCAATAAATTACACGTTTTGAAATATACGTATATAGGTAGTATGGATGTCTTATTATAGCTATAATAATAGAAACGACTTACAAATTGTCTTCGTGAATTCCTGACTTCGTCGTCAGGGTCGGGGCGCTGGTGCGGAACTCTCCAGAACGCTGGCCTTTGGTACATCGGCATCCTTGAAACTTCGTACTTCTATATTGCACCACGCTTACTGCATGAACGAGTAAACAAATTAACAATTAAATTAACCAGTAAATAAAAGCCGAATCAATATCGCGAGGGCAAAAAAATATCATCGATCTAATTAACGACCTCGGCGTCATATGATATCCATATTTAAACAATTACAAAATTTCCGTCTAGGATAAAAAACGTCTAAAATATCAACCTACAACAGAAAGAGGCGTCCGAGTATCGTCTCGTCGACTTCAATGCATCGAGTCGAACACGAACGCCGATCGATGTTTATTTTACATGACGATTTATCGAGTGGCCGAGAAGAAATTCGAAGTGTAGGTGGTTGGCAAGAAAGCGTGCGCGATAAATCAGGCAGGCGGGACTCACCAGAGGGCTCGCGCGAGTGCGGCGTCGCTGCCGCCACGCGCGGAGTCTATTTCTGCCGGCGGCGCGGCGGCGCTCGCGCTGTTTCCGGGCCGTTTCGGCGATTCGCAACAATTTTCATTTACCGTTCGTTGCTCCCGATAAGTTTTACGCGACAGTTCTGGGTTGACATTCCTGTCTTTAAACTTAAAACTGAGTAATGAGTCCGTTAGACCAGATTTAATAATCTAATATTGTTCAGATTTATCTACTTGTTATCTTGAACCACGCGCCACTCTCGTCACACGTCGTACCAATTTATATTCGAGGAGAAGTTATAAACATAAATTAAAATAATAACACGATCACTTTTTAATACATTTATTCCACAAAATTACAGATTTATTTTACAGCATAAAAATAATGACAAGGCGAGTTAGAGTTATGTTAAAAAGTTGCCATAACCATAAATTAAATTCACAAAAGTATACCATTATTTATTAACAGTCTGTAATTAATTTGTTCAGAAATACAAAAAAGATTACACTTACAACTATGAACACAAAGCAGATCAATTTAAACAAAAAAATATATTCACATTCCACATATAAAAAAAAACGTAACAGACAAAATTAATTTCGCAAATAACCTTATATAATATTACCTGTAAACTAAAAAATAATAACTATTACAATAATTTGTGTCACAACATAATCATTTACAAAACACATTTATATAATAAGAAACGTTATATAGCCCTCAATATGAACGTTGTTTAATAGAAGTTGTACGTTTATTTTCTTCTTTCAAATGTCAAATTACTGATGGCAGAAAGAGAGAACAGTACAAACCTAAATAGTTTCATACTGTACAAATGGCGACTGCACAGAAAATAAATATCCGCTCTACAATATTTTAAGGCCTTTAACTTTTTTTATTTCGACTAGACGTTTTATATAATTAATTAACATTTAAACAACATATGTAAATACTTAATGAATAAAATTAATAAATAGCGGTGCTGTATCGGTTGTTAACGGTCTGACATATTACTATTCTTTTTATTCCCAAAAATGAGAAAGAGATGGCAAGATATTTATTCCTGTTAAATTATTTTCGTTTTTATATATGTATATCTACATGTATATGTACGGCGATGTCCTGACTGACTCAACGCACAGCTTATGCTAATCGGTAAAGAAACATAACATTCGGTAGGAGTTGAGTTGAAGACATTTCCACTTTGTCCACATCGCGACAAATAAATATTATAGTCATATACATTTTTGGAATTGGGCAAACGTAAAACGCTGAAAATACTCTAGTATATATATTTTTTAAGTAAATGCAGGCAAGGTATTGACCGTTAGTAGTTGCTGCTATAGTTTAATATATAACACTTATTCAAATTATTTTAGTATTGGTTTAAAAATAATATTTTTGCTTTGAAAAATAAAATGCAACAGCTTTCAAAAGGCAACCATTGAATACGAACACATTGTTAGTAATATACACTTTAAATTCATACTATTATAAATATTAAGTCGTGTTGCTAGGTAATCTTTAAATAAAGCCATTATTTTTTGGTAAAGTTGAAATTCATTAAATAAAGTCTATTATATGCTGATCTGTTATATATATATATTTATACTTAATATGTAATAAATAATCATTATACACGTTTATAGATCTCACTAGTGTTGTTATTGATTTTACTTAAGTTTAACTGACCGGATATTTATTTTACTTAATATTTTCTTTCCATATAGGATATATAACTACTTATATAAACATTTGACTATGTAATTTCGTTTCAGAAATATTTATCTAACTACTGAGTTTCTTGATTGTTCTCATCGTCAGCCTAGTCTACATTCAGAAATAGTGTTAGCTAAAGACTTAATATAATTACCTTGTAAAAAGAAAATTTAAAAGAGCTTGTATGAGCGTACTTGAATAATGTACATTTTGATTATTCAAGAGAGGAGATAGTAGACGCGAACGACTCACACAGGTCTGAGACGTTATCTTAGAAGTCGAGTAGCGCCGGTTTGGTGTCGCGAGCGCATTTAATGAGCGAATACATGAGCTTGACGAAACCCGTATCCTTCGGCTTCTCCAGGCCCCGGAGCAGCCTGTTCTTCATCACTGCGACGAATTCTCTGTTGCTCAGCTGTCCGTCCACTGCGGGCATTATCAAACACATCTTAATAATTATAGGAAGTTTTGTCAATATAAAGTGCGTGCAACATCAGTATACGTGTTACATTAATATTTGCGTCAGATAGCTGCTATTTTGTAACGTTACGCGTTAAAATCGTTGCATTTAGGTTAAACATTAAAGTGTTACTTTTATCATGACCGAAGTCCCCCGAAAGTGTCGTTAGACTATAGGGGCCACGTAGGGGACACGTTACCTCGGGACGCCATCGGGGCGGCGCGTGACATTATGGTGTGCGCCTGCATTTGCAGGCGGTAGTGAATCGCGCGACAGGTGCGTTTCGTACACATAATAAGACGGGACGCCCTGTCGGGGAACCGTTCGGGCGGCGGCACTCACTGTTCTCGTCGAAGATGGTGAAGACGACGCGCACGAGGTGCGGCTGCAGCGACACGCGCGCCACGGTGCGCGCCACGTGGCGCAGCGTGGGCGGGTCGATGGACGCGCCCGCGATGTGGTAGAACGTCAGCGCCGTGTCCACGTCGTTGATGTTGTTCAGCAGGTGGAAGAACTGCAGGTAGTCGTCGCGCGTCACGCCCACGCCGTGGTCGCGGAACCTGCACACGCGCACCGCTACACTCTCCCGCACGCACGCACGCGCACACACGCACGCCGGCGCGTCGGCACTTACATTTTCTTGACGCGCTTGAGCATTCTAGCCTTCTTCTTGGCGGGGTAGCCGGCGTACGCCAGGAGCAGTTCGGCGAAGTCCGCTTCAGTGATGCGTCCGTTTTCGTCTGAAAATTATACAAAAGATTTGCAGTCTTATATTTCCTGTAAATATAGAAACTAATAAATAATAAAGACTAATTCTTTAATTTTATTTGTTTTTGACTTGTATACAATTTTAACACGTAACTAAGTTTTTATAATTCTTTAATAGACATTAACAGATTCTTGTAAGCAAATACGTATAATCTAACAAAACGAACCTGGCTGTTTTCTCTGAAATTCGAGGGATAATATTTCCTTCTGTAGTTGTTGCTGGAAGTCCAGAAATTTTTCAATTGTCAACTTTTCATTGAGCTTGGGACCAAAGAAGTAGGTAGTCAGCGCCGAGTTTATCCCCTAAAAAAATTACAATTAAATTAAATCAATTATAGATGTATACATGATTAATATGTAATTATGATCGAATAAAAAAAATAGTTTTATAATCAAATCTATCAACTCATACTTTATTATATAATTTTTTCAAATACAAACAAAAATAAAAGGAATCCTAACACCGATTATCGGTGGAACGCAAATCGACATGAAAGTAATGTGACGAGGCTCGCCTTGAAGGTGTTCCCGGTGTTGGCGTGGTCGCGGTGTCGCGAGCCGATGCTGCTCTGCTGGCGGATGAGCGCGGCCACCTTCTCGAACTCCTCGCAGTCCACGTCGCCGTCCCCGTTCAGGTCGAACATGCGGAACGCGATTTCGAAGTGACGACGCGACGCTGAAATCGCCAGTTCACATGTTTTATAATAAAATACGACATTGACGAAGGCATACGTTGTAGCTCTGTCGGAAACAACATGGCGTAGTTTTATAATCGTACGATAATTAGTTTATTTGATTTATCAATTTAGTGGTAATTTAACAATAATATTGTTATGTATTGTAATGAAATTATATATTGTAATCTATAATATAAACAGGTAAAATTTGTTTGTTTGTTCGTTTGTAACTTTGGAACGAATAATCCCATTCCAAAAAAATTCAATGGTTAAAATCTACATTATTCCTGTTATAAGTACTATAGACTAAATTATATTTATATCAGTCGAGTTATCACCATTTTTGTCTAGCAAGTCGAAAATAAATACCTCTTAAAACGGAAATATTTGCATGCGCTGACTAAGCAGTTGTATATAATTGAAAACAATGTACGGCAACCTGGTCGGCCTTAATTAATTTTACAAAAATATGCTTTTATGTTTTAGACAAGTATTTTTTCGACATATATACAATATATACAAAATAGTAATCTCTATAAAATTAAATTATTTTATAATCACAAGAATATCCATAGGTATAAAATTTGGTCAAACATTTTCGGAGTTTATTAAAAAAAATTACTAAAACGCAAAATGCCGAAACACAAATTTCCTTCACACCGCCATTCATATTGTGAGTGGTTGGATACTAAAAATCGCTAAAATTGTCCTAAATGTCCCCAACCGTGCGTGCAATATCGAGAGTGCATTTCACTATCCGCAAGAATTTTTAAATTCCCTTAATCCATCTTGCCTGCCAGTCGCTACAATAGGGACGCCAATCACGCTTTTAATTAATTCAAGCCTACCTAACATGTGCAATGGCACAAGGCTAGTAACAAAAGCTATAAACATATTTGTGGCGACCATTCTCATAGGACCCGGATCCCGAGAATGGTATTTACCATGTAAAAATTTTAGTGTGTGTATGTATCATAGGGCGCCCTCCAGCCAGGTGGACCGATGACCTTAAGAAGGTGGCGGGCACCGACTGGATGCGGAAGGTGGAGGACAGGGAGCTTTGGCGCACCTTGGGAGAGGCCTATGTTCAGCAGTGGACTAAATGATTGGCTGTTGATGATGATGATGATGATGATGTATCATAAGAAGCCGAGATGGACCAGTGGTAAGAACGCGTAAATCTTAACCGATGATCGTAGATTCAAACCCGGGCAAGCACCACTGAATTTTCATTTGCTTAATTTGGGATAATAATTCATCTCGTGCTTTACGGTGAAGGAAAACATCGTGAGGAAACCTGCATGTGTCTAATTTCACTGAAATTCTGCCACATGTGTAATCCACCAACCCGCACTGGAACAGCGTGGTGGAATAAGCTCAAAAGAGTGAGTGAATGTCCCACTGCTGGGCTAAAGGAGGCCTTTAGCCCAGCAGTGGGACATTCACAGGCTGTTACGGTATGTATTATATTCCACATTTCCTTTCCTTTACAATTCCTTATTACTTTTAACTAAAAAAATATTTGCAAAAGTTCAAATAAAATTATGTAATATTGTAGGTGAATTATTTCGTATTTAAACTATCGGTGCGATTTTTTAGCTTTAATTCGTGAGAACTGACTCACTAGAATATTAAAATACTAAGCGTGTCGATGTCGGCGTGCGACAGACATTTTAATATCTCAGTTAAAATAATTAAGTGATTCGCACGCCACCAACGACACGCAATGCAAATAAAAATATATAAATCCTCCACACTTAACGGCATAATCGCAAATCATTGTTGAGGCAAACACGAACAATAAAAAAATTAATAATAATAATGTCCTCCAGACAGATTTCGGCCACGGCGGCCTATCTCAAGAGAGATTAGCCAACTACGCAGGAGATATTATAGTGCACAAGTGTGTGCACAAACACAGGTGCACTCTCTATTCCCTAACTCTCATAATCCGATGGGACGGCAATCCAACACAACCGGAAAGAGTTCAGGCGCAGGACCAACGGCTTACGTGCTTTCCGAGGTACGGGAGTAAACACACTTCCAACTTCCAGACTCCGGGCTGCTACTGAGAATTTTCTGACAGAAAAACCCAATAACATTTCATTGGCCCGACCTGGGGATTGAACCCAGGACTTCCGGCTCTGCGGCCTTACATTAAGCCACTAGACCAACGAGGCAGTCGCCTCAAAAATAATTACACGATATAACAAACACCATAAGTCCTATACAAATATTAGACAACGGGGCATTGAACAGTTTTAGAACATAGTAGGGGGATTAAAAAGCAGGTAGTTGGAATGACCACTAGATATATATATTATTGATTTTCCAGTGGTCCAGTCAGGACACGGACACGGTGGCTTTTTAAGATCGTGTTTGGATAAATAATTACGTGTCCGGTCTGTTCAGGTCACATTAGGTTTGTTGTCAGTATACGAAGATTACGGGTTCAAACCCAGACAAGCATCACTGACTTTTCGTGAGATTAAATGTGTGTTAATATTCATATTGAAATATTAATGTTGATTAGCATGAAAATTATAAAATTCTGTCACCTGTGTATCCACTGACCGACAGAATAGCAATGGGACATTAACGAAATATTACCAACGTTACTTTAAATTGCCCTAAAACTGTTTATGGCCAATAAAACTTTTATATATGTACATTTAAACATTTAATTTGCTGTTTTATAAACAATGTGCACCTACGTCACCCTTTTAAATATCAAGTTATAATAAATTAAAAATGTAATGATTTTCCTCATTGCAATTATTATTTTGTACTAAATTAATAAATATTATTTTTAAGTTATATTTCTTATTCTGATGTTCCGTTTTCTTAGCATACGACGCTTTCGAATTTAAACTCAACTCATAACGTCAAGTACTGAAATAAAAACCACCATATAGCTGAGTGAGTTATCGGCCTCTAGATAAATATGAAGCTCGTCGGCGAGATCAGAAAATCATTAAGTCCGCTCATGCTCCGTGCGCGGAGGCTGCGTCACTCACACTCGCAGCTCTCGAGTCGCACGGTCGATGAAATACGAAACGTGAAAACCTTCGCGCGAAACATGTTCTAGTTAATAGCAACAACGGATTTATTTTTACCTATTACTTAAACTTATTTCGAACATTTAAAAACTACTTCTATACCACATGACGCGGCAAAATGATATTCCCTTCGAAACGACTCCGTTCGCGGATAAAGACAAAGGCGTTCCCGTGCCTGCGGTGCGGCGCGAAAACATTGACGTTCCTGTTTTGGGCGACACTCTATGTCGTCGTCATGAAAATGACCTTATTAAAGAACAGCGGCAGCCAGGCGCCGAGGGACTGGGCGATACCTGACAACTACACCAAGTGGCTGGTAAACGAACGCCTATCATATCGTTTGACGCGCTGTCTCCCAGTGGACGTTTTGATGTTTTAAACATAATATTCAGTTGCAGGGCCCGGTTTTAGGGGACGATAACGAGTCGGACGCGACCGACAGTGACTGGCTTGAGCCCGACAATGCGACTATAAACGAATTGGAGAAGCGGGCCGTCAGGGCTCAAGAAGTCTGTAGACTGCGATCTCTTCCGACGCAGGATATAAACAGCAAGGAGTTCTTCGTGGATCACGCTCATAATATTGTATGGTGTAATATATTCAAGGCAGCCAGCTCGTCGTGGTTGTACAATTTTAATATTTTAGGTACAGATACCAATATATCTGACCATTTTTATATGTTGAGTTTGTACTCAATAATTTTATATTGTGTACAATCTAATTAAATATGTTTACAGGTGGTTACGATAAAAAGTTTCTGGCCAGAACGAGGCATACCCCTCTAACATTAGCTCGAAAGAAATTCCCAAGGCCAAGTGAAGAGGAACTTCGAGATACCATAACCACGCCCGGGGTCATCTCCTTGTTGGTGGTGCGAGAGCCATTCGTCCGTTTGTTGTCAGCGTACAGGGACAAGTTGGAGAACATAACACCGCCGTATTACAGAAAATTGGCACGAAAGATTGTGGCAGAACATAGAGAGGCGGCGACGAAAGTTATGGGGCCGATTAAATCGTTCGGTCCAACGTTTTACGAGTTCGTGGCGTATCTGATAACAAAGTACTCATCGGACTCGGCGACCTTCGACGAGCACTGGGCGCCCTATTACAGATTTTGCACACCGTGCGCTGTCAATTTTACGGTCATCGCCAAAGTGGAGACGCTGTCGAGAGACTCGACGTACGTCGTGCAGCAGCTCGGCCTGGGACACATATTGGGAAGAAGGGTCCGGAACCGCAGGACGCGCCTCCGGACTGTCATGAACAAGTCCCGCGACGGGAAGAACACTTCCGCCCTATTGAAGTATTACTTCGGCCAGCTCGACGTGTACATGCTCGATAAACTCTTACAAATATATGGTATAGATTTCGAAATGTTTGGATATGAGTCAGATATTTATCGCCGTTATGTAAGAAAATAAACTATTTATAATATTAATGGTAGTTTTTATTTGTTTACATACTACGAAGTACTAAATACTTAAATTTAAGGTACTTACTTGACAATACCGTCAGCAAGAAGATGTAATCACTAAAGGTGATGAGGCCAGAAGATCCAAGCTTGTAGAATATCGAATCCTCGTCTAAGTCCAAGTTGAGCCGCTGACTTATGGTCTGTTGAAACAATTCCTTCATTTTAATTTTGCATTTGCTGAAGTTTAATAAGTCTAAGCATGATATATAATAGTACGCAATAAACTATATCATAAATAGTATCTAATATAAATACGGAAATTTTCTAAAACTATTCATCTAATTTCCAAATCAAAAGATTCATAAATCATAATAATTATCGCTAAGGGTCGTTGAACTTTTATTACCGATGCTCTACTAAAATAAACTCTACAACTATTAAAGTTCTTGTAGCTGGAGGCTGCTACGGAGGGACGGATGTTATTACATAACCGGAAGATAGAAAAGCATGCTGAAATCGTAAGGCAATTATAAGTTTTTAAGCTCATCATTTCAACTGAATTGCATGTTTCGTATTCAAGAAATTATATAAAGAAAGCTGGAAAAGAACTACAAATAAGAAATGCGCATAAACTGAAATAAAAGGGGTGTGGTCTAATGTATGGACAGGTAGTGGGCGCGCTAGGATTGTAATAGCAGAGTGGGGGTCGAGAGTACAAAATCTGTGCATATTATTAATAAAACAATATTACAAAGGAGTGAGCGGTAGGTATTTGTGAAGAAGAGGCGAAAGGTCAGTACCTCATCGATGTTCTGAAAAGAAGAAACTGGTGTAAAGACAGTGCTGGTGCCAGAGAGAGAGAAGGAGACAGTATCAGTATTTTAATCGTATTAGCGACTATATTTAAAACAGTACTTTCAATATTATAGTAGAATAATTAGTTCACAAATAATGATTATTTCAGATTTTTTTTAAAGATTATTATTAAAATGTAGTAATTTTAAACTTATTATACTTTACAATACCTGTTTATTAGTATAATTTATAACTTATATTATATAACACATTGAATACTTGTGTTATCACATTAAATAGTAATTAGCGTTAATGTATCCACACTATTAAGGACGGAGCAAGTTGGCCTCAATACTGCAGGATTGATAAAATGAAAGGATCACTTACTTTTGGATCGTATCGCCTGTACTGATCAAGTCCCAAGCCTGTAAATGCAATCATTATATAAATAAAAGTTTTAATCAACTGCGGCTGTTCTTTTGAATGATTTTGATTGTGTCGGTTATTCTCAATAGAGTTAGTTAACTGCAAAGAAGTGTGAACGTAAATATAATATGACAAACTGCTTTACTTGCTGTCCAATGAAATGTATTTCTGCCAACTTTCTAACGTTGATCTGTTAATAAAAACTTGTTAATATCTAATACAAATAATTTTTATACTATCCTGATTCGGGATTCGAACCCGGGACCTGAAATTCCGTTTTTAAAGCTCACAATTTGTAGTAAAATGAAAATAGATGAAACCCTTCTGTAATATCATACAAACTCAACTTAATTTGAATATCAAGTATCTACTATATACATTTTATATATTATTTTTATAGCAAAGAATAAAAATCAGGACGTATAAATACTACCATCTGGTTGTTTGACTCCAGGTGTCATGGAACGTAGAAAATCATCTGGAGTCATGAACACTTCATGTTGATCATGATGTTGAGCTTGTAGAGTTGCAAAGTAACGAAATACCTTATCGGGCGTCGAGTATTGACGCATTCGGTTTTCATATTCAATGATCTATCCAGCAGCGTCCCAAATGAAAACATTATTATGACAAAATATTTCCTATAGACATAGTCAAGTTTTACAGTTACCAGGGCCCAATAACCAGGTGAGTGAACCAGTGTAATTACAGGCGCAAGAACACAACATTTTATATTTTATGGTTAGTGCCACATTAATACTAAAATAATTGATTTATATATCTAACAACCTTCACTGGCAGTGACTACGGCTAAATCTGACCACATATCATCATTTGCCTGTCCTGTGTAGAAGGGCTCTACCCAAAATAATATAAAAAAGGAAAATTTAGTACTTTGTAACCTTATTTCTTTGCTAAACTAAGAACAGTATTAATAGAAGTAGCAAAATCCATTAAAATACCATCAGGCTGCTTCATGCCAGGAGTTATGGCTCTCAAAAAGTCATCAGGTGTCATGTACACTTCAGTATTTTCTCCATACGTTAACTTAACTGTCGCAAAATATCTAAATATTTTATCAGGTGTTGAATAAGCTCTCATACGATTTTCATATTCAATTATCTGTCACAACAAAATAAAATAAACAATTAAAATAATTAAATAAAAACAACATAAATAATAATGAAAATTACAAAACTATATTAACATTTTTATTTAAACCAAATAAATTATAAAAAGGGAAATTAAATTATTTTAATTATAAAGAACATATAGTTTACCTTTCGGTCTCTGAATCCGATTTTTTCTTTCCTGTATCTTTTCTTTCTTGTTTCAACTTCATTATCTGAGTCTGTTTTAGCAACGTCCTCTTCAGCTGCAGTTATAGATGGAAAGACTTGGTATTGCAACCTGAACGTAAGAATTTTATAAAAGAAAACTTAAATTTTTAGTTCAAATTAAACTGACAATTTATTTCAAGTTACTGGACTTTAACCGCTGCTAGTAGATTGTATTTTTAATATGGCAAATGGAATGTATGTTAGATTACGATTAGAAGTTTACGATTGTATTTGCAACTTACCAGATTTTATAAGACGTATATCCTACAACGCCTACAGCTAGCGAATATAAAACGCATTTATTAGAATATTTTCGAAAACGGTCATAATTATTGTTTCTCGTGTCGTTATGATAATTTTGTAAACGAGTAGAATTTGGAGTAAACTTCGCACTTTCACCGATTTGTTGAACGTTTCGCACGGTTGATATTTCTTTAGGTATTTTAAGAAGTCGAGAATACATTTTTCTAAGTGTAGTTAGTGCTGTTAAAATTTGAAATGCATCGTCATAAATAACCAATTAAAACTTATATGGGTTATCGAATATGATATCAAGTTCCAAAGCGCACAACTCAAAGTATATTTTTAAGAACTACGTATGAATAAAATTTGATAACACCATTAGAATATTTTTTAAAAACAGGTTTCTTTCATTTTCCAGAGTTATTTGACAACTGACAGTTGACAGTTGACACTTGTCGTCTGGCAGCAATAGCAGTCAGTCCATAATTCTGATTTCAGACTGTCAGCAACCAAACGGTATTTTTTGAATGACACTAAGCTGTAAAAACAAGAAAAATATACTTAATTTTAAATTAAGTTTTTTGTTAACAGAGACCCGACTACTACACATATTATGTTAAATTATTGCTTCTGAAAAGTTACACAAACACAAATATTACTTTTTAATTGAGATCTTCAATCTCTCCAAAATGTTTTTTTTGACATATATATGATCTATAGATAATAGAGTAATAGAGGTTCAAGATTATAAAAAAAGGCGTGTGCAAACCTAAAACTAAAAAATATGAGAATATACATTTTGATGATGTACGTTTGACCGATCTCGGCCACGGCAGCCATTTTTTATAGGGGGATACGCCAACTGTACAGGACACAGTGCAAACACAAATTCTATTCTTTCGCTCTCGTAATAGGATGGATATATAGTATATGTGATAGAATGGTAAAGCAACGAAATGAAGAACAAGTTCAGGACAAAGGATGTCGGTGTTTTCCGAGGAGAGTAAGCACTGCTGATTTCCAGACTCCAGGCTGTTGCTTAAAATTATTTGTTGACAGAAGAGTTCAATAAACCATTTATAAGCTCATTCTAAAATTTGATAGTTAATTTTAGAATTATTATGGTATTTGCAGCCTTATAAGATAATTAATATACCAACCAATGAGGCAGTCACTGTATTAAAGTTTATAAATGTCAATTTTGTAATCAAATAATAATAATAATATAATAAAATAACTTTATTCACCAAAAAGAATCAAAGACAAAATTAAGGTACAAAACCATATTATAATTTACAACGAATAGATATTATTTGTAAAACACAAGTACAATTTAATATCTGTCTAATTTATTAGGCCCACTTTCATGTATTTTGGCAATCACTTTCATTAATTTTGACCTTGAACTAATTAAGGCCAAAATAAATATATTGCTAACATTCATTTTAAAAATATAATTTTATAAAAATCTGTTATAACTTAAGTAACGTAAATTTTGAATTTTTACGAATACAATAATTATGATCATATGAAGCATATAATCAATTAGATAAAAACACTAAGTAAATCCAGATTAGTTAATAATAATATTTGTATAAAAGGACAATATATTTCTAGTTTCTTTTATAAAAGATAATAAGGGATTAATAAAACATTTAATGTTACAAAAATATCTATTTCATAATATGAAATTATTGATTTTGCAATTTTCGCTGTCTATGGTATATCTAACATAACAGCACTACCTACGTTATCGTCCACTGTACATACGTACAGTTTCTCGCTGTCGTTTCAAGATTAGTCTTTATCTGTGGGGGAGAAAAAAAGCACGAAACGGCTGTAAAAGATGATTGGTGTAGTTTTTTGATTTATTTCAAAATTAATTTTAAAACGAAAGTACCAATTCGAAATAGTGTCAAAGGTAAAACGAAACTGAAATTTTTAATAATAATTCAATTCTTTTTTATTAGAAATTACAAGGTTCAACTGAAGTATCAGTGCTAACATTTCATTTTGTACGTAATAGAAAGGTGCGTGTTATGTAACCTTGAATCACGGGATTTCAGTATTGATTATTCATCTCTATTTATTAGAAGAAAGTTTTACATAAGGTAGGTACGTGCATTTTATTAGATAAAGATTGTAACAGCTTTACCAGTTGCAGAAGATTTAGTCATAAATGGCACGTACCGTATCGGCGTGTAATTCAAATTGATAAAGATGATAAATATGTTTTGTTAATAAACAATTTAAAAAAAAACCTGAATGATAATTAAACCTTTGATATTTATTTTTAGTTTCAGTTACTTTATTTAACCTAACCTTGAAATTTCTGATGAGCAACATATTTTTTTTTATTTTATCGTTATAGAATTGCTATTTCTGCTATTCGGCTATAGATTTTCCGTCATTAGTAAGTTCTCACAATAAAAATATATACGAAGTCTATTGTATACTTTAGTTTATTTTTTTTACTTTTTATCATTAATTTAGATACAATTAATATGATTTATAGTGTATTTTATTTAGTGTGCAAAATAAAATATTATACAACACACTGCTATTAGTATTAATAATTTGAGGCTCACACCACTCACAAATTATTAAGTTCAATAAAAATAAAAATACACTATTTGATAATTGGGTAATAAAATAATTAGGTAATTTAACTTGAAATGAATTATGGAATAATTGTGAAACTATTTTAAACAAAATATATTCTTAATTAAAGCATCTCTAAATTTAAATTAGTGTGAATTCATCATACTTTTTTTTTATTACACATGATAATTACCAAATATATTGTAGTATACTTACCACTTTTATCGGGGATATTTTTTTTTAAATTCCAAAGCAAAGGCCAAAACATAAAATACCTTGTCAATGTGCCAGTTACGTTGACATTGTGATTGTGACAGTAACCTACTTTTCTCGGTTATTCCAAGTGTTATCTTCTATGTTGTACAAAGTTATCATATTGTCTGTTTAGTCTATAATAACAATAAATAATTAGTACCTATTAACTCTAATGTGGTTGGGTTGTTTGTGTCTTTTTTTTCCACTGAGAATGTCAGAATGTTTTTAATAAATTATGCAAGTAACAATGAAAATTTAGCGGTGAATATAAATTAAAAAAATCAATAGATTTAACAAAGACATTATATAATTTTTTTTTTAATATAATTATGGTAACATTCACAAATTTATATGTGTTTTATTATATATACTGTCTATATCTATTAAAATGCAATACATTTTTTGTAGAACTTGTTTGTTAATTGAAATTTTAATCTTTTGTACAAGCAAAGTTTCCATCGTCAATTGAATTGCTGGTGAAAAAAAAAACTACTTCTGAATTTATATTTTTTTAAATTAAATAATATTCCAAGTGTCTTTTACCGCTACCAGTATTTAAGTATTAAAAATATTAAACAAATACTACTTCATATTAGTACACCATTATAATCATCAATAAATCAAAAGTTTTGATTTATCATAAGTTTTCAACATATTATTTAATTACAGAATCAATTTAAAAACAAGCCCCAAACATGCATCGTGCAAGAGTTATACTTCAGGCATCAAATAAAATAGGCAATTCAGAGAGATTTGCATCATGGCTCCTCAACAAACCACAGGTTAGTCAATTTCAATACAAGCAATTCAATTAATATAGTAATACTCCATAAGTAATGACAGTATACCCAATCTTAGTGTTTTAATTTAGCAAGTAAAAATATTTATGCTGATATATATTCATAGATGCTGAGATTTTATCTTTTTTTATTATAGAATAGGAAGGCGGACAAGCATATGAGCCCCCTGATGATAAGAGGTCACGAACGCCCAAAGACATTGGCATTGCAAGAAATGTTAACCATCGCTTACATAGCCAATGCGCCACCAACCTTGGGAACTAAGATGTTATGTCCCTTGTGCACTGTAATTACACTGGCTCGTTCTCCCTTCAAACCGGAACACAACTATACTAAGTACTGCTGTTTTGCGGTAGAATATCTGATGAGTGAGTGGAACCTACCCAGACGAGCTTGTACAAAACCCTACCACCAGTAACGGTAACTTTTGATCTGTTGCTTTGTATCATGGTATTGTTTATATGAGGGCTACACAACCAGCATAGCACAACTGTTTAGTTATCATGATTTGCAGTAAAATTATATTATGCCATATACTCGGTTTTATTTGAACAGATGATTAAATTTTCTTTGTAATGCATTTGTTTGATACGATCATGTGAATAAAGACAGTGCTCTAAAAACAAAATGTAACACGGAGAAATTATTTAATATATTTTTTATTAATATATAATGATTAATGTCAATACTGATTTCAATATATTTCTATTTGTTTCATCATCTGATGTGTGTAACAATACAATTGCTATTGTTGTTAGACATATTGTTTATAATGTATTTAATATTTATAAGTAAAATCACAACATATAGGAATATAGTATATAGAATTGATCAAGGTCATGGAGGTCCATACTAAGAAGTATGGAAATTAAATAATACTTGTATAAAAAGTACACAAGTGAATACTATTATACAATGTGTAACATTTATTCATACGTAATGAAAAGTCCCAGTTTCATGGCACAGATCATAATCATAATGACTTATCTGTTTTCATGACATTGCCGTTGCAGATTATCAATAAAATATGATAAATGTTATCTACCAATATTTTTGATTTTATCTGGATACTGCAATGAAGATAAATAGTGAATCTTAGTTTTTTTTTGTCATATAACTGTATATTGTAATGACATTTTATCCACCTATTACTTGTCACAATTTTATAATAAGAAAATTTTAAAATATATAATTTTTATATTAAGATGATATGATGGGGTAGTGGAAGAGTAGGATTAACTCATATATTTGTGGGTTTCATACACAATGTTGAAATATTTGGTAATAGTACTTAAAGTAAATATTAATCATTATATATTTGAACAAAATTAGAAAAAATATACACTTAAACGTACATGCTTTATTCATAGTCTGGTTGTGAGCTCAGTCTATTTATACATACTATTAATTATTCCAAACAAATATATTATGCAATGCGAGACAAGCCTCTTCTGTAAATTGATAAACTTATCAATAATAAATAATGATAAATTGATATTATGTGTAAATATAAATTACATAAAACATTATTTAGTTTGATGTATGTATACTTACATATCAAAAAATGATATTTGCAACTTGGTCAGTGTGAGAGAAATGTCAGAAGAGCCTTTTTCTTAATTTTACATATAAAACTTGCTCTAGACCTTGATCTTTACTCAAACCTCACATAAATATTAATATATTATGTAGTATAAGAGAGCCAAGATGTCCCAGCGTTGAGAACATGTGAACCTTAGCCCAAGATAGCTGGTTCTAACCCGGACAAGCACCACTGAATTGTCATATGCTTAATATGTGTTTAAAATGTATCTCGTGAGCAAATGTGTTTGATGAAATTGGAGGTATAAGTCCAAACCTTCACCTCAACAGGTGTGGAGGCCTTAGTCCAGATTTGGGACATATAAAGTCTATACATAACGTACATAACATATTATAATATTTGATGACTTTAAATCTTAATAACAGTTTATTTGTTAAAAAGGCTGCAGCCGTGACAGTGCAGGCCAATCGATTGAAGAGCTCCACGGCGGCGGAACCGTTCCTCAATGGGTCGAGCTCGGCGTACGTCGAGACGATGTACAACGCCTGGTTGACGGACCCCAACTCCGTGCACGCTGTAAGTTTACAATTAACTATTGCCGTAGCTATTTCAATAAAGAATTTCCACAGTTGTCCAGTAGCTAGCATATATAGTTGAAGATCCCGGGGAGCTGAGTTTAAATCCCGGGTCGGTTATAGTCTGGAGTTAAAGAGTTGGTACAAATATATTGTCGTAAATATAATATTGTATCGTTTTAATTTGTCGAGAACGATAACAGCGTTACGTGTTGTCCGAGACACGATCGGTCGGTTTTCCGATCGAGTCGAATTGTCATCCTATCGGATGAGAGTGAGAGAGATGGTTTGGATTTCGATGGAAATACAGTCAGCAGAACACCATCAAGTAAACGAGATGACGCCATGTTTGTGTTGTCATCGTGTATACGGAACGGACAAGTACGAACCGCGGGCCAGAGCTAGTATCTCGAGTTTTGTTGTAACAGAGATTAGATTAAAACAATTGCGGCGTTTTTGATAGCGTGACATCAGTCAATGATAAAACTACGGAAGTGTATCTTTAACATATACGTCTAGGATTGAGAGTAATCAATAAATTATTACGGGCCGCGGTGTCATTATTATCCGTTGACGTCTGCAACGTCGCCGGCTATCTTCATTTAATTCAATGATATTCCATTTTCAATCTATTATAGTTCAGTGATATAACGTCAAACCATATAAAGAGAGACCTAACTTATTGGGGTTTTCGTCTTAGCATGTTAGAATAACGAATTAGCCGGTGACCTGTGATGCCCGGGAATCTCAAGTCCCGTGACTCATCGCCGTCAATGTGGTGCTTTAACCGTTCCTGTCAGATTGCTGTCCAATCTATGAGAGCGGGTGGGGGGGAACAGAGTGCTTAGTTTGCATGCACTCGTGTACGTCATATAACATTAATTTATAAATGGTTAGATGAGGAAATACAGTAGGGAGAGAACATGCTTGTAAAATATATTAATTTTAAATACTAATTGTTGTCCAGGTTTTCTGATCTAAATGCATTTTATCTTACTTACTTACTTACTTACTTACTTACTTACGTACGTACCGTACAGATAGAGTAACTTTCGCGTTGATAACATTAGTATTTATTTCTTTAGTCTTAGTACAAAAAGATTTAATTATAATATGTCAGATTTCGACGATAGTATTAATATCCGCCGACAACGCTAAGGCTTAAGGTAAATCATAACGTAATGATGGATTCGAGTCTCTCGGCTGTTCGCTTATCGTTTTGTTATGATAAATACGTAAAGGATTATCACTATCTATGAATTTATTAGTCTGTTTCGCGAATTGTATGTGATTTACAATATACAATGACTAAGCACATGTATTATAATGTAGTAACGATGAATTTCACTTTCTAAGACTTTTTTTTTATAGAATAGGAAGGCGGACGAGCATATGGGCTACCTGATGGTAAGTGGTCACCAACGCCCTTAGACATTGGCACATCGAGAAATTTTAACCGTCGCTTACATAGCCAATGCGCCTTTTGGAACTAAGACCACCTTTCCACCTTTGGGAACTAAGATTTTATGTCCCTTGTGCCTGGCTCACTCACCCTTCAAACCAGAACACATCAATACCAAGTACTGTTGTTTTGCGGTAGAATATCTGATGAGTGGGTGGTACCTACCCAGACGAGCTTGCACAAAGCTCTACCACCAATGAAAACGGCGTTTAAGCGATTGTATAAATTTTTAGACGCCCAGTATATATATAGAGAAGATCTGAAGTCGCAGATTCAAACGCACCTTCATCCTACATCTTCTACGCGTGTTAGAGTATCAGTGTACCTGTTGCGTGTTTTTTTAACTTACTTTACATATTCAATAGCGTAGTGGTTAACTGCGATTTGTATGAAATGAAAACAGCGCCGTCTAGTAACAATAATCGGATTACTTTTTAAAGCAATCTTTGATTAGTTGTTAGTTAGTAGTTAGTAGTTGTCACATGATCTGCAAAGTACAGTGGGTTGAATACCGTCGTGGCCGTCAAGGCCTTCGTGTGAAATTTCCACGCAAGGTCAATTTGCTCGCGAGCTCTAACTCGATCCGTTTAACGTTCGGAATTACATAAATCCGCTCCGTGATCGGTTCCATCTGGTTAAACTGTTTGGTTACAAATATTTGTACATACAATTTATCTAGTCGTACGTAAAATATATATTACGAATACTAACTACTGTTGCTAATTGCTTAGTTAATTAGAAAATGCAAAAAATATATTTTTATTTTATGTATTTTTTTTTTCAATGGGGCTTGAACAAGCATATTTGAATGGACATTAAGTATGACGTGTTAGCTTTATTTCGATTTAAATTATATCGAAGAAAAGGCAACAAAACGCAGAACTTTTTTCACCTATCACAATTACTTATTAAATATATAGTTTATTCTAATGGCAGAAAGTTTAGATATAAACAAATCTTAGATTTACATATACCATGTGATTTGCTGAAAGCGATGCTATATTATGCATTCTCAAACGAATCCAGATTAATATATCTTTATTTATAATATAAAACTATTCCACTCAACCAGTTCCTATTACTCCTAGTTTTCATATTACATCTAAAGGTCCGATAACGACGTAGCTGACGATCAGAACGCCGCTATTCCACGAATCCGTAACGAATACCATAAGTTATTGCAGATCTCGACCAATGACGTCATGTCAGTTCAAGGTCAAAGTTGTTTATTCGTCTTCAGTCCTGAGTGGTGCCAGTATTATGTGCGAATATATAAGCTATGTTTATACAGTCTGTTATAATAATCTTTGCCTAAATGTTCGTCGTTGTAAGTGTGAAGTAAAAGAACAATTACTCCGATATATATGAACTATATTTAATAACGATCTCAATTAAAGAATACACGTGCGTTAGAGGCGAAGTTCGGATAGTGACTTGAGCGCGTTAGAAAGCAGGGAACATTATACAAACTAATAAATAATGCTAACGTGCAATAACAAATGCATGTATAGGTAGGCACAAATCTATACTATACCATAGGACAAACAGCTATACTTCGAAGGTTATGGCTTCGTTGTATTCTAAAATTAAAACTTTAAAATTAGCTTAATATAGATACTATATTAAATATTTCTCTGCTCCGACAACCCAGAACGGGTTCAATTCCCAGGTCGGGCTAATAAAATGTTATTGGGCTTTTCTGTCAGAAAATTCTCAAATCTGAGAGTGGAAGTTGGAAGTGTGTACACTCTCGTGCCTCGGAAAGCACGTCAAGCAAGCAAAGCCATTGGTCCTGTGCCTAAACTCGATGATAAGAGTTAGAGAATAGAGAGTGCACCTGTGTTTGCGCACACACTTGTGCACTATAATACCACCTATGTAGTTGGCTAAGCTCTCTTGAGATTGGCCGCCGTGGCCGAAATCGATCTGGAGGACATTATTATATCTCTTTATAATATAAAGCATGAGAGTACCATTAGGGACTCAGTTACTCGGTTAATACTGGTACAAGTCCGCGCTTCGAATATTAGGCGCATCTGTTGTTTGTCGTCACTTTGTATGATACTTGATATTGTAGTGATGATGTACAATGTCACAATTAACGTTATCATCAGACTTCGCTCTCTCATTTCTCGCGGTTAAAGGCGAAACGATAAAGTCGCGGTCACAATTGTGTTTTACAAGTATTTATATCAACTAATGTAATTAGTGTGTTATTTTATTTAATTAGTTTTATCAAATTTCGATCGTCTGGGTACACAAACACGCAGGCACATCATAACATTGAACTCAATCAAAATTATAGAATGATACACCGGACAAAAAATAGAGTTTGCGTTGGATATATTTTACATCTGATTTCTCCCTAATTCCTGCTTCCCCCTTCCTTCACAAGTCTACGCGTGCTGGCTCTCGATGTCACCGACTAACTGTGACATCAATTCCATCGCGCACAAAGAAATTTGGCAACTCCTTTCTTTGTCGCACTTCCAAAAAATTGAACTCCTTACCAGCTCACGTATTCCCCTCCTCTTACGACCCGGGTTCCTTCAAACGAGGCGTGAAGAGGCATCTTGCGGGCCGGCAAGGCGAGGGCGGCTAGTGCAGAACCTTCTTCCCGACTGTATTGGCCGTCGTCGCGTTTGGACTCTACTACCACTTAACATCAGGTGGAGTAGAGTCATTTGCCCTCCCGGCAAATATATAAAAAAAAACATATAGATATTTATGTGTTTTGCACAGTTCCCACGACTTGTTTATGTTTATCATAAAAGCAACGTTAAGAGACGGTTTATAAAGAATCATTGTTTGATTTATCATTAAATAGTGGGTTAATTATAATAATAGTTCGCGTAGAGTTCGCATGAGTGATGTGTAGGCGGAGTCGTGTTGTAGTACTCTGTTACCGCCTGTCATTTTTTGTAACGACTCTTTCGTAAATAATTAATTAGTACTTTAAGATTTAAATAGAACTAATGAATATCTTATATGTGCAGTTATAATACTATTATGCTCGATAATTGTACACCTACCGTCATTTGGTTGGTAGTTCTTCTGTTTTTTTATATAAAATATTAAAAAGAAACAAAATTAAAACCATAATCTAGTTATATTAAAGTTCCGAGTTTTTAAAATGTATAAAAATAATGTAATTGTACAAGTCTTGTTTTCGCATATGATACAGAAGTTTGTCGGTGATAAAGCTCTCAGTGTATATTGTAGTAATTAATAATCGAAGTACATTAAATGTTCAACGAATTCAGCACGCTCGTTATTGTATATTGTTGTAGTCGTGGGACGCATTCTTCCGCAACGCGACTGCCGGCGCGCAGCCCGGCGTTGCCTACACGTCTCCGCCAAATCTAGCGCCCTATTCTAAGAACGAAGTGCCGCTGACGTCACTCGTCCCGGCGTCCGGCGGCATGCCCTCCATCGCAGCCGGTAAGTGACTCGTTAAATGTCACGTGCAATGACAAAAAGGTTTATTGAAAATATGTACATTAATACTTTATTCAAATTAGAACCAAACTGTATTGTTTCATTTTATCAAAGCTTGTTAAAATGTAGTTATTGATGGTTCTGTATATTTTATTTTAAAGCAACACCTAACGCGCAACACTACCATATGTATCGATTTTATTAACTTGTCATCCAGGTCTCTTGAACTAAAGTGTACCTACAACCGCAGTGCGACAAAATATATTTAGCGCTTTTCGCTTGTCTACGTTCGCAGTGTAGTCTTATCTTGTACGACGTACTCGTATCTATGACTCAACATTGATACGACATAATAATTTGTTAATTAAAAAAAAAATACGTCATACAACTAGTTTTTTTTTTTACGTAACAATTTAAAAATAGATTTATTTTCAAACAAAGTTATCACAAATTAGAATAATATATACAAATGTGACCTTTAAAGCTATATCTTTATATTATCAAAAGGTATAGCGATGATAAATATATATTTAAAAACATTTTATAACATTTTAAATGTATAAAGTTTCCTCAATAACAATAATATAAAATATTTTCCTTAAAATAAGACATTCAAACTAGTCGGTGGAGTAAACTGCGTCTAGGATTGTACCGGCCATTTGATTTATATTGACCATTTAAACGATGACATAAAATTATAGCAAATAAAATATGTCAAGAAAAATATCTTTAAAAAAGTCAGCTATGAATAAGGTTATAACTATGCAAAGGAGAATGACCAAAAGTGGCCCAAATATCCACTAACGACACCTGTGTTGAGTTATAGTCCACAAAACAGAGAGTAACTTTTAGTATAAGCCGTCGGTAAAAAGTGATGACTATATGACAAATAATAATAGTTTATGCCGCGCTAATGATGACTCATCGATAACTCCGCGCTAATTGAAGATATCGCTATTTTTATCCCTTTCGCTCTTAGCAAATAATGCGCTAGAGCACTAACGCGAGGTTTTTAGATGAGTACCTAGAGTAGTAGCAGGTACCAAGGTATCGGGTGCTACTTGAAACACGCGTGGTGTTTTTTTTCTTCCGGGTCTTTTATAAAACTCTATTTCAGCGAAAACCGAACACGGGACATTAAGCGGCATGGCATAACGTGCGTAGTTTAGTTCAAAATGTGCGATGGACAATTATGCTGACAATTTGTCACATAAAAAGGTTTTTGACCTTTTTATGTGACAAATGACTTTTCATTCAGTTTTAACTTTTTACTGACTGCATATTTTTTGTTGCGGTCTGTTTATAATGAATCAGTATTTAGAAGACTATTTTGACTATTTCGGAGTTAGGTTCATACATTTATGGTCATTCTCCTTTGGCTCATTTATGAACTGCGTCTCCATAAAATAAAATTTATCGTTTTGTTTTGTCAATACGAGATGGCGACTTAAGTTTTTATCTCAACCTTAAGTTGTCAACAGAAATTCATACAATGTTGTATAATCAGCGGTGATTTTTTGCAAAAATACACAACACAGTTGCCAACTCATAATTACAATTGTAATTGAGAACATGTCGATAGTTTTACGTAATCTAAAGTATTCTATATATAACAGGCTCCCCCATCAATGAAAAAATCATCGACGACCACCTCGCTGTCCAGGCCATCATCAGGAGTTACCAGGTGAACACTTTTCCGATTGACTTTATATTTTTTTATTGTTTGCAAATCTCTTTTACGTGTTGTTTACCCCAACCGTTATTACTTGACTTAAGAAACCTATAATATTGATTTTAGAGTCAAAACCGTGAGATAATGTATCGTTTTATTTTGACGATGATTATTTTTCCTAAACGTAATTAAGTTAGTTAATGGCTGTGCGTTTGTGGTGTGCCCCTCATAAGTGATTATGTTAAGATTTTTATCCGTAAGGATAATGGGTAATGCAATTACTTAATTAATTCGATATATATATATCTTGGAACTGCACGTAGTTTTGGCACCGGGAACACGCTCGTTGTAACCTTTAACACAATTTTATGTTATTAGTCTATTTATACACTTTTTACACTCAGATAAAGATACACGCTTTATGTAGTTATAATAAATAATGTTATATAATATTATGTAATAGTGGAAGAATGCAGAAATTAGTATAGCGATGATAATAACAACCTAAAGGAGAAATATATACGTAATAAATATAAAACGTGATTAGCAATTTAGTGATGACGAGATCAGTTAAATTGTAATGTGACATTACCACACTTATCTGCCAGAAACCGGTCTCTCAATTTATAACTTACGACTGCGGACGAGGTTCAATTGAAGTAGCCGGTTGAGTGCACTGCACTCTCGAAAGAGCTTCGTACTATGAATGTATGTGCGGCTACAGCGGAGGTAGCGGATAAGTGTGAGAGTGTCGGCTCGAGTGTGGTCGTGGGCTAACGTGCGGTGGTGGGGGGTGACAGGCTCGCGGGCACCTGACGGCCGACGTGGACCCGCTCGGCATCAAGACGGCCAACCTGCCCGAACTGGGCATGCGCGCGCCGCGCTCCGAGCTCGTCATGAGGAAATATTTCAATTTTGGTACGAGGCGTCGCCCAATGTTCCGTCACCATCACTGCTGATGACTCCGTTGGCGTGACTAGATCTAGGAAGCTTTCACTTGTCGGTCTCTTTCAAGCCCCAGTTTGGGCGCCAACTTTTTGAATCTCTAAAATTTACCTCAATTTGTTTAAATATATCGTAGCAGTAGTGAGGTTGAATAAAATTAGTATTCCCATAAAATCTTTCTTGTAGTTACGCCAACTGTTTACTACACAATAATAGCTTTACACACATCTCATCTCAGCATAGCAATTACACTGCAGATTGTTATTAACAGTAATCTAATGTAATATTATAATCGTTTTTGCACAATATGTTTTCAATGAATATTGCAGTGCCTCTTTGCTTATTAAAATCCGTTCAGTACAGTTAATTATTATTGGTGAACTGTACATAGCATGTGAGAATATTCGCAGCACAGTTTAAAGATTGCTTTGCAGCAGAATGACAGTTTAAAATGTTTAGTTTTAAGTTAATTATCAAGCTTTAAATAGATTAACAAAATTAATACATCGTTACGTAATAAACGTGTTATACGAGTTCTATTAACTAACTAATGCGACCGATCTACAAATAAATTGCTAGTCTCAATATTTTTGTTATTCATAAAACTCGAAAGATTTTTAATAAAATTAATTAAGCTTAATGGTATATGGTATATGGGGGTTTATTCTAGTGGCTTCTATTTATTGTACTATGTATTTTTTTTTAAATATCGTATTGCAGTTAAAACAATTATATTGTTTATGTTTTTATTTCAGCCTTATTTAGTTTAGTAATATTCGTCGTGATTGATATAATACCCCGACTTTTAGTAGGGAAGATTAAAATTAACCTTGTATATAACCTAATAATTACAATTATTACGTAGTGCGTAGGTTTTATGGGATAAAGTAGATTTGAAGCCACCGTTACCTTAGTCACATGTATATATAATGTAAAGCCATGTACCTGGATCACATGGACGTGACAGGACACGAGAAAGAAATGAAAGAAGGTAATCTCACACGAGGCAACAACGAACACAAGTTCGTGGGCTGAGGTGTAGTCGGCGAGAGAGACGGAGAGAGACGGAGGGAGTCGGAGAGAGTCGGTGAGAGTCGAGAGAGTGAAGGTTTGCTTTGGCCGGTAGTCGCGCGGGCACCTCGTGGCGCGGCTCGATCCGCTCGGCATCTCCACGGGCGACCCGGCGGCCAGCGCGCACTGGCACGGCGGCCTGCGGGCCTTCGCCAGCGAGGTGGTCATTAGGCAACACGTGCGATTCGGTATGCCCTGACTGTTGCGCTTCTCGGGATGCCTTACTGCTAGCTGCACGCAGGCCACTTGCCATCTTATGCATACTATGGCCCAGTCAATCAATTCAATGCAAAGCTTTTTAAATTTATGGCCTTCCTAGGCGGGAATTGCCCGATCACGTGATGGTTAAGTGGTCACCACTTAATAGACATTCATGCTGTAAGAAATACTAAGTATTCCTTACATCCATACTATCAATGCACCGTCAACTATGGGAACTAAGATGATATGCCCCTTGTGCTTCTAATTGTATTGGCTCATTCGCCCTTCAAACCAGATACAGCTGTTCAGATTATTGATGTTTGATTCATTGGTTATTGGGGGGGAGTAAATATTTAGACGGCCTGGCAAAAGGCTCACCGTACTAGTCTTCATTGTCTATGCACTTGAAGTTTATAACTAAAGTAATTAATTATACAGTGATAAATTAATGGTTGGATTTCTTGTAAGATTTTGTTTAAATTGGTTTGGGGAATTTTAGTAATAATCTTTAATAAGTCGTAACTTATAAATGGAATGTCGTCGAAGTTTCTGGAATTATTCATATAAAAGGTTCGGTTGTTTGGGTGGTTAGTGTTTTAGTAAGACGCTTTTACAATGGTGCACGGGTTTTACTTCAACGTATAAAGTATATTATTTCGGTGTTGGTTAATTATTCCCCTTCTCTGGATATTTTTTATAGAATAAGACATATATGACTAATCGGATTTATATGTACATTATTTGGCATTATATGAGCTTATGTACTAGATATCTTATTTGTTTGTTACCTTTCCACATTTATTTCTCGTTATGGCAAACTACCAAGACATTTTGCGTCGTAGAAATTATCCGTAACGATACGTTGAAAAATAGAAAGATGCGCCTAAACGCCGGGGTACGCTAATTTGAAAACAAAATATTTATAACCCACCAGAAAAAAAAATGTTCAAAAGTAAATTAAATGTAACTATTATTGTTTTGTCATCGGTACCACTTTGTGACACTTGTTTAAAAGTATATATAACTAAGGCATTTAAATTTAATTTTTATTAAAAATATATTAACCGTTTTAAAAATAAGGAAGGACTCGTTTCGGCTTTTTTTCTTTTAACAATTATGTATTTGTTATTTATTAATCTTCATCGCAGTTAATTATTAATGGTTAATTTGAGACTAGCTTTTTGACGTTCGGTCTTTATACTAAACCATATTGTTATTCTGTGGCTCTATCTTCGCTTTATAGTCTGTAGTATTAATTTAACAGATACGAAGAGTTTTATAGTTGCGAACAACACGCCGTCAGCGATCATATTCCTTTACTAGAATATTTCTTTTTATACAGATTAGATTGGAATTAATCGCCATAATTAAACAAAAGCGTTATGGTACATGTGATGAGGAAAAGTGTACGTAGTATTTTTAGTACTTATCTCTCACAGGAGATCGCTGCCAGAAATCGTAGACATGAAGTTATTTACATAACACGTTATATAGGTACGCGTATGTGCTGCATTAATGAATAGTTAGTGGGTACGTTTATGTACAATTACTGAGATTAGTTAATTGTTTCATTGTATATGGCGATGGGTTAATAAATTCATTACTCGTTTATTATCGTGTTTATATTAGAAGGACCAGCTGGTAATGTCCCACCGCTGGACAAAAGCCTCAGCTCTGGAGGTTAGGAGCTGATTCCACCACTGTTTTAACGTGGATTGGTTAATACACGTGACAAAATTACAGAATTACTAATGCATATTTTCTCACGAGCAAGAGATTCAGATGGGTTTGAACCCACAATCTTCGATTAATATTCACTTATTCGAGCCACTGGGCTATATCGACCGTTCGAGTGTTTATATTAATAAACTTGTTATGACAATAGTTGACCACTGAAATTATACACGGATTGCAATTGAAACTGTAGAATATGAACATGCTGACATTTGTTAATATGCACTTTTGCCTTTATATATTGTAAAAACAAGGATACATACATTTTGATATAGATATATATCTATTATTTAATTCATACATAGGTGTTAATTGTAGACAATATCAATAATGCATTTATTGCTATCTTGTAACTACAATCTTATCAGATTTCACTGTAAGCGTTTTAAATATAGATTTAGCATTTATATAGTATCGTATGTTATTTGTTAATAACCAGATTACGGTGTTTCGATTTTAGTTCTCTTGTATGTATGTTGGTATATTCTTGATATCCTGTTTAGTTACTAACGGTCTCACTTATAAACGTTGCTTAGCGAGTGATTAGTTGAACAACACATTGTCTCATTCTTACGAATGTCAAATCAATATCAATCATTATGATAGAAAGAGATAAATCGCTGTTTAACTGAACAGTCTCTAAGCGAAATGTATAAGTAAGGCCGTAAGTTTTCAGTCATATTTTATGTGATACTAGCCCCGCGTGGTAGAGGGTATGTGTCATATTAGGTCGAATATTTGACAAATGTGTGGAGTTTGATATTTTATTTCCGAAATGTATATTATAATTATATATACATAATGTATAGTAATAACTTTACGTAGTCTAATTATAGTGTTTTTTTTTTTAATAAATATGAACGAATATGTTTGAAAATGTAGTTTTGTTGTTTAATTTATTTACGTTATGATGTTTATAATATCGTAACTCATTGTTAGTTAGGCACAACATTGACTGCAATCACTTTGTAGCACTCGATAGTATTCGTCGTATTCACACAAATCGTTGCAACATTGTTACGTAATGAGATTTTAAGACACCGTATTTAATATTTCACATTTTTAGTTTCTAAGTTATTCAATGTTAAAGTAGATAGATACTTACTTAGATTATAATTTATAATTTTAGAAAGAAGGACTCCACTTTTCAGTCATTTAATTTAATTAATATTTCATATAATTATTATATTATTATTTGATATTAGTATGTATATTTATATAATATTATTTTAGTTTAATCTTACTTTACGCTTATTATCTATGATTTTAAAATAACTACCTAACCGAGGGTTACGCAGTTCTTTTGGCATACCTTCTTAACAAATTAAAAACTAAAAACAGATCCGAGGACACCATATAGCGAAACTCGACCCGTTGGATATAGCAAACTTCAAATTGGCCGGTAAAAATCCTCGGGAGGTCATTCACAACAGCTACAGGTTCGGTAAGGAGACCGCACACCCTGGCCGCTCGACGTAGCCGAACGGGTAGTTATGGCGACGTTGTAAAACGAAACACAAGCTAATTATACAAAAGAAATATAATATTTTACATTTTATTTTGCATTTTTTATGATATTATATTTTCTGTTCGTTATTTACGAGACCACGCCATAACTACAGTCGAAGTGTCGTAAAGCACAAGTCCTTGGCGCGCACTTTACTCTCACTTTTCCATATCTGCATGTTCACGTTGTCTGAATACGCCGGAATGTTTATAACGTGCATGCCCGCATACGATACGTTCCAAACTATATATGCATGTTCATATATTATGTATTATTGATATGTAAACACATAGTGTATTGTATATTTATATTCACCGATATAACACAGCCATACATTGTTGGAGTTAAAGAAAAGATTGAGGTGACCTTGAATGATAAATTTACATCACCGATCCTGGATCGCAGCCAATAGCATATTTCGACACGCATCGTACATCTGTACCGTAGGAATAAAAAGAAAACCTAATTAATTTGGCCGATTGCATGTAGGGTCAACATAATACGTGTGCATATTTCATTATGATGTATTTATTATTATTAATTCGAAAACGTACACCACGGCTTGATATTCTCGTTGGTTTGGGATAATTAGTTAGGAAAATTGTGTAGATATGTAATATCTGGATGTCACGGTCGATTTCATGCCATTGAATGTAAGATGCTAGTAAAGGGATATGATAGTAACGTTGCAATTTGCTTTTTTATGTGCTTATACTTGTATGTAGATTTTTTAATTTTTAATTTAAATATTTTTTTTTAACTATTGGTGATATTTCTTGCCTGAGTAATATTTCCAATCGTTATCCGGACTTTCGTATTCTTATAAAACACTTATATTTTTAGATGAAGCCGATATGGATAGGGTGTTCAAGTTACCCTCCACCACGTTTATTGGTGAAAAGGAGAAAGCATTACCCCTAAGGTGAATATTAAAATTGTTAAGTAAGTCTTTTATAGCCGTAGCAATGTTATATTTCTGTATACCCATTAGAAAAGTGAGTGAGTTAGTTTCATCTACGGGACTAAGGAACATAACATCTTACACCTGATGGTGTTTCGATGCTCACTGATCGACTGCCTTTATAAAATAACTATATATTCTTTTAATTCCCGTGTATTTAGTACTATAGACCACACCGTATACAAATAATAATAATTACTATTTTCATTTAGAGTTAACTAGCGTTTCTTTGATATCTGAAGTTTCGGCCTCACCTTTGGGGCTTTCTCAACATAAATGACCTTGAATAACGAAACAGCGATAACAATTGTGTTCCAACTACAAACTTGAATAACTCATGTTTTATTTGACAATATTTTTTAATTTTTATATTTCAGAGAGATCCTGAATCGTCTCGAAGAGGCGTACTGCAACAACATTGGTATAGAGTTCATGTTCATTAATTCTCTCGAGCAATGTAACTGGATCAGACAGCGTATGGAACCCCCCAACGTGACCAAGATGAGCCCCGACCAGAAGAGATTGATACTGGCTCGTCTCACGAGATCTACTGGGTGAGTACACTTAATGTGGAATATGCATTCCACATCTTATTTAAAGAACCATTTAAAAATAAAGTGCAGTAGTGGCCTTCAAATGTCCCACTGCTGGACAGACTGCTGTGAGAAGTCTTTTCTTAGCAAGGAATGTTTTATGCTTTTTATAGTTAAAACTATAAGCTTTTCGTCAGCAAATTGATGGACAAAAATGTGGCAGAAATGTATCAGATTATATATAAGCAGGTTAAATTCCTTTGCCGCTGAGCAATACATGAATTAATAATAGAATTGAAGCACTTGTAACTCAGTGCGCTAATAATATATCTAATGCAGGTTTTTTATGGGTAGTAGTTGTTAGTTCAATAAAGAATACATATTGTTAATAAATAAAAGAGAAATAATAAATAGGGAAGTTCTTAAACTGTAGATAAAAGTATATGTCATACTGTTGTATTGCTATACGGTTGGAAGTAATCTTATCTTATACAATACAAGCGATGATAAAGATTTATTTCATTGACATTGCTGTGATTGATAATTCTCTCTCTGTCTTATCCGAGTTGATCCCGCTTTCACGCTTAGATTTAAAGTAAATGATAAGAAAACAAATTATGAAGGTTAAATCTGACTGAAAGTATTAAACCAGCTCAACAGTGTTTGTAACATGCTCGGGGAACTGGACCCAACATGTCATTCCTACCTCTAAAACAAACTTCATGCTTATTTAACTTTACACTTCAAATACATTTGACATTACAGTAGATTACACTTAAATATATGTTAATGTTGTAATCCTCGACAGATTCGAGAACTTCCTTGCAAAGAAATGGTCGTCCGAGAAGCGTTTCGGTTTGGAGGGCTGCGAGATCTTGATTCCTGCCATGAAACAAGTCATCGACACGTCCACGCGACTCGGCGTCGAGTCCATCATCATGGGAATGCCCCACAGAGGTCGGTGATATAAACCCAATGTCATGGTTATGTTTCTTATGTTATTGTTTTGTCATTTAAAGGTGGCTTTTAGAGTAGGTACTTATTATTTGCTTATTACACTTTGTTATTTATTTATTTAATTTTCCTAGTGATTTTTACATAAGAAACTACTAAAAGAAACATAGTTTAAAATTAAAATATGTACAGAGTAATGCAAAATCATTCAAAAGTCGACACGATGTGTTATCGATTTAAGAGTAGAATCAGGAGGTACTGCAATAAACCTCGTTCCACCTTCCAGGTCGCCTGAACGTGCTGGCCAACGTGTGCCGCAAGCCGCTGCACCAGCTGTTCACGCAGTTCGCCGGGCTGGAGGCCGAGGACGACGTGAGTAGCCGCCCGGCGAGGTGAGGGCGAGGTGAGGGCGAGGTGAGTGTGACGGTGTAACGCTCGTGTGCTCGCAGGGCTCCGGCGACGTGAAGTACCACCTGGGCACGTACATCGAGCGCCTCAACCGCGTGACCAACAAGAACATCCGGCTGGCCGTGTGCGCCAACCCGTCGCACCTGGAGGCCGTGGACCCCGTGGTGCAGGGCAAGACGCGCGCCGAGCAGTTCTACCGCGGCGACAACGAGGGCAAGAAGGTCATGTCCATCCTGCTGCACGGGGACGCCGCCTTCGCGGGCCAGGGCGTCGTGTTCGAGACCATGCACCTGTCCGACCTGCCCGCCTACACCACGCACGGCACGGTGCACATCGTGGTCAACAACCAGATCGGCTTCACCACCGACCCGCGCCACAGCCGCTCGTCCGCCTACTGCACGGACGTGGCGCGCGTGGTCAACGCGCCCATCTTCCACGTCAACGGCGACAGCCCCGAGGCCGTCATGCACGTGTGCAACGTGGCCGCCGAGTGGCGCGCCACCTTCCACAAGGACGTGGTCATCGACATCGTCAGCTACCGCCGCAACGGCCACAACGAGGTGGACGAGCCCATGTTCACGCAGCCGCTCATGTACCAGAAGATCCGCAACACCAAGCCCGTGCTGGAGATCTACGCCGACCGCCTCATCGCGGAGGGCGTGGTCACCGCCGAGGAGGTCAAGGACGTCAAGGACAAGTACGAGAAGATCTGCGAGGACGCCTACAACCAGGCCAAGCAGGAGACGCACATCAAGTACAAGGACTGGCTCGACTCGCCCTGGTCCGGCTTCTTCGAGGGCAAGGACCCGCTCAAGGTTACTGGTGTGCTTTGGCTGCTATTACTAGCACCGGCTTCTAGATCCAAATGTATAATGTGCGACTTCGTTTCCAGATGTCCCCCACTGGCGTGGTCGAGGAGACGCTGGTCCACATCGGCAAGCGCTTCTCGTCGCCCCCCCCTAACGCGGCCGAGTTCGAGATCCACAAGGGCTTGCTGCGTATCCTCAAAGCTCGCATGGAAATGGTCGAGAACCGTACCGTGGACTGGGCCCTGGCCGAGGCCATGGCGTTCGGGTCGCTCCTAAAGGAAGGCATCCACGTGCGTCTGTCCGGAGAGGACGTCGAAAGAGGAACTTTCTCACACAGGTAGTCGATTTCCATTACCTATTTAAATGTATGCAAGAAAGGCAGTCGAATAAACGGGCAATTAGATACTGGCGGAGGGATTGGAATCTCGTGCCTGTAATTCACTGCAAATATATAGAGTAATTAATATATATTCTCGTCTCCGCGCAGGCATCACGTGCTCCACCACCAGAAGGTGGACAAGGCGACGTACTGCCCGCTGGCGCACCTGTACCCCGACCAGGCGCCGTACACCGTGTGCAACAGCTCGCTGTCGGAGTACGGTACGTGTGCGCGGGGAGGGGGGGGGGTAGCGGGAGGGGGGCGTGCGGCGGGTGTACAGCGGCCGTGTTGCAGGCGTGCTGGGCTTCGAGGTGGGCTACTCCGTCACCAACCCCAACGCGCTGGTGCTGTGGGAGGCGCAGTTCGGCGACTTCAACAACGTGGCGCAGTGCATCATCGACCAGTTCATCTCCAGCGGCCAGGCCAAGTGGGTGCGCCAGTCCGGCATCGTGCTGCTGCAGCCGCACGGCATGGAGGGCATGGTAACCGACCTCATTGTCTCTTCCGGAAAGTGGGCTTAATATTCATATTTTATAAGTACTATTTGTACTCAAATGGAACTTTTAAAGTGTTAGTGCGGCCTACGCAGACCAAATCATAAGAAATCTATCGATTGAATGTATTACTTAATCGTTTCAATAGAACAATTTTTTTTTAATATAAATCGACCGACATATATTTTTCTTAAAAAAAAAAAACTTGTATTTTAATTCTATGTGTGAACACACAGTATTGATTCTTATTAATAATATATAGATATTAATTTTAAACGTTTTCTGTTAATAAATAATGGCTTTTTATAATGTTACCAGTACTTTCAGATACATTCCTAGATGTACCTCCAGTTCCTTAAACGCAGCTGAGTAAAATCTAATGAATTAATTTGACTTTAATCCGAATGGTCATTGATCGGTGCGTTCAGACTGAACCCAAATGAGTCAATTTGCTTTTTGAACTTCGAACACGTCATAAGGAACTGGAGTACTAGTGTTGTGCGTGTTGCGACAGGGGCCCGAGCACTCGTCGGCGCGCCTGGAGCGCTTCCTGCAGATGAGCTCCGACGACCCCGACTACATGCCGCCCGAGAGCCCCGACTACGAGGGTACGTGTCTGTCGACCAAAAGCCAGCCCCCCCCCCTACCGCGTGTCGCTAACCGTGTCCGCCCGCAGTGCGCCAGCTGCACGACTGCAACTGGGTGGTGGCCAACTGCTCCACGCCCGCGTCGCTGTTCCACATCCTGCGGCGCCAGATCGCGCTGCCCTTCCGCAAGCCGCTCATCCTCATGACGCCCAAGTCGCTGCTGCGCCACCCCGAGTGCAAGTCCTCCTTCGACGAGATGCGCGACGGAACGGCCTTCAGGAGGTGGGTGCCGGAGGCGACCGGGGTCGGTAGTAATTATCGAAAGTGCTCGCTGTGAATACGCGATAACGCGCCCGTGTCGCAGGCTGATCCCGGAGGCGGGCCCGGCGGCCGACAACGCGGCGCAGGTGCGCAAGGTGGCGTTCTGCTCGGGCCGCGTGTACTACGACCTGCTCAAGCACCGCCGCGACCGCGGCCTCGAGAAAGACATCGCCATCGTCAGGTCACTCTTTATTTGTTATGTACCGCTTGGCTGTATACAGCTTTACCTTTGCCTGGGAGTTCATTTAACGACTTTTCTATTTTCAAACACTAGATGTCGTCTTTTGTGTCTGTTTTTCTGGAACGAGTACATTATTCGGTTTAAAATAGACGTATCTTATTTTGTTATATAGTACCGAGGACATTTTTACTTACTTTGCTCGTGTCGTCCCGTAGATTGGAGCAAATCTCGCCGTTCCCGTATGACCTGATCAAGGCGGAGATCGCCAAGTACCCGAACGCGCAGCTGGTGTGGAGCCAGGAGGAGCACAAGAACATGGGCGCCTGGAGCTACGTCGAGCCGCGCTTCCGCACGCTGCTGCAGAACCAGAAGCAGATCAGGTCTCACTCTCAATCTTTCTCAGTTAAACACAATGAAATCCACTCCCTCTCGGTCGATCCCGCAGTGCGAGCGGGTATCGTAGATCGTAACCGTTCTGACAGTACGTGCTCTACCGCTACCCGCTCGAGTGAAAATCAGACAGTCCTTCGTTAGGAAATTAAAGTTCTCCGAATTACTACCTTTGAACGACATGCACGTAACGCAAAAATAACTAATTGAATTCGAACCGGTAAATTCTGAGATAAGCGCGTTTAACTACAAACTCACCAAGTTTATAATATATAAAAAATTATTAAAATGTAATATTGAAGCGTAACGAAGTTCGCTGAGCTGCGTTTAGCTACACCCGACACAGCTGTATTTTATACGCGACAGAACGTGAACACTAAAGGTACGGCGCGGCGTCTGGACCGGCGACCGGGAGTATGATCTATATATACTTGTTGAAAGTTCAAATGTTGTTCCGTGAAACATATCGTTTATTTAAAAACCCTAATAGTAGCCGTTTAAAAAACGGTTTTAAAAATATTTAATACGCTTTATATAGTTTTTTTTAATATATATACAGGGTGACTGGTGAATTAGTATCAATACTTAAGGACGTGATATATGACGACCATATATGACCAAAAAAAAATACATATAACATAAATATTAATAAACTTCTAAGTAAAGTTAACCAAAAGTTATGTAATTAATTACGCGTCATGTGGACGCCCTAGCTGCGCTGACGACACAACACCGTTAGGTACATTTAGTTATCGCGCGGTACTTTCCCTACGTCCAAACGCCGCCGCGTGTTAACAGGGTAGCAGGCTACCTTTGATAAACAAGCATGATCCAATCCCCCTTCATACTTTAAACCTGGCTTAGGACAGGCAAAAATACCAAAATATTTCACTCGTTTAAGCAACAAATTTGTTGACTAGGTAAATGATATGAACTTGGGACAAAAATTAACTGTTTACCTATTTTGGTATTTCCGTCGTATTTAAAAATTGAATCATACTTATTTACAACGATTGTCAATCATTTAACTACCTATTTACCTACATAACTACACTAACCTTAACAAATGTTCAAAGTGAGCTCCTGCTCGTGTGATACACAGTTCGGCACGTTTACGCATATTGTCTTTCACACGCTTTTACACGAATGGGTCACTTTACTACTCACAGTATTCTGCATTTGTGTATTGATAAGCCATACCTAATTACTAATGACGGGTCACACTCACACACGAAACATTAGGTATACGCGTAAGATCGATCGCTAGGGGCGCGCGCGCGGGAAGATGGACGAACCTTACGGCGGCGCTCGCCCGACTAACCTACTAACCTACTAATACTAATAAGCCGCGGGGCAGGGGTTGCGGGGGGCAAACACCACGCCGCACGCGCCGCGGAAATATATCCACACTTTATTTATTTAAAGTAAAATTTTTGTAAATTTGGTCAAAAATTAAGTACCTATTTTTTTTACATAATTCGAATGAGAATCATGTACCGATTATGCTCCTAAAATATTGATACTAATTCACCAGTCACCCTGTATATGATTATTCTAGTGTCAAATGACCTTACTGGGCCTTAACTAGCTTCGTTAATAACAAGTTATTTAAATATGTCGACATATTTGTGTCACAAAAAAACCATGAGTGTAAGTTTAGGACCGTATCGTGCGCGCGGTACCGTGCATGCATGCAGTAAATAATATTTAATAATAACTCAAAATCTGTTGAATTATAAAATAAGTACATACATCAGACGCCAACGCGATCAGCCATGAGATATGAAATGTCTCCTACAATTGTTATTTCATACTAGCTTTTCATTTCAAACTAGTTTTTCTGGTTTTTTATGTTACATCGCATTATTCCGCATATTATAACCTCACTAGAACATCAATAAATAAGCCATAATTTTAGTTTCCAAGTGTACGTGTGCGTGTGATAACATAGCTCGCAGTAGTGTACCCCGCGCCCCCCGCCGCCCGTAACGCCGGCCGTTGGTTGCAGGCCGCGGGCGCGCTCGCGATCGGTCGGTTGGCTCAGTCAGCTGTTCGGGCGCGCTGACGGGCCGCCGACCGAGCAACCGCTCGCTGAGACCGAACCGCGTACTATTAGGTGAGATTGGAACCCGCCGGGACGAGACCGGGGGGGGGGGGGGCGGCCGGGCGGCGGACGGTCGCTTTCGGAGATTTATTTTCTAAATTCACACACCGGAACACGCACAAACGGATTGGCATGAGTCGAGATTGATCGGGTGGCTATTATAATTTCTCCAGAAAATAGATAGAAATGCGTTGAACAGCAGCCGAACCGCGGCCCCCCTCCGCCCGCTCCGCAGCCATCGCTTGTAATGTTTTCACCTCATCTATCGTTTCACTCACTAAGTTTTTTTTCTAAAAATATATATTTATGTATAAAAGAATATTTGTTTCTTCATTATATTATTGCATTGCGTTACATTTATCGTCTCTGCCAAATATATATAAAACAGTGCGGAGATCAAATGTACCGTCACGTGTTCACAATTTCATTTGTCGGGTTTCCATTTCTCCTTCAGTTTGTGGTTAAATATTGCTTATAATTAATTGACTGGTTACATTTTTCGTTGCTATCAGCACAGCGGCTTTGCCTATGTCCCTTTATAACTGCAAGCTATGTTACGTTCGGTGTTGCCCTGAGTCGTCGTCTCGCCCTGACCGGTGGTGACGGCGGTGGTCGTAACGGTGGGTGTGTTGCAGCTACAACGGTCGCGCGACGGCGGCCTCGCCCGCCACCGGCTCCAAGGCGGCGCACACCAAGGAGCTGAAGAACCTGCTGGACGAGTTCTGCGTGTTATAAGCGACTCAACTAATATTCGTTACGGAACGCAGTGGTCGCGGGATGTCACCTCGTTTAGAGTTAATTTTCGATCGTCGCTTACAAATTTATAAAATGCTATATCGACGTTTAACTTTGGCCTGGAATAAATAAACGTATATATTTTTTTTATTTTCGTTGTAAATGTCAGTATTTTAAAACAATTCTCTTTATTATTAGTTAGAGCAATTAGATAAATTCTAATTTATTTATTCGTTGTAGCATAATACGGTCGGTAGGCACTATTTATTTTAAATGTTACAACAATATGTTATTTTGTAGTGTCGTTTTCGCGGAGCCGGAGTTGTAAATAGATCCGAACGTTTAATTTATAGATGTACACCGCGGACTGTCGATATGTATCGAGTATCGATAGCGGGTCCCGTCTCCTCCCTAGTCCAAGACGAGAGGAGCCGCGAGACGACCCGATATTTATTAAATATTGATAATTATAAATAAACGAGTAGTTTAAATATCTTTAAAGTATTCGAACACACAGTAGTATAGAAGTACCGGCACAGTCGACAGATATTTGAATAGATATTATTCGTGATTACTGATTAGTTATACTCGGAGCTGGCGACGCCGGCGTAGTTTAGTTTCGTAGTTACCACTTGTAAGGACTAACACCAAACACTCGTACTACCGCTGCACGCGGGCTGTGCGGTTAGCGCTCTAACTGCCGCTCGCGTCTTATTTGTAACTCGATCCGAAGACTTGTCAGTCGCATGTGTTATGCTCTACTGTATTGTTGTTAAAATAATTTTGATCTTATATTTTTGAACTCGCTCAGGAGTGGTTGGTGGGTAAGCGTGATAGGGAATGAAGAATGTTGCGTGACAGGGACAGGTTTGGCAGGCAGCCTGGGCTATTTATTGCTACGTTAATTTGATTTAGTTACTTTACAATAAATATATATTCAGTAAACATGGATGCCTTTTATTTGTCAGAAACCGTCTACTATTAAACACAGTAAAAGTACGTAACGTAACAGCCTGTGAATGTCCCACTGCTGGGCTAAGGCCTCCTCTCCCCTTTTGAGGGGAAGTTTGGAGCTTTTTCCACCACGGTTGGTGGTTGGTTGGTGGAATACACATGTAGCAGAATTTCAGTGAAATTAGACACCTACAGGTTTCCTCACGATGTTTTCTTTCACCGTCAAACACGAGATGAATTATAATTGCTTGCCCGGGTTTGGCCATCTCGGCATTTAAATAAAAGCAACATTATAAATATACTTTATGTATATGCTTACAACAACCAACATCATTGTGCCTCGTTGGTCTAGTGGCTGGAGTACCCCAAGTTGGGCCAGGGAAAGGATATTGGGTTTCTCTGTCAAGAAATTCTCAGCAACATGGAGTTGGCAGTTGATGGTGCAGCCTCTGAGAGCAGGTAAAGCCTGTGAGTTCCACGCCTGAACTTTCATCGGACAGTTAGAGTAAGCGAATAGAGAAGAACTTATTTTGTACAATAATATGTCCTGCGCAGTTGGAATAAGCACTATAAGACTGACTATAGATTCTTGTGATTTGCCACACATTCAGTTTTTTTTTTATAAAATATGAAAGCGGATGTTCTGTTGGTCCACCTGATCGTATCTGGTCACCATCGCCTATAGACATTGTCATTGTAAGAAATATTAATCACCGATAACATCGCCAATGCGCCACCAACTTTTGGAACTAAGGTGGTATGTGCCTTGTGCCTGTAATTTCACTGTCTCATGCACCCTTCACACGGGAACAATACTAAACTGCTGCTGTTTGGCGGTATAATATCTGATGAATTGGTGGTAACTACCCAGATGGGCTTGCGCAAAGCTCTACTACCACGATTATTGAATAAGACAAAAGCCTATATCATAAATTCTTACGTGTCATAGAAAATTGTGTTACGGTAAATACTTTTATCTAACGAACATTATAAAATGTTTACTAGATTATTTATTTAAACCATTTTTTAATATTTAAATAAATGAAACAATAGGTCATTACTCTAGTTAACATTATTCATATTCATAACACGAATCCTTATGATATCAAATAATTCATATTATATGTACTATACTGTACTTTATATATTTATACATGTATTACATATAACCAGATATTTGAATTTAAAATATGTGCAATGTTCCTTAAGATGTATGAACCTAATACCCATAACTTAGTTCGATTTTGAAAACACTATATTTATTTATAATATTATGTTCCTAATCAAAATAAACTTTTAATTAATTTATATTACAAATTTAATTATTAATTTTTGTTTCAATTTATAAGACAACACAATCTTTAGAAACAATGTTTATCTAGTTTTTTATTATTTTATTGGGAATGACTTTGAGTACTTTCTCCGTAAAAGAGGAAACCGAATAGAAACGTTCCTATTGGTTAGACGCGCGACTACAGCGCCACATGCGGTGAACTATTCTTCTCATTGATATCCGAAGTGACCGGATAATTTACGCGCTCTAATAGAAAACTGTAATGTGTTCTCTGTGTTCCATCATCATAATTATATATAAGTGTGGGCGACACTCCCTGGTTCCTTTAGCAACTGGTAACCTATGGAAGACTTATAAATAGGAGGTCCGATGTCACGTACTGGGCCCAATCTACCTAAGCTGGTGCTATTGAATGTAGATGCTTATATTATTATTAAAAATGACACAAAGTATAAATTATTGAAATCAGGACGAATAATTACCGACGGACTCCTAAGCTAGATTAGGATTTTTTTTATTTACGTTTTGTAACGGCTTTCATACAGAATATCAAACATCTCGAACGCCATTTGAAAACAAACAGCAAATATTGATTTAGAGACTTAGTTCTAAAAGACGATCTATGTGGAGGGTTATCCAGTTATTTTCTATCCTCGCCCCACTACAAAATAGAATATGTTTCGTGAAATTGCTAAATTTTACTGCTTACTTAAGATTTAGCAAAACAGATATTTAGGCAAAGTTCATAATCATATTGTCATTTCGAGAGAAGAGTCAACGGAAGGAAGATAGATAAGATTAGATTAAGCGAATATGTAGTTTTTATATATAGTATAGTTTATATATTATTACAATAATCAATATTCTTAATTAATCTTTATCAATTATTATTTTTCTGTGATGTTTTTTTTACTTTACATTTATTATTTCTGTTTTTATATATTACTATAACGATAATTCGATATAACATAATATGTACACTAGTTCTTTTATAAAACAACTCAAAAATAGAAAAAAAAATTACCTTAAAAATTAAAAAACTTGACTGGCCAGAATAAATGAATTTATAGCTAATGCCCGGGATGATGTAATGATTCTAATGATATTCTATACATCCAAATCTGTTCAGGCATTTAAAAGTGACCACTATAGTTGTATAGGCACATGAAAACTAAGAAAATGTTTAGCTAAATAGTTCGATTTTAGTTTAAACCTTCTTTTATTGAATAAAATTCCTAATTATTGCTTTCCTACTTATTTAATTTATTGCTCATGTAGAAATTATCTACCTGCTAATATTGTTTTTAAAAACAATTTGGTACTTCTTGATGTTTTCCAGGTTTTTTTGTAGAACATTCCGAACCAGTGTAGTGCTTGACGATTCAAAATTGCTTGTAAAAGTATTTGAATAAAAAATATTTTGATTTGATATCTGTCGGCTTCCGTTCCAGTGCTCGCTAGGTAGAAGTTTAAAATATAATAAAAACCATTGTAACCGGTCGGGGAATTAAAAAATGTCCGTAACAGGGAACGTCCGTTACAGTGAAGTATTCATGACGAGAAGTTCAGCGTGCTTTTTTACAGTCGTGGACGTTGATAATTCAAATAATCTTTAATTAATTAAACAATCTGCTAGAAATATGTCAAATCATTAAAAAGTACTAAGTTGCCTATGGTTTCATACTACTATCTTTGATTAGTTGTCACAGTACGCCACAAGGCTACGTGTGTAGGGTCTACGTCGGATGTCTAGTGGTAGGAGTAGTCGTTAAATGAACAAGATAAAAGAAATGTAGTGAAAATTATACACAAACTGACTTTCCTTCATTCAATTTCTTGTTTCCACGGATAACTTCAAGAATAATAATAATTATGTATATATCTAGTAATCATATGTAATCTCTTCCGAACTTCAATAGTAGATAAGCGAAGTCTTTAATTTTAATAATATTAGCATATTATGTTCGAAAGCGATAAATACGTATGCATTAAAATATTGTAAAAATAACAAAGGATATCATTTATGAGTGAGTGAGTTCACCGAGTTCGTGAAGAGAATAAATCATTTAGGCCTTACTAAATAAACACAACGGGACCGGCCTACATAGCGAAAAATGCAATAGATCTGCGCCCTTGACGCGCCCGCGGCGAACCGCACACTTGGAGCACTTTCAAGATTCTTATCTTTCGCTAGTCTCATTTCATCACACAAAGCGTTCTCGACATCTATTTATAAAAGGCTAGGCGGACCACGCGAAAAGGTGCGAAGATTAAAGATGGTATCAGTTCCAAGTGCGTTTTGCACATCATACGGGCGACACTTCAAACATCCGCGCCCGTCTGAATTAATGCCGCGTATTGTACGCCATTCTTTCTTAAGATGCGGGCTTTGATAATAATTTCTAAGCTTCGCTATGCGGGCTACATTTATAGAGAATTTTCTTCTGGGGTCGTGGATACATAAAAGTGCTCAATAAGTATATATTACAAGTAGGTATATGTTGAAAAGAAGATCTTCACCCCAATGCCTCAATGAGAACATATTATATTTAAAGTGTGGTTGACATTGTGTGTAAGATTAAAGTATATATTAAAATACAGTTTTGAGAATATATTGTGACAAAAATAACTACTTCTTATCTACGTACCAGATGGGTAGCTCACGATTTATAACGGATAAATGTACCAAAAAAACGAGAGAGGCATTCCGACAGGCAATTCAGACTTTTCGTCTTCTGTTATGATTACAAAATAAAAGTTAACGATTGATTACGATAAAGCATACAAATAATGTATTAATTATTATTATTAATGCACGATGTATTGTTAACAAGCAATGAATTGAATAATAATTGTTATAAAACTATAATCTAATTTTAATCGTAGATCTATCTTCGTAGTGCTACGCGTACTTTCTATCTAATAAGTTTCATCAAATACAATACAATAATTCTGAGATAATTCTACAAAATGCGTTAACATATTATATTATCCCTAGAATATAAAAAACAAATACAAGATATAGTAAGAAAAAAAAACTAGACGAGAAATTATAAAAAATATTTCAATAATTTCTACGTTTAAATCATTCAAATGATGGGTAATTTTTATGACGTTACATTTATAGGATAGATAGTTTTAACCGTAAAGTTTGGGCTCATTACTTTCACCGTCTCGGTATTGAAAATGAATATAATTCTCAAGATTTTTAGTGTAATCGTCATCGTGGGCAAATGTTTTATTCATTCGGTCGGTTTTTATTTTTAACTAAAATTAGTTTTATTATTAATTTACTCGTGATGCATTATCCCTTAAAGAAATGTCGCTTTAAGCTACAATGTCACCCGAAGACAACAGTTCACAGTGGTATCAGAGTACTCGGTGTTTCTCCTGAGGCGAAGTCCTTTGTTTTCTAAACCTCCGGAGCTTCTTTAATACTTTGTAATGGCGAGACGAATTCTGTGTGCCTTGTCGTCTGGCGATGAGTGACTTGAGACGAGTTTCCCTATGTTACTAAATCCCACTTTGTGGATCGCTTGCCCTTGTTATTTTTATATTTTGACTTAAGCTCACTATTTCTACCTGATCGTTTAAGTGTTTCGTGAATATTATAATTTACACTTAATGTTAATGTTCATATATTATTTAAAGTACATATAAATTTAAGAAGATATTAAAAAATGTTAATTAATAATATTTTTTCTAGTAATCAATATTTTTTTAACATTTTTAATTTAGAACCATTCATTCCATTATCATTTAAAATTTTGGATGATATTTCCTATTTTTTGTGAAGTGCGTGTTTATAGTTCGTTGCAATTTTTTTATGTCACTTTTTGACCATTGTATTATTCCGATAGAGTATGTAAGTAATGGTATGGCAAATGTGTTAATAGCTTTTATTGTGTTTTTAGAGTTAAGATGTGTCTTTAATACGAGATTTAATCGGTACGAGAATTTTGTAAGTAGTTCTTGTGTCGTCGTAGTTTGTAGTATTTGCCTAGATTGTTTAAAACCGAGGTATTTATATGTGCTTTGTTTACCCATTGGTTCAATTTGTTCACCAGTTTCGAGTGTGTAGCTATTATTAAGGATTTTTCTTTTCGAGATTGACAGAATTTTGCACTTATCTACTCCAACTTCATATGGATATACTTTTGAGAACAGTTCCGCGATGCTTGCTAACTCAAGCAACGTGATTATTATTATGATTATTGTTACACTGAAGTGGTATTAAATTTGGTAATGTCCTGAAATGAGTGCCCATGTGTGCGATACAAAACAAAAATTATTCATTTTTATTAGAAATATATTTTGTACCTAAAAATGATTCAGGACTCACACTGTGGAGACACCTCTCTAGCGGAGCCCCCGGGGTTAGCGCCTTTTGCACTCCCCTAAATCCAGCCCTGGTTTTGACAGGGTTATTGTAGAAAGTTTCTATAATGAGCTACATCCTCATACTCGGCTTTATAATCCTAAAAGCCTAAAGCTCTCTCAATATAAGTAGTATGTCTTCACAAAACGAATCCACGCGGTTCTATTTTAGTCGTCTTTGTTGGTCAACAAATAATTAAAAAAGATTGGAAATAGAAAAAAATAATATTGAAATTTGTTTTTAAAATACCGAAAATTAAACAAAATAATTGGTTTAAAAAAATTTTTTTTTATTAAATATTTTACACATACTGTAAAATTGTAGGAAGCCTGTGAAAGCTATTTTACCATTAACATAATCAAAGTGAAGTATTATTAAGCAATTGATGTTTGATGTTAATCCGTTCGTTCCGTGCTGAGACATCTTAATGCAGGCCAGACTTGTTTTCATTTTATATGCAAGTTATTTTAAATATCTTGTAACATCACTAATAATACTGACCTAAATATAATTGTATGTTTATTAGCTGCATTACTATATAATTGAAAAACTAGAGGACTGATTACGATAAAAAATATTTTAAATTAGTTTCTAAATTAATAAATAATTAGTCAGTAGGGAGGTGTGTGATTTAGAGAACATATTAGAATAGAAGATTAGTGAAGATAGTAGGCGAGCTTAATAACTTTAAAGTGAATCATTTTTCTTTATTTCATTCCAATATTCCATTTACATTCGAGTGACTAGCGTGGATCGTTCTTTTTATTATTTAGTACACAGTGGTTTAAATCACTGCACAATAGCGTGTTGGGTTATAAAAGTTTTATAAAAAGACTACGCAGGCCTTTGTGAACGCATTGAGGCGTGCCTATTAATCCTCTACGCTGAAAATATTACGCTACGGGCGTCATGAAGGTGTAAATAATGCATAATCACTTCCACGATCCATGTATGTAAATAATAACACACTATTACTCTAACAGATATTTTTTTAATTAAATTCTCTGATAAATTAATGTATGTGTTTTTTTTTAAAAGAATATATCAATGAATCCGTATAAATACGAAGTTATTTTTTGTTTGATTTTAATCAAATTAAATAGTTTTTATTTTATTTGTAATGATGATTATTTTTGCGTTGGGTTATATATAGCTTCAAGATCTCATCTCAATTTGATTTGTATTGTGTAATTTGTTTTTTTAAGAATTTATTAATAGCGCAAATGTAGATTATTCAATTAGTTAGGCTTTATTATATAGAAAAAAACACAGATAATAAATCAAAATATCAAGGAAATCAACGTTAAAATTAATAATGAAATGTCAGTAAGTATAATTTTTATTTGTTGTTTTTAGTCTGTATGGTTGAACGGTGCTAAACTCAGACACTAATTGTCTGTTTTAAAATCAGAATTATGTTGGCGTACTAAAGTACGTTACTGTGATAGATAGATGTGTGAGAGGCGAGATGGCCCAGTGGTAAGAACGCGTGAATCTTAACCGATGATCGTGGGTTCAAACCCGGGCAAGCACCACTGAATTTTCATGTGCTTAATTTGTGATTATAATTCATCTCGTGCTTTACGGTGAAGGAAAACATCGTGAGGAAACCTGCATGTGTCTAATTTCACTGAAATTTTGCCATATGTGTATTCCACCAACCCGCATTGGAGCAGCGTGGTGAAATAAGCTCCAAACCTTCTCCTCAAAAAGAGGAGAGGAGGCCTTTAGCCCAGCAGTGGGACATTCACAGGCTGTTACGGTTACGGTGTGATAGATAATAAGGGACTGTACAGCTTCACACTATTACATATAGAAAGGAGCAGTAATCATAAACTCGTCTTAAATTTAATTTATATTAATCTCATTTTAATGTGCCGGCATGTTTATTATCAGGTAGTATCACAATCTACGTTTCAGGATTAAGAACTTGTGACGTCGTAGAGTCCAGGTGACTACTTCATAGACTCGGAGTATGTGTATGACTTCCTTGAAGGAGTATTGGTTGTCTTCTTGGTATTCTGGATTCCTCTGGTCTATATGGTATTTAGTCAGTCTTACCATAATCCGGTCATCTATATTATGGATGGATAAATAATGGAAACCGTATGAAACGGGCATATTGTTTATCGTATAATGCAAATTTAACGCGGTTGAAAGCGCGACGCTCCGCTAGTTAGGCGGCACAGAGTATAAAAAGTGCGAAGCTTTCAACGACTTACGTAAAGAAAATCTAAATTTTAATTTAGTATTGTTGTTTGTAGTGAAAATGATTTTAAATAAAGCTAAGTAACGAAGTTAAGTATCGGTACTTTTATCCAAGATAATGTTATTTTACTACAATAACATACAAGTATTATAATATTATAACAACAATATAAAAAAGTCATCAATGAAAGAGGTTCGTCATGAATACTGTGTCATCGAGTGTTTTATTATTTACACTTCTGTATAAAGTAACAATGTATGTGCTGCAAATAAAACACTACACAAAATAAATTAAACAAATTACTAGTGGTAGGTAGAGTATATGACGAGTGGGTGGTACCTACCCAGACGGACTTGCTAAAGTTGTTTTTATTGCTAGATAAATAGTTATTTATATATCTAGGTTATAAACCTAGTAATTATTAAAAATTCAAGGAGAACTAACACATATATGAAACAAGTATGAATATTTATAATAATTTAACACTTATAATATGTAATACACTTTAGCTGTATAGCGTAGCTGTCACGCGAGACCATATGATATATATGTGTGTGTAAAATGCCTGTGGGTGACATTTATTCCTATAGTTTATAACAAAAGACTTAGATTTACTGTGATTATGTTGTTGGATTTTACAAAGGGCCGCCATCGTGTCTGACTTTTAGGAGTGACAACATGGATGTAAAAGCGCTTTACACCGCTGTTATTGTTATGATTAATTCCATTAAAAGTTAGACGGTTAGATATTTAAAATGTACACAAAATAGTTTTCAAATATAAAGGCTTTACATTAAAGTTTCAGCCGCTGCGATGGCGGCATTACGGCTATGTATTTTTGTTGTTCATATTTCGTTATCTGAAGCGTCCAATCGTGGCGAATTGGCCTATTGTTTGTAGTCATTGAATGTCGATTTTCATCGAGTATTGGTTTCATAGGGGTTTTTCCTGAAACCAATGGTTCGAAACTGAGTTACAGTTTACATTTTTAAAAGTTTAACATAAATATATATTTTACACTCGGACTAGTAGCGTTTAATAATGAACGCTTTACTTTTAATATCGGCGAACCGAAGAGATAAAACTTATATAATAGCATTTGATACTTTTATCTAGAGATGGCTAAAGTTAGCATTTTGCCCTCTGGGCTTCTGGCTACTTATTGGAAATTTCTTAGAGATTGCGACTCACAATTCGAAAATTTTAGAATCAGTGACAATTTATTACGCCTCGGCATCGCGATCATCTTAAATATTTTTTATACAATCGAACCAGATAAAAAATGTCGTAAATAGTGGCAACGGTAAAACATCAAAAACGCATTATATTATAACGATATACGCGCATATAGAGACGTTGTACTCTAATTGTACAGCTTTCAATTTAGTTACGCTTGTAGAAATCCAATGATGAAACATCCGTCGTTCGTCTTCTATCAGTTCACTCGATCACGTGTCACGTGATTATTATAGAAACTACAAACAACTTCACTGACTTTCAATAATATGACGGTGAGACTGTGGTGACGTCATACTTTTTGTTATTATGACAGCCATTTCGTTGTTGGATGTCATCGATGGATCGCCGTTCATTTTAATTATGTTTGATTATACGCCGATAAATATATTAAATTTCGAATGTTTTTTTATATCCGTATTCTAGTTATTTCATGTTTTATTAATCAACATCATTATTGGTTGGCGTTCTATGGGGGAGGCTTTCGTCCAGCAGTGGACGGCAAAAGGCTGAGTTCGAATTCAATCCCTTCTTTGGAATACTTTTAGTGAACGGCGCGGAGTTATTGTGTGTGTGGCTTTATTTCAAGTATTTTGATGTACACATATTAAGATGAATCTTACTATAAGATATAGTTCATATATTAAGATTTGATGTCCTAACAACCTAAGATTAAATTCGTGGTTATTTCAACGCGAAACACAATAAATAAGATGGAATGGCAGCGATTGAAATTCATTCTCCTTATTATAGGTATTGAGTGAGTCGCATTTCCATAAATTCATTTGCAAATAACGTGGACTGAGGATCCTCGTCAAAAATTCAACGTTTGAATAATTCAACAGTCGGTTTAAGATAATTCTCAAATTGGAGGTTTGGAGGAACGGTAACGAAACGAGTGTAATGAAGTAAAGTTTTTAGTGCGTAACGAGTCCTACGCGACGCCTTCCGGAATGTCCTACACATCTTACGATGACGCTGTTCCTTTTTTGTTCCTTTAAAGAAGCGTAATTTTAAGTATTAATTCCGTAACAGCCTGTACATGTCCCACTGCTGGGCTAAAGGCCTCCTCTCCCATTTGAGGAGAAGGTTTGGAGCTTATTCCACCACGCTGTTCCACTGCTGCTGCTGGGTTTGATGGAATACACATGTGGCAGAATTTCAGTAAAATTAGACACACGCAGGTTTCCTCACGATGTTTTCCTTCACCGTAAAGCACTAGATGAATTATAATCACAAATTAAGCACATGAAAATTCAGTGGTGCTTGCCCGGGTTTGAACCAACGATCATCGGTTAAGATTCACGCGTTCTTACCACTGGGCCATCTCGGCAAGTATTAATATAAGAATGAAATTAAATGATATTTATTTCTTAATTAATAATATAAAACCGTTTTACAAACTACACATTCGTTTGTGAGAGACTCCATCCAGATTACCATCTGTAAAACAATTAAACTAGTAGGCTCCCCCCGTTCGCACGCACCGATGCAGTGGTATGTATTTAGTCATTACTGTTGACCAAATTTAAATGTACGAATTTTATACATCAAATCATAAATAAATATTAAATAAAAAACGATATACAAGGTATTGTAAACATATAATCGGTATGTGTGTGTGTATGTTTGTTGTTAGACGTTTTTGCGTTTGTAGTTGTGAACGGTCATCAGATAAATAAAGAAAGATATCATTTTTTTATTTCTACATGTTGGTACGTAGGTAATAAATGCTATACATATGAAACGTAATTTTTAATCATTTATTTCTTCAAGATCTCTAGTAGTTTCATCCTAGCTTTCATGCGATTAAAAAAACTATATATATTGATTGATGAATTTAACGATAACGTACTGATACAGTATCTAAAGCCTCGTCTCCGTACCCTGAGATTTCTTTTCCTCTTCAATAGCATGTAGACGAACATTTCTTCACTCCTTTATAGTTATGATATTAAATATTTTCCTCAGCTTCTTGTAGCTTTGATGTTCACTGTGACACTTTTTTGCGACCTAAGTTTTCATTATATATATTTTGTAAATAATTAAATTCCGAGTTATCAAATAACAATTTCAAAAACAATAATGATTTAATTAGAAAGAAAAAAAAATAACAAAATGGCATGTCATTGCTGACGCTACTTATGCGAGAATTCAAGGCACGTGGTAGCTAGTGCAAACTGGTTTATTTCGGTTTTCGTCAATATGTGACGTCAATGTGTGTCAATTACACTACTACAAATGCAAAAACTCTCCAAACTGATTCTGATGTAATGATATAAGTTATTTGTGTCTAAATTATAATTTTTCTCCTTGGGTATTCTAAAAAATGTCTAAGGATAAAATATGCCATTTGCTAAGCTGTCTTTTGTTTACATATTTTTGATACGTATAACAAAGTGTTAAATAAACAAATGTACAAAGAAATACATATAAAGTAATTTTCATTAACATTAAGTTAATCAGTTTGCGTTGAAGCGTTAATCAAGGCAAAGGAAACGGGGAAAAGGTAAAAATGCAGTCGATTAAAAAAGCTAATAGAATTTAGTTAAAATTGTAAAATTTAAATTGTTATAGAAATGAAGAAGTAGATATTTCAACGTCGCCGCTCAAAGAAGCGAGCGCAAAAAAATTCAAGTCGAGTTCGTCTTGTTTTCTAGAAGTACAAAAAATCTTTTACTGAATTACGTCAAGAGCTTAAACAGTCTTCGTTAGCTTCGTGAGTTCCTTAGGATGCTTTTGAGCTCAGTTTTATATTTTATTATTCGATAATTAACACTATTTTTAGTTTATTTTAAGATGACATTACGCAATAGTTATCTTAATGTAATTGTTAAAAGTAGTATATTTAACAAAATGTATTTAAGTAAATTTAGGAATAACTTTATATACAATAGTGGATACGATATTTATCGCCCCGATTCTGCTTAGCAAATACTAATAAAATCTGCTCTTATGAAATATTAAATCTACATTATGAAAATATTAAAATTAATTTGAAAGAACTTGAATAATTCCAAGATACGTAGTATTATGTATTAGCGCTGAGTGGTATCGCGTGGAGACGCCGGAATGCCTTATTTTAAATAAATTATAATACTTAATTTTTGCGAACTGAAGGCGAGTCGTTTGTTAATAAGGAAATGTTTACTTTTACAAACAAGTCGGAAAAGGATGGTCAGGACGGAAGAAAGAGTAACGAGAGAGTAACGAGAAGATTAAAGAGAGACGCGCACACACACACACGTGTGTATATATTGTATGTGTTAAATAATAAAAAAAATACTCTTCCTTCCGTCCTGACCATCCTTTTCCGACTTGTATATATATATATATAACAAATTGAATTGATTGAACAAATAAATAATATTTTGTACATATACTTTACTTTATACTTTACACCACAAAGAGAAAAAAAAATACAAAACATGGATGTAGCCTAAATAAAAGTTGAATACATACATTTTTCGACCTTATTGCTACATAGCGATCTCTTCCAGGCAACCGACGGTGTAAGGAATATCTCATAGGTCGTATCCTATACATATATATATAATAATATATTGTATTGTTACCAGATCTAATGGAATGTGTGTAAGAATTTCTGCTTTGGCTTAAAAGTCAGTGGCTAAATTTGATGCACACATACTTCACCCACAAAGTGAAAAAAACTTTGCAAAAACAAATGATTTTTTACGCGAACACAAAATGCAAAGCAGTCAACCATAATGGGCTTCGTTGACCATTAAAACGAAATTGCGGTAACGGGGAAGTTAGATAGAAGTGTAACAAAAGTACTTTTACTAACAAGCGTTTTGCTGTGACTCCAAGAATCCGTACTTTACAACTTTTTACAGCTTTTATAATTATAGTTGCGATGGCCGTTCGAGGCTAAAAGACTTACTATCGATAACTATTTAAACAAATGTATCTTATTTATCCCTATGTACGTACAACGCATGTAAATAAAATAAATACTGCTTGTATACATGTAATAAACGACAACATGGCATGAGAAACAGGATGACAAACTACGCTCACGGTAAACCGTTAAATCCTTATATAACATAAGTAGAACTAATAATTAATTTTGAAAACGAAATTTTTCATAAATTCTTTCAATAATAGACGCTGTAATTAGAACAATAAATTGTTTTTTAATTATGATATCTATATATAAATGATATCTCTCTATTAATTATATTCAATTTAATATTAGGAATATTTTGAAGAAGCTGTTATTGATTTCATTATTTATTTAATTTTACATGTAGTACTGATAATGTTTTAATTTTCTCTTTTGTTATATTTTTTATTGGTAATTTCATTGATTTTTTAAACATTACTTATTTTTATTTAATATACCGTTTATTTCAAAAATAAAACTAAAATTAAACACCCTGAGAGGCAAATACTCAGAGGAACATAGTTTGTAATAAAGCTCGTTATTTAGTTAGTTAAAATATTGTAGCAAGTTTGGGCTTCAGTTTGTATAGATAAACAAATGTAATAAAACATTGAATAAAGTTGTTAAAAAACAAGCGTGGGCAATGAATAAGGAATAATAGAACAAGACGCCTACGCCTGTAATAAGCCTGACTTACACGCAGACAAATTCGCGGGCACCAGCTAGCATATACATATAGAATCTTCAGGTAAAATATGCTGCTGCTGACCAAAGGGCTTCCCTTAAGGAGAAAGTCTATTGGAAAACTTGATCACTTACTATTTGCAGCCATATGCTATACTGAAAATAAAAACAACTCAAGGAGTCCCAATATGTCAAAGTAAAAACGTATTGTTGTCACGTTTAAAATAAACTTGAAATAAATAGCAGCCGCATTTCGGCTTGAACGCCATTGTAAAGAAACAGTACAGGTGGCTGCGGTGTCGTTGAAAGCTATAAAGTGTGTTCCATGCGCTTGTGCAATGGACACATTTTACTCTCTTTACCGTCTGATAAAGTCCGACAGTCCTTTGTTCTCGAGCTGGTCTTGAAAATTTAAAAGCGGTCCTTGCAGTAAATTCACCTTCGCCGCTCTGCCCCCCGACCGAGATACTGGCTGATGAATAAATTATACCTACAACGTGTCTACGTAAATCGGATTCGGATCCTTTTAAAGGATTTTTATGTTTCTATTTATTGCTTTACGAATTAAATTTTAATTATTTATTTATGTATATAACACCTGAAAGAGAATATTCAAATTCGTCTTGTATTCATTTTATTTATTTAGAAACGAATATATATAAAGCATTACATATGACTTATGAAAAACTTATTTAGTTTTCATGAAATTAGATGCAGTATTTATTAATTTTATTTATTTAAATTATGTATTATAAAAAGTAACTAAACTCTATTTCATTATCTTCCCGCTTACTTTAAATAGATAGTAAGATTTGCCAAATAGAAACTAAAGTAACAGTAAATATATATACAATGTACATTACAATAATATGTCTTACGAAAACAGATTCTATGTAGTGGTCAGATATTATGTCAAGCTGTGTGTTACTTGACGCTCAAAGGAATCCTGTCCATAACAGCATCAGAGTTCTCCTGACGTCGAACACAGCGCATCAATCATCCAGAACTTAGAAATATTTACAAAGAAAGGAATATAATACAGTTAAGTCTTTTTAATAAACCCTCGAAAAGGGTAGATTACCTACAAAACGTACCGGTGGTAGGGGATTTTGCAGGCATGCCTGGCAAAATACTGTCCACTAAACAGTCTTACTGCCAAACTGCAATATTTTATATGTATAATGTTTCAGTTTGAATGGTGAGGGTCAGTGTAATAAGAGGTAAAAGGAACTTAACATCAGTGAGTTATTGGTAGGTGGCGACGGTGTGAGGGGTTGTTTATAAGTTTATACCAGATGAAGGAGGCGCATTTAACCGACTGCTTAAGAAATACGCATAACTAATGCAAATAGTCAATTTTACGCAATTCTTTGTATTTGAATTTCTAACATGCTTAGAATACACACTACACTTGAGTGACACGGGACTGGCGTTTGTCTAACTATGCGAGGCACGTACGGATGATGTAGGTACATTTTTTTTTAGTTTTCTGAAAGATATTATCGAATGTAAAGTAATACGTATTGGATAATTAGAATAGTACTAGATATTATTTATTATACAAAACAAAATTAAAAAACAAATCCCATTCTATTCTGCATTTTATACATGAATAGTAGCACAATAATGATATAAATATTACTTCTTGGTATTCCTTATGATGGACCTCTTATAATGATGTTATTATTAGCATGATATTTAGAATATTACTCGGCGACAGGAGCCTTAATATTATAATAAAAGGCATAATAAATAAGATATAAAGACAGAATTCTTAAGCTAGCAAAGTGAACTTGACGTGTATTTATGCCGATGACGATAAAATACTGGCGTATTTTAATATTCGCTACGAAAGACGATTTATCCCGAAAGGATGCACTCTTATAAATTCCTAATAGAAAAATAATGGTATATATTTATCATATTTCATTTCGCAAAATAAATTATATTTATCTTGTTAAGTTTCGTATAAGCTGGTCGGTTCTTAAATGGCAGGTTTCCTTGCGATAATATTCCTTCCTTCAGCGCAGATGGTTAGAGAACACAAATTAAGCACGTGAAAACACGTTGATGGGTGCTTGTATATAGACGGTACCGGTGTAGACGATACGTCGGTAAAAGTCCACATATTTAACCTCTGGGATATCAGCTATTATATTTGTATGGTTGCTAAAAACGTTGTAACCAGATATAACTCTATTGGTTTTACAGTCGCCGACTCTGTTGTGTCCGAAGCTTGTAGCTTCTTGCTTTAAAATGGAATTAAAATTGCAACAGAGCAGCTGCCGGCACGCAGAATAAAGTGTTAGTTTACTGCATATTGCTAGGTAGCCAGCCTGCCTTCGATTCGCTTTGTTAAAAATATCAGTGATGTTATAAAATCCATTGAGCTCCTGTCTATGCCTTTGTGTTGGACACTGGGGAAATAGTTGGTTATTTTTATATGACTGCCTTTTAGTGTAGTGGCTAGATATAAGGCCGCAGATCCCGAGGTTCTGTGTTTAAATCCCAGGTCGGGCCGATAAAAAGTAATAGGGATTTAATGTTGGAAAATTCTCAGTTGCAACCCGGAGTCTAGAAGGTGGAAGTGTGTATACTCCCGTGCCTTGGAAAACACGTTGTACCTGCGCCTAAACTCTTTCTGGTGGTGTCGGGCGAGCACAATAATAAACACAAATTAAGCACAAGAAAATTGTGTGGTACTTACCCGAGTTTGAGCTCTGAATCATCGATTGAGATTCTCGTCTTCTAACCACTATGCCATTATGGCTCGACGAAGTTAAAAGGTTTTTAACTTTAGATGTATTTCACGTTTTTTTTTTATTATTTGGTTGTTTATTTTGTTGCAAATAGAATGTTTTATTTGTTTTTTGTGCAATTTTTATATTCTGTATCTGCAATATTTTTCACGTAAATAAATATGTTCTTATTCATATATATTTAATGTACTTTTGATGTTGTAATTTCTTTTTTATTCAATTACACAAAAAATCATATTTTGTTTTACGATTTCGAAAAAATTGTAATAATTAACTCATATGTATCATATAAAACAATTGTATCACGATGCGACAAAGTCACTAAAAATAAAAATCTTGTTAATCTATTTAAACATACTTCTATTTAATAAAAATTCAAAATGTTCAACGCGCAGCCTAAACCGGTGGCTCTAGCATAATGCAATCTTTTTTATAGCCCTTTATTTTATTTACAAAGGTCTGAACTAATAGTGGATGATTATGACAACTTGAATCTTTAAACTGATGTCACAGCTTAAATTAAAACGGATCGCTTCAATTTCTCTTATCTTTAACTTCGATTTTGATTTAATGGTCTTTGAGGTTATTACCGCGCCCTCAGGGATGGCCTCGCTTAATGAAGTCGCGAAAGAAATTGACTGTAGTTAGAGGAGCGAATTAAATTCGATTATAAACTTCTGAAGACAGCGTGCAAAACTTGACTGACTCTCATTTGTTTTTTTTTTTTTTTTTAATTATTATAAAATCAACTACTGCCTCTACGGTTTAGTGGTTAGCTAAAATGCCGCAGACTTGGGGGTGTTGAGTTAAAACAACAGGTCGAGCAAATAAAAAGTAAGTTGTATTTAGCAGTGTTTATTCATATATAAATATATGAATATCCAATATATAAATATATGAATAAACACTGCTAAATACAACTTACTTTTTATTTGCTTTTTATACATATATAAATATGTATATTCTAATCCCGTGCATTGAAAAAATGTAAAAATATATATATGCACGTACCCTTATAACCATAGCACCTTTGTATCACAAATATAAGTATCAAAATCGGTTGACGTAAATAATTATTCGCCCATATGTCGTTGCTTTGATATATTTGCAAATTTCAGATTTCGGCAATTTTTTTTATGTATCCCATGATGAGATCTTAACCAAGTATGTATCTCTGTACCCTTTTCTACCAAAAAGGCGAAGATGGTGTTGAAACTTCATAAAAAATGTGACTAATCAGGAACCTCTTTCGTTTTTTAAAGTCATCTGAAAATCCATTCACGAAACTGTTCTGTTCTAAATAAATTACAACGTCATTAATTTCGTTTCAATTTATTTTTATTATAATCATAAACTGATCCATGCTTGAAAACTTTCCGCGTATTAAAAACTGCAAAGTTGTTAAAAACTTTGCATTTATTTTATGAACGGTGAGACGGCGAGCCGGAGTCGGGATACGTAGCCTTTAACCAAAGCCTTCGTATAGTCGAAGAAGAAAAGTTAGATAACCTAACGTAAGTAGTTTGTAACAACAAGCGCTTTCCTCCGGCCAAGATTTGTTACAATGCAACTTTTACAGTTGTTTTGATTGTTGTTACTGCGACGGTTCGGAGAGGATAACGACTTCGGGTCGTGGCTTTTTATTGTTCGGACTCACTACATAAACAAAGGGCATTGATGTAACTAACGCTCATTGGTCAACCGGAAGTTGCCGACGACAAGGTCATGCGTCGTATGACCATTGTACTTTTACATGTGAATAGTTTTTTGAGAAATATAATCAAACTTGTTTAACCAAAGCTGATGATTCAATAATATTAATGATATATATATATAAAGCGTATGTATAAGCGTCAATAACGCAATGGTTTACTGGTGGTAGGGCTCTGTGCAAGCTCGTCTGGGTAGGTACCACCCACTCATCAGATATTCTACCGCATCAAAACAGCAGTACTTGGTATTGTTGTGTTCCGGTTTGAAGGATGAGTGAGCCAGTGTAATTACAGGCACAAGGGACATAAAATCTTACGTCGTAGAAACGTTTACAATCACTTTTATATTTCTACATCCAATTCAAATCTTGGACCCTATGCTGCTTTGCCAAGGATCAGTAGGCTATATATAACGCGCTTTCTGAACAGCACACTTTTTTTTACACTTTTATATTAGCCAGGAGATCAAATGGCAAGCAAGCAAGCAAGCAAGCAAGCAAGCAAGCAAGCAAGCAAGCAAGCAAGCAAGCAAGCAAGCAAGCAAGCAAGCAAGCAAGCAAGCAAGCAAGCAAGCAAGCAAGCAAGCAAGCAAGCAAGCAAGCAAGCAAGCAAGCAAGCAAGCAAGCAAGCAAGCAAGCAAGCAAGCAAGCAAGCAAGCAAGCAAGCAAGCAAGCAAGCAAGAAAGCAAGCAAGCAAGCAAGCAAGCAAGCAAGCAAGCAAGCAAGCAAGCAAGCAAGCAAGCAAGCAAGCAAGCAAGCAAGCAAGCAAGCAAGCAAGCAAGCAAGCAAGCAAGCAAGCAAGCAAGCAAGCAAGCAAGCAAGCAAGCAAGCAAGCATTATTATTATTATTATTATTATTATGTTCCGGTTAGAAGGGTGAGCGAGCAAGTTTAATTACAGCCACGCGGGATATAACAAAACCGAGAAACATAAGCCGAGATGGCCCAGTGGTAAGACAGTACAGTACAGGGACATAACATCTTAGATTCCAAGGTTGGTGGCGCATTGGTGATAAAAGGATTTGTTAATATTCCTGACAGCGCCAATGTCTATAGGCGATGGTGACCAATTACTATCAGCTGGTCCATTGGTCTGTCCACATGCCTTTTTATATATAAAAAGACAACTGTCGATCACAGTTGCTTAAATGAAAACTTAATGTAATAACTAAATACGAGTCATATAAAAAGAGTGATTCTATGCGAAACACTTTTTTTAATTTCGAAAAACATCTATGAACGTACTTTCTAAACAATTGTACAGCAATTATACTCTCAAGTACCCCTCTCGAGAGTATAAGTATTGCGAAACAGTTTAAATTGCGTATTGTGAGAACAATGGGAGCAAAAGTACATTTCGTTTAAATGTCTATGAGATCGATTTTTTTGTTTTAGTAGGAAGGCAGATGACCAAATGTGAATTGTTACCATAAATATAGCCCGACCCCACCACAGGAGGAGTAAACACAAATAAACACAAATGTTACTGGTAGGACTTTGTGCAAGCTCGTCTGGGTAGGTACCACCCACTTATCAGATATTCTAAGGCAAAACGGCAGTAGTTCTTATTGTTGTGTTCCGGTTTGAAGGGTGAGAGAGCCAGTGTTTTTACAGGCTTTACAGGCACATGGGTTAAAATTTCTTAGATTCCTAGGTTAGTGGCGCCTCGGCGATGTAAGTGATGGTTAACATTAACTTCAATGCTAATGCCTATGGGCGTTGGTGACCACTTACCATCAGGCCCATATGCTCGTTCACCTACCCGAATTGACCCGATAATTGGTCCAGATCTTGAATAATCTACGATTTCATTATAATTTCGTGATAAAGTTACGTCTTGAATGTCCCCGAATATGTCATTGAAATTTTGAAAGCCAAATTAAAATGGATATATAGCAAGTTAAGTGGAGTAGTGTTGTATTATGAATAAAGATATAGTAACGTTTGTAGTGCATAATATAGTGAAGTTATTAGCGAATTACATGGAATATATAAATATAAGGTTTTTTTTAAATCCTTGTTTGAATAGGCTATAGATTGGCATTGAACGTCAACCATTCCTTACACCGCCAATGCGTTACAAACCACGAGGTACAATCCTTTTCGCATATTTATATTATTCCAAAAATAAGTATAAATTACTTGTGTAAATAATTATGTAAGGGTAACTGAAATAAAAATCGTTCAAAAATAGAATATATCCAATGTTTTATCAAAAGACGATACTAATGTTACGTAACGGCGTATCTTCTTGAGATCGTGTTTAAATGTATACCTCTGGGTCATTTTAATGGAACGAGATACTTTTACGAGATATATTTAAATTAGTTAGAATACATTAGAGTTTAATGCAAGAATGATTTGCATTATATTTGTAAGGTAAAGGTAAGGTAATATTATCGCTAAGTACAAGGAAATGCGTAAGATGTTGTTTCACGTCTGAGACGTCAAATCTAAAACTGCGAAGTCCTCGTTTGCTTGTTCATCTCTCTTATCAAATCAAAATATAATCTGTTTAAGTATACACTTACAAGCACTTTTGAATCGTCTTTTACAAGATGAGACATATTGTTGTCACGCCCACATTATTTCGCACGCGCTCTTAAGGTTTCTAATCGTTATACTAGATTATTTTTATTGTTAAATTTAAATTTGTAATTTACAAAAAAAGAACTATCCAGCTTTTCTAATAATAGAATTAGTGAAAGGGCGTTGAAAGAAATATTTAATAAAAGTGTTAAATCTCAGTTACTTTTATCTTTGTTCTCGATCTTGATTTAGCGCCCTTTGAGGTCATTATTGCGGCTCACCGGGATGGCCGCGCTTAATGAAGTCGTGAAGGAAAATTGAGTGTAGTTAAAGGGGCGAATTTAATTCGATTTCAAACTTTAAAGCGAATGTCTCACTTCCAAAAGCCCGACGTCGAAAGAAGACAAAAAGTTAAAACAAAGAATGGCGGTGTCTATGGTTAATTAAAATAAATTATTCACAGGATACCTAACTAGATGGGCGGACGCGAATTGTTTTGGTAAAATTAAATCGACTTTGATAAAGTTCGTTTCTCGAATAAGAATCGGAAGTCCATTCCGAGTGATTATGTTTATCGTTTTGTTGGTAATTTGTTTGTTATTATCTTAAATATCCAAAGTTTAATGTATTGGTTTCAATTCATTTCTTAAATATAATTAGAATAAAAATATTATGCGAGACGAAATTTTATTTCTATTTATTTTTTATCTGTAATGATTATTCTAGAAAAACAATTGATATGGCAGTAGCTGCTTTAATTAAAATAACTCAAATTATTTTTTCATTCTTTACCTGCTGTTTAAGTTACTCCTACTACTGTTTCTGCTTCGGTTCATCTACCTCAGCTACTGCTGGTTTATTTATTACTTCATTTAAATTATTTATTTATTAATAATAAGAGAATTATAAGCTCATCCTGTTTTGGTTTTGGCACAATCGAACCATAATAATTCATACTGTACCGCCGTATATAAAAAAAACAGTTCGTTATTATTGTGGTATATTTAAATGCGATAAAATTGTTCACACCAATCGTTTACCTTGAAATTATTTTCCTAGATTAATTACTTTCCGCGTTTCATTTTCGAAACATAAAACTAATTAAAAATATTTTACATTTGTATAATGTTTGCATGCGTGTTACGTACCCGTTTTATAAATAAACAAAAGCTTATTATAAATAAATATATATATATATATATATATATATATATATATATATATATATATATATATATATATATATATATATATATATAAGTTACTAATAGTGATGTAATTAAAATAATAATACTGGGGAGCAGATTGTGAAGCATGTCGTAGATAAAACTTCAGTTCACTTTAACTTTTTAAAGATCGAGAGTAGAAAAGTTAGACTAAGGAACTTAACTTGCGTCTAGCAACAAGTATCTTGTGGTCCAATTGTTACAAGTTTCCTTGTTGAGATTGCATTTGTTACACTCTTTCGTAATATTGCTTTAAAAACCCTAGTTTTTACGACACTAATAATATATTTCCTATCTAAGTTAAACTGCCCCGCTGGTCTAATTTTAAACTTCAGATCTCAAGGTCCTAATAGGGTCCAAATCCCAGGTCAGATCAATTAAAGTTGTCGGGCTTGTCTGTCAAATAGGTACTGAGAATAGCAACCCGAAGTTAGGAAAATAGTACATAGTTAAAATAGTAGATAGTTTTGGGAGAGGCCTGTCGATGATTCGGTCAGTAGAACACTTAATATAAATAGCTATACTACCACACTCATCACGCAGCTAGCCTGACGCTATTGATGAGAACCGAGCCTAATCCTCTTCGCTGTTCCATCGTGGCTGGATTAACGAATGTCAGAATTATTTGCGTTACCTTCGGTATAATTGCTGAGATTCAAAATACAAACCGAACTCAGCATTGATTTAGTTTGGACATTTTCACTAGAAGACGGTCATACTTGTCGTTATATTTTAATATATTCTGCATGTTTTAGATGAAATTCTGTCACATGTGTAAGCTCATGGCTGTTTCTTTCCCGTACTGACTATAGCTGGACATACATTTGACAGCTGGATGTAATGATGTCTCTTATAATCCGCTTCCGCTTTGTCCTACTCGTTTACCAGTCAGGGTCTTCTTACGTCGTCGGGTAAATGAACATAATGGTATTCATAGACGTCGGATCTACAACCTCGTAGTATATATGTGCTATTTCTTTATATATTATAATATTAAACTGCTCTGAAATGATTTGGCGCACAATTTTTATTTTACAAAAAATATATAAATAAATGTTAAAGCCGGTCGCCCAGTAACTACTTATACAATTAAAAAAATTATTCATAAGTAAAATAGTGCCTAATGATTACAGTACTATGTTAATTAAATTATAGACTTATATATATTTTAAAATGAATAGTACATAATTGCCATTATTGTACTTAAAAGTAGATTTTTGTTGTTTAGTTTTCTTACTCAGCTTAAAATCTCAATAAAGATGAAACACGGTTATGTGCATGTAATATTTACGATAAGAGCATCGCAGCGTTATAAATGTACTAGATTTAAAACGGCGTTAACTTCTGCTTGTGGCTTTGGTTCCGATTTATGATACAGATAACAAGAGAGCAAAATCATAGAACATTATATAGTACGGATGAATAGGAAAAATATTGGATTGTTACATTATTCTAAATTATTCTCCGACAATACTTTGTAATGCTATATAAAAAGAATGTACGAGCATTGAATTATTAAAATATTACCTACTTATCATAACCTGTGAATGTCCCACTGCTGGGCTCAAGGTCTCCTCTTCCTTTTTGAGGAGAAGGTTTGGAGTTTATTCCAACGCGCTGCTCCAGTGCGGGTTAGTGGAATACACGTGTGGCAGAATTTCAGATCATCATAAGGATTAGACACATGCAGGTTGCAATTAGACACATGCAGGATGAATTATTATCTCAAATTAAGCACATAAAAATTCAGTGGTTCAAACCCGGGCAAGCGCCCGGGTTTGAACCCACGTTCATCGGTTAAGATTCACGCGTTCTTACCACTGGGCCATCTCGGCTACCTACTTAAGATATCATAAAAATATTTTACATAAACATGTTAATGATAATATTAAGGGAAATGCTATTACAAAAGTAATGGAAATTTGTTCCTGAATTATCATTATGAATTCAGATTGGTATTCCGGCTATTTGAGACGAGTATTATAAAGACTAAAATATATTCTGAACTCTGAGGAAACCCGGAGAGGCTTTCCTAATAATTATGTATATCAGTGTATATACTAAGGAAGCGTCTAGAGGGGTGTTGGTTTTCAGAAAACAAGCCGAAAGGAAAATCTTGTAACTGTTTCTTAATGTTTTAAAACTTGCGCTCACTTTAAGGGCTTTATAAAAGTGATATATATTTAAGAGGTGTCTGGTTACTCACTTGTATTTTCTTACAAGGATTCTTTAGACGATATCGTGTAACGTGAACACTGAGAACGTATAAATGTTGCCAAAATTATAAACATATTTCGAATAAACTATATTTTTATTCATTGTATTTTTTAAGGGTATTTAAAGAGTAAGATAAAGGTATTCCTTCGTAAGTCTACGCGAGCTGGCTCTCGATGTCACCGCCTAACTGTAACATCAATTCCATCGCGCACAAAGAAATTTGACAAATCCTTTCTTTGTCGCACTTCCAAAAAATGTATTCCTTACCAGCTCACGTGTTCCCTCCTCTTACAACCCGGGTTCCTTCAAACGATGGGTGAAGAGGCATCTCGCGGGCCGGCAAGGCGAGGGCTCCTAGTGCAGAACATTCTTCCCGAATGTACTGGCCATCGTCGCGTTTGGACTCTACTACCACTTACCATTAGGTGGAGTAGACCCAGCCCTCCCGGCAAATATAAAAAATAAAAAATATATTTAATCTATAAATAACTTCTTTTACAAAAAAAATCGTCATTTTTTTGTGACGACAACAACAATTAATGTTTTTCTTTTCATATACATATTTACTTTATATTACCTTACAAGGACATGAAATTCACATTTGTCACGTCACTAAAAGCGGAAAAAACTACGAAGCGCATCTACTTTCATAATATTATTTTATTTATAAAATATTATTTTCTAATACACTTTCGAAATTCGATGCATCTTCTAGTATAAATTTAATCGGAGTTTTCGGAGTTTTTTATAAAACCATTAAAAAATGACCCGTCATTTATTACTATAGATTAGTTATTTCAAATATAAAAAGTATTGTCATGGACTCAAATTTTCTATTGATTTTGATATTTTTTTAGAAGGAAATTAATTAAATCAAACAATAATTTAAAATTTGCAACGGCTTTTTTAAATTACAAGTAACAAAAATTTCCAGAGCCCTGACTCGTAGCGGTTCAAACTGGGTCTATAATAATTACAGTACCGGATGAAGCAGGTAGAAAGAAAAAAGTAAAAAAGAGAATAATGTCGTAAAATATCGAATCAAATTCAAAATGTTCTCAAGTTGAATCTTACAAGCACTCTTGGATCTTCATGCTCACGACTAAATTAAAAGTAAAGTTACCATCGGCTCGGAATTCTTTCGAGAAGAACCGGCACTACTCTTTTACTTAAATACTTAATCAACTAGATACAATAATTTTATATGTCTTATATGCAAATCAAGAAATACGAACTCCACGACCGCTTATTATATAAAGTTTTAAGTATATAAGTAGGCAAAGTTAAATATATCTACGGAATTATTTTTGAAGTAACGAAGATTTGCCCCAGAAACATATTGCAGAGTCGGAAACTTGGTATTATAACATTAGCTACTTGTTTCTTAAATAATGTATTGTTACTTTACGAGTTTTTGAAGTCGATACAAAGATTGCCGTTTGCCCGTCTGTCTCCGTGTTACATAAAAATAGCACTCCGAATCGTTATTTTATATTTCTCATAGAAAAACCGGCCAGTATGTTACTGGCCTAAAACAGGATTTCGACTTGGGATGTCATGTTTTACAGCCGAACAAGCTAGTCATAAGACCAGAGGCAGTGCGAGCTATATCAGTGCCTCCTAAGAAGGGATTCGACTTTAGTTGGCCTCCTCAGTTCAGTGGGTGAAACTGTTTTTAGAATTATAATACATACAAACTTAATATCTGTATGTACTAAGAGGTACCATGAGGCCACGGGAGTATTACACAAAGGGGTGGCTTCGGGGAGTCACGTGAGTGCCAATTCCTCCAAACTGAAAGACTTATAAACTAATAGATAAACATCAACTAAGAGGGAATTTCATGTAAATCAACTCCCAAGACGTAGGAGGGTGGAATAGCGTAAGTGGATGACTCTCTTTGAGAATGTGATGTGTGAATAGTATTATGTATTCTTTATAGTACATAATCTTTATGAATCGTTAATGTTCTTGAACATCTAAACTTTAAGCTATGATTGTGGAAATGTATTACATAAAATAATAAATCTTAAAACTGAAAATGGCCGGCAGCATCATCAATTAATTCAGGATTAAAAACTTGCGACGTCGTAAAGTCCAGGTGACTATTTCATTGACTCAGTGTGTGCCAGTTGACTTCCTTGAAGGTCAGTCAGAAGGTGTTAGTTATTTTCATGTTATTCTGGATTCCTCTGGTCTGGATGATATTCGGCCAGTCTTGCCATAATCCTATCATTTTTATTATAAGCAGAAAGCTCATTTACGCAAATATATTTAAGTAAATAAGGTGAATTGAACGCATAGCTGATGTATTAAAGAGCAATCGGAGTGTGTATTTGTTTATTTTATAAAAAAATATCAAAAACAAAATCTTACCGAGTTTCTTTCGCCGGTTCTTCTCAGCTGAGGTATTTTTTGTACAAGAAAATAAAAATGAATTTGAATAAAAAATACTTATTTCTTTTGTATTTATTCAACACATTATATTTGTCATTTGTGAAGAAATATTTTGCCCATAAATATAATAAATTATCAAATTTGGACGAATGTGGAAATAAGTCTTTAGTAAATCACATTAAATACGTACATTGATTGGAAACGAACTCCGTAGATATTTAACAGATGTGCTCCACTGAACTGAACATCATTTAATGGGAAATGGGAATCCAATTAATATACATTACATATAAAAACGCGTACTTACATAATTTATCGTCCAGTGTAATGATAAATATTATATATATTACATTAATGATATAATTTTTCGCTCTGAAAATAAAGATAATGAAACAAAAAAAAACCAAGAAATAAATGTAGAGTGAAATAAAGACATGGAGGTTTCGTTATTAAAAAATATATATGTTTTTAATTATTAAGATAATATAGAGGGAGGTAGGGGGGTAGAGGGGGCGCGGTGACCGAATGTATTAGTCTCATGCTGTTTGCCGTCGCGGCGTATGAGTTGGTCTGACCCCCGAGCAGCACTAAATGATGTTTCACATCAATAAGGGATCAAACACATTATTACAGAGAGGAATCAAGAGTTTAGTGCCAAATTTAAAAACATAATTTTTATAATAATTGTAAGCGAACGGGCAAATGGGACACCTGGTGGTCACCCAGCTCATAGACTTTGGCACCTGAATGAATGTTGCTTGAACCCGCAATTTTTGGTTATGATTCACGTACTAATTACGTAGCCATGGGGTCATGTCGGCTCAATATTGTTGTAAATATATTATATAGTAAATAATTGTTTAGTAGTAAAATATAACTTATAGAAAACGTTAAAAACTCAAATTAGTTCGAGAAATTATTTAGCGTAGCATTACAACATGGCGTGTGCAAACAGTTTAAAGTTGAATAAAGAAAATAAAGTACAGAGGTAACAAGATAATCGTGTTCGGAGTAGTTTTGTATTGTTAGAGAAGTGAAACAATTTAATGTTGTCGGTTCCACTGGCCTTGTAGCGTTCCTGCTGCGTTTTTAAAGTAAACACATTATCCCTAACGAAGAGACAAATGTTTTATTTTGACATCAACAGTATTATCCGATAGAGTCGATTAAAAACCGGTTTCCGAACGTTTGCTTAACGAAATTAAATGAGTGACATTGGAAAACAGTTTTATAGAAGGATTACTAACACGTACGATACATCTAACTTCGTTTTAATGTTTCTTTAAAACGAATTTATCTTTTTATTTTTCGGTACATTAGTGAAACATATATGCTATCTATAATTAATGAATTAAAAAATCATTTTATCTAAAGACAAGTAACTTATATATTATTATTTTCATCATGATGGCCTTATTCAATTGAAAAAAGGCAACTGCACAGGAAATATTAAAGTGCGTCAGCATCTTCTTTCATGACAGACCAACCACAACTTTCGGCCCATTCGGAGTTTGAATCTAGGAAATGGAGTTCTGGAGCCATATAAGCTAGCCACTAAACCAACGTGGTCTATTTAACGATTACTATTTACATTAAAATTAATTTTCACAATTTAGCACCACTAATTTTATAATCCGGCTCCAATTTAAAATGTACAACAAAAATACGCCGTTAATAGGCGTTGTGTTCTGACTCCGGAGAACAAAATGATCCACTGGAGGGAATTGTCGACACGACGTTCCTCTAAAGCAGGGGTCGGCAATTAATTTCAAGTGAGGTCCGGATGATTAAAATGTTTCAATCGAGATACCAGAAAAAAGGTAACGGTTGACCTTGCTATGGGCCTAGTGCATTTGTCATTTTTTGTTGAAACAATTTCAAACATCGCTTTCGTCTTTTCGTTTTACTTTTTTATAGTAATTGGCAGACAAGCTAATGGGCCAGGTAATGGTCATAGATATTGGTATTATAATGATTGTTAACTATCTCTTACATCGCCAATGGGAACCAACGTTGGGAACAAAGATATGTACCTTGTGATTGTGATTACATTACCTAATTCACCCTTCAACTGCATCGTAACAATACTAAGTATAGCTGTTTGACCCAGGTGATTTTAATGAATGAACATTTTAGGGGTTGTCTACATATTATGCGATCGATTTTGTTCTATTAAAGGAATATGTATGTGTCCGTATGTACAAATGTGTTTGATCGGTTCTTGCACATATTTTTCAGTGATTAAATATTATGGTCTTAACAAAAGACCACCGCGTCATTTTTACAGTACAGAAAATGTATACTTATTACAATGTTCTAAGGTACTTTTTATTGTAACCGCTTTTTGATTCGAAATCGTGCTTATTGTTTATTAACAGAACCATTATTAAGTTGACGCGTCTCGATTTCCGATGTTCCAATAGCCGCGCCATCGAAGCTGCGATTGAATTAAACCAGGGATGAGTTATTGTTTGCTCGCAAGTTAGTGCGGTCTCGTCTAACGAAACTCAAAACTGATAATATTGATTTTACTAAAGAGTTTAATGGGTTATAGTATTTAAGGAAGAAATCGTTGGAAATCAATGTTGATAACTAGTGTGGTACGTGGAGTTTTAAAACTTCGGGTGATAGCTGAATCAGAATGTCATAAGGTAGGCGGGACACGAAAACCATTAATTTCGCAAAACAAGACTAACAACGTACAGATAAATGGCAGAAAGGTGATAAAAATCCTTCGAAACACGTTAGCATCTCTTCTGAATCACGTATATAAACTATTATCAAGTAGTCACGAACCATTTCACCAAATGATTTGTCAAGGTCCAGCCTCAGTCCAGAGCAAGCCGGTCTTCAATCACTTCATTCAGCAGTACGTACAGAAGAGCGAACGGAGTCTAAAATTAATACAATTATATTCTATTACTTTTATTACTCAATTAATTTTGTATTATCATTAATTGGATTCTAATTAGTTTCGTGTGCTTAACGAAAGGTTTATTTCATATAGAAATATTTATTTAACCTTGGACATACAACCCTGAATAGGCTCAATGAGGTTAATTTTGTTTTTAAAGCAATTTAGCAAAGTCCTCATCTATAAAAGGTTGTATAAACAGACGTTATAATCGATTTAACAAAAGGGGAGTCGAGCGGTTTAGTAGGTTTGCATTACAAAATTTACGACTATAACTAACATTTAATTGGAAATTCGTTCCGCAATAAAAATACTTGATGACCGAAAGATTAAATTGAGAACGACTTCAAATGAAATGGAATGTTAATGGAATTGGCTCCGTGATTCCTTGCAAATGATGCTTTCACTTAAAATACTGGAAAACCTTAAGTAACACATTTAAAAAAACATTGCAAGACATTTCAAGTCCATGCCATACGATATATACTCGTTAGTACTACGTGACGTATTGACGTCACGATATCGATTTCACATTTGAAATAAGAAGAATTTCAAATGTGAAATCGATGTTGATCGAAAGAGAAATAACTAAACAAAGTTTATAAGTAAAGCCGGTAATGGTTAGTTAAAATGATCTCGTTTGTTAAACAGCAAAGTAAGCGTGATTAATAAGATAAATGTTCTAACAAGACTAAAATTTATTTGTCGTTATTTTTATTTTTGGACTTTACAAATCGGCCCGAAGAAATAACTTGACGTTCCAAATATCCCCCTATTTTAGAAACAAGATAAATCGCTAACTCGTTCTGCCCGATATCGATAGCATTGGGCCTGTTGTAAAGTAGACGGTATTTATAAAACAATCCTCGACCTCGGGGCTCTGCAGTGCAGCGTGCAGCTTGCCTCGATTTATGGCTTGGCCTCACGGCGGGACAACAGACTGATCGCGTCGACTGCCCTGATCCCTAATAAATAACGTTCCTTTTCACGGCGTTTAAACACCTATTTCTATTTAGCATGTACTGAATAAGGTTAAAATAATTTATCTTTAGTATTTTATAAATGCACCTGAATATGTCTTACGTAACTTTGTAGGCAGACTTCGGCAGAAATCGAGGTGGTTGGCGTGGTTGGTAGATACTTGCCTTTCACGCTGAAGGTTGTGGGTTCGATCCCACCCGGGACAGACATGTGTGTGCATAAACATGTCTGTTTGTCCTGAGTCTGGGTGTTATTATCTATATAAGTATGTATTTACAAAAGAAAAGTAGCATATGTAGCATATCAGTTGTCTGGTTTCCATAGCACAAGCTCTGCTTAATTTGGGATCAGATGGCCGTGTGTGAATAATGTCCCAAGATATTATTAAATATTATTAAATTACGCTGTTATATTTGAATGAATTTTGAATGTCACTGTCGCGTCTGAAAATTTATGAGGTCTGCACTAATGTCATATTTAGTCTTAAGATTGATTCTGCTAGTGTAGATATATTCCTATATAGTTGTAGATATTATGTAGGACGTTGTCTAGATTCCTCGGTGGTTTTTGCTTTTTCTGAATTTTATCCAATTTACCAGATATTTTGACGATTACAGTGCCGAGTGATGGACGTGACGGCAAGTGAATTTTATTGAACAATTTCGTTTCTACGTGCCGTAACTAAATTGGATTAGTCATGTGTAAAAAGTTAATTATATTAATTATTATTATCCGTTGAAGCCTTAGTTGATAAAAACTAACGAAATATTGAAATTTTGAATTACTATATAGAGATAAATATGCAAATAAGTATCAATATTATAATAACGTTCCATAAAAATGTAAAACCCGGAGCAACTTTTTTCAAAGTCGCATTCCGATAGAGCGTGTCTGGGCGACTTAAGCAGACCAAAGAAAATAAAGTTACTGAGATAACAAGATAATCGTGTTCGAAGTAGTTTTCCATTGTAACCGGGGTGAGACAATTCTATCTTGTCCATTACATGGGCCCTCGGATCTCGGCACACTTTAATAGCTTACTTTCTTTGCCAATTAGAGCACTTTCAACGCATTTTAAACGCTCATCTATGCTAAGCTAAATGAAAATCGTTATGCAGATACAAATAAAGACATTGAATTTTATGTTTTAATTTTATCTACTTTAAATGTTAATTAAATAATATGAAAAGATACATTTCTAATTCATATGGAATTGTAAAAGTAAAGCTGTTTTGTGTCTATGAAACCCACGTGCTATAAAAGGTAAAGAATACATACAATACATGTTCCTTGGTGGGCTTGTCACTTATTTTACCATACATACCCTAATGTGGATAAATATATGGCGGGATATTTGAAAATTCGGGGTTTCAAATGACGTTTTATTTGAGCGCTGAGCAATAATAATTCTTTAAATAAAATAAATTAAAGTCAGTGGCGTTTGCCAAGATTTGTATCTGCAATTTATCTTGCTATAATTAAATTGAAATCAATCCTCTATCAAAGAGCCTGCGCCCCACACGTCGGTTCATGTTAATTGTCACTATAATATGTTTGGTCCAATTTCTTACCGATTTATTTTATTTATTCCCCCGGATTCTTCGTGTCGAATTTATTATATATTTATTTGAGCAAAAATATATACGACCGTGTCAAACTATCCGATATAAACAGATAGATTCGAAACAAACTAATAGTTGTAATATTTATTTATTTATTTATTTATTTATTTATTTATTTGGGAAACAAACAATTATGATTACACTTAATAGTAAAAAAAAAACAAATATAAGAAAAACATAAATCAATCAAGTTTCCACTAAAAATTAATACAAACAAATGACATATTATATTAAGAATAAAAACAAAAACAGAAAGCATAAGATGCAAGTGAAACTTCTATTATTTAAATATATGACGTAAACTAAATTTAAATTTGATAATTTTTGAGTTAAATATATCTAATTTTGTACAATGTTTGTTATAACTTTTACATGCACGTAACAAGAACATATTCTTTGAATAGTCACAGTTACAAAGGGGTACAAAAAATAAAGTATGGTTTCTCGAGTTAAGGCGAGGACATTTAAAAAGTATATTATTAAAGAGACTCTTAGAATCAACAATGTTATGAACAATTTTGTATAAAAATATTTGGTCTCTTATACTTCTACGCATATTTAACGGAATGATACCCGAGATATTATTATTGTCAGTATTATCAGAAAGGCCACCTCTAAATCGCAAATGTTTCAAAAATTTTGACTGAATTTTTTCTATTTTGTTTACATACGTTTTATAATAAGGGTTCCAAACTGTAGAGCAATATTCCAAGATAGATCTAACATAAGCATTGAAAAGTAGAATTAAGGTAAAGCTATTTTTAAATTCCTTAGTCAATCTAAGAATAAATCCCAGCATTTGATACGCTTTAGCTATTACATAATTAATATGATAGGTAAAAGTTAGCTTCTGGTCTAAGTAAACACACAAATCTTTAATCTCGGAAACTCTAATCAGACAGGTATTCTGCAATTTATAATCAAATAATATTGGCCTCAGTTTCCTAGTAAATGTTAGAATGTTACATTTTTTTAAATTTAAGCGTAAGAGGTTTTTATCACAGTAATTATCTAAGCTATTGAGATCATTTTGAAGTTTTAAACAATCTTGGGGCGACTTAATTATTTTGAAAATTTTCATGTCATCCGCATAAAGTAATATGTTACAATTATGAATAGATCGACTAATGTCGTTAATAAAAATATTAAATAATAATGGCCCGAGATGAGAACCCTGAGGAACACCAGAGGTAACGGGCACAAACGATGAACAAAAACCTTTAATAGAAACAGCTTGGCTACGATCCCTCAAATAAGATTCGAGCCAACGAAGCAAGTCACCGTGAATACCAACGGCAGCAAGTTTTTTTACCAACAGAGAATGAGAGATCTTATCAAAGGCTTTTGAATAGTCCGTGTACACAACATCTACTTGACCACCGCTATCCATCACTGCTGCGAGTTGATGAGTAAACTCACAAAGATTCGTTTCAGTAGATCTACCATTGACGAATCCGTGTTGCTGGTCGATGATCAGCGGTCTTAGAACGAAATATAACTGATCATATATAAAATTTTTTCAAATAATTTAGCTATAGTATTTAGTTTAGATATAGGTCGATAATTTTGAATGTAATGCTTATCTCCGGTCTTATAAATGGGTACAACAAATGATTGTTTCCATGCTTTGGGTATTATACCTGTACGAAGAGATAATTTAAATAAGATAAATAAAGGTAAATCTAAATTACTCCAGCAAGATTTAAGAAAAATGGGTGGAATGCCATCTGGGCCACTTCCCTTACCAATATCTAAATCCTTTAAATATTTTCTAACGGTTTCAATAGATAGATCAATCGAACCAACAGAAGCAGCAAGAGAGCCATGACAATTATCCACTGGAAAAGAATCGTCAATACAGGTGGATTGTAAACCTGGTTCAAAAGCGGACTGAAAATAGGTATTAAACATCTGACCGATTTCATTACCGTTGGATGATCGGTCACCATTAAATAACATTACATCCGGGATATCGGCTGAAGCTTTTTTGGATTTAACAAACGACCAGAAGAACTTACTATTACGTTTAATATCATTTTCAGCACTCTCGATATATTTATTATAGCACTCCATCTGAACACGCTTTTGGCGATCCCGCAGGAGATCAAATTTATCATAGTCACTGTCTCTCGAATATATTTTCCACTTCTTATGAAATTTTAGTTTTTCATTAGTTATTTTTATTAAAGCCCTAGTATACCAGGGAGGATACCTTAGACCATAACATTTTCTGGTAGGAACGTACTTTTTAATAATAACGCTAATAATTTGGTAGAAATTATTTAGTGCTGCTTCTATGTCATTCGTATCTATAACTTCAGACCAATCAATCTGAGCCAACTCTAAATTTATGGCATCATAATCAGCAGCACGAAAGACAGACACGATCTGAATAGGAGGGCACAGTGTAAGGGTGGCTGATGTGCGAGTCTTTATAAGTAAAGCAGGGTGATGACAGTCCTCGCTTATCAACGGTTCTTTACAGTGACTGACGTTACAGTCGACATCACTGATAACCAAATCAAGAAATCTGTTATTAATATTGGGAACAACATTAAATTGATTAAAGCTTGTAAATTGAAGAAAGCTATATAATGACTGAACACAAGTATCGTTAGTATTAGCATTTAAAGTATTATAAGAACTAGGATTAGAATGGTTCCATGTAGCGGCACTAATGTTAAAATCGCCTAATATCAAAAAGTGATCATGAGGCTTATTAACATAAGCATTTGAAACAGATTCAAAGAAGTCATCAAGGACATCAGACTGATATCGGCAATGAGGAAAATAGCAACAAAGGAGTTGTAGGACACTGGCAGTAGGGCGTTTGTTTATCTGCAAAGTAACCTGTATCACATCTGCCACAGCACCAGGGAATGCAATGGGCTTAGATTCAATTACTACCAAACCACGTCTAACTGCTATAAGCACGCCTCCACCCATCCGATCACCTCTTAATGCATAGTCACGGTCGTATCTGTATACATTGTAACGATTATCGAATAGTTCAGCGTAAAAGATTCCAGGAGTCAACCATGTTTCACTTAAACAAATAATATCATAATCATATCATATTTACATTTAACTTATAAGGAACTATTGGTTTTTGTTTCGTACATAAGGTTGGCGGACGGGCAAATGGGCCACCCGATGATATGTTATTATTATTGCCCATAGACATTGGCGTTGTAAGGAATGTTTAATATTTCTTGCGCTACCAACCTTGGGAATGAAGACGTTATATCCCTTGTTCCTGTAGTTACACTAGCTCACCGCCCCTTAAAAACGGATCACAAAAATGCTAAGTATTGCTGTTGAGCAGTAGAGCATGTGATGAGTGGGTGGTACCTACTTAGACGGGCTTGCACAAGGCCCTACCAACAAGTGAAACGTGAATACGTGAAACAAGCTGTATTTTATAAGAAAATAGAATTAAGCTTATATAGTCAAATAATAACAATAGTTAGGTTTTGTGTACAATCTATTTTTACGTAGACACTCTACGTCGCGAAGGAGTAACTGTACTAAATTTCATGACAATTAGACTTATAGTTTCAGAGATCTCAGTCTCAGTTACGTGTCCGTATAAACGTTGTCAGAGGTACAAAAAATTAAAAAGGGAACTCTTCAGACACAGGTCAGGCCGCGAGCAGATAATATACATATCAGCGTCTGTGTTATTATATAATTATTTTATATCTTTAACGTACGAAGTAAGCAGGTTCCATTTTCAATAATTTAACTTTTACTTCGCCTATTAATAAGCTCAAATATTACGTTAAGAAACATTAATAGATAATGATTATTACATAGTACAAAATAAATAAAGCAGAGTTAGTATTGGTTGATTTCCTTTGCGCAGAACTTTTTTTTTTAACTTTGCGCAGAGGCAATATCGTAACCAATGAGGTTAATCCGAGGTGCGATTATTGCTAGTTGAAAACTGGTTGATTTCCAAAAGGATATTATAAATTGTATATAATTGGGTAAGTTGCAGATTCCTTATTTCTGATCTCTTAAGATGTTATTGTATGATTTTTAAAACCAAATTCGTTCTGTTCTGTTGATAGAAATTTAGCCAAGGTCCGTGTTCATAAAAGCCTTAAATTAAAATTAATAATAGTTTCTGTACAAATTGTGACCGCGTGAAATGATGGCAAGAATCATCTGTGTTGGAGATATATGTGCAAACACATGTGCACTTTCTGATCCCTCACTCTCATAATCTAACGGCATGATTAGTATCAAGGTCAGGGCAGCACTTTACGTGCTTTCTGAGGCACGGGATCGTGACACCGCCAAGTTCTTAACTCCGGTATGCTATTCAGAATTCGCTGACAGAAAATAACAATAGCTTTTATGTAGCTAGCAGTTGAAAACTATTTTGAAATTATTATGTTGTGGTATGTTTTGACTACTTGAAATAAATTCAATTGGATTAATTACTTAAAACACTGAAAATATTTTATCGAAGAAGCAAATATAATGAATTTCTACCGTTTCATTAAATAGTGGTTTAATGAAGACTTAATGTTATTAATTGTAAGCACTTAAGCTGTAAAGTTGTGCGTGATTTCAGGATTCCATCTCAGAGCGAACCGAATGTAGTGGAAAAGAATCCAACAGGAAACTCTATTAAGGAAAGTACGGGGCGCTTAGCTCGGAATTAAATTTAGATTGAGTCTATCCATTAGTCCGCCAACTCTATGTGACGCGGTTATTTAAAAGGTTAGCTTGAAGCAAGATATTTTAAAAATTCATCGTATAGTATATTACTACTGGTTAGATGCTTCTTATGTGTATGTATATCTATTTAATTAATTGTATTATGTGTACGTCTGTTTAGTATTAATCTGTGTGTACTTACATCATTATTTTCTATTAACAAAATTTCCTCAAACTCTAGGGTGAAATATCTTATAGAGATCAGCTTCATTACAACTATTTGGTACGTAAATAAATTATACATTTATATATATCAGATTCACTGATTTTGAAACCGTTTGACTGATTTCGATAGTATTTGGAACCGTTATGTGTTTTTTTTATTATTCCGTTTTTGTATTATTCATTTGAACTGATCACCTTGACAGTAGGTATACTTATACAGACAGGACAAACTCTATCAGCTGGTATTTACGTACTTAAAGAATGTTTATGCTTTCATTAAATTTGTTTGTAAGTTAGATTCTGAGATATCACCTTTCATTCATTCGTTTCTTGAAGAAAAAACTACAGATGGATATAAGAACTGAAAAAAAATACAGTCTGTCTTTTAATGTCAATGAAAAAACGGACCTAAACTAAATGATTAATTTTGATTCGGTTTTTGTCATGTAAAAAGTTTTTTTTTAATTCTTAAAAGGTAACTTAAAGGTCAAGATTCAAGGATCTGATTAATTAGACTACACGTAGAAACCCCTTGAATGAATATATATTTAATTGTAAGCGTACCAAAGTCCTTTAAGTTTCCATTTGTGAGGAGCAAGATTTTCGCTGTAAAGATGCGTCTTCCACGTGCCTATTGTTTAATTAATTAGTGCTTTGCAAATTTCAGCCTTTGTCAGCGGAAAGGCGTAATGGAGAAGTTGGTGTACATGGTTTATGTATAAAAGTTGTTTCATATACAAATTACTTACATATTTAACATATTATATTAGGTCTGTAATGACACACGGATGATGGATAACAATAGAGTATTATTATTATTATGTAATAAAAAAGGGGTTCAAATTAAAATACACTTACACGTAAACCTAATCAAGTTGACTCTTACAAGCACTCATCTTACCAAAACCTCTTTAATTTTTTTGACTAAACGCACGATGGTATGGTAAAATTAGTTTAGCATTATGACTGGCCTTGCGGGCAAGACTGACGTGACGGCAAACGATATCACGCCTTCGCCGCCGCCATCTCTATGTTCCGCGGTGTGCGTGGCGCTTTTACTATCCTCTTTGCTGTTATCATTATTATCATATGAAGAATATATTTTTATTTTACAAACGAATCTTCCGGACATCCCGCAACGGACACATTTTTATTTATAAAAAAATATCGAAACAAAATTTTTATTCTACCAATAAAGGTTTATTGTTATATGTTTATAATAAACTTAAAAAAAATCGTCTTTAAAATAAATAAATAGTGTCATATATGTTTTTGGGATTAGTCGAAGGAAAACGCTGAAAACTCACTAATACTTTTATTTACCTGTCCACTGCGAACCCGCGAAATGTAGTGCTAGTGTAACCCCACTTCGGCTACTGAGTCGTAGTACCCTTGATATAAACTTTCACTAAATTAAGGGACAGAGAATCCGAATAAAAACTTTAGTTCATTATCGACAGTAGGTTTCGCTCTCCGACCGACTCGTTACGAAGACACCAGCTTCATGAATAATGTACAACGAATAAATGGAAGTCCGCGAAATAGCTACCTGTGTTCGTACGTTTTAAATGCTGCAAATTTCTCCTTTTGATATTTCTCTCAGTTCAGTATACTTGAATATTTTAAGCTTGTTAAAGATACCGTCGAGCTATAAGGCTCTTATTGGTTGGATTTTTACTCTGAACTAAAGCCTTATACGAATGTGAAATTGGAATTGCATTACGCAAAGGCCTTCTAACTTTAGTTCTCTGACGATTACATTTAAAGAAAATCTTATACATTTTTGGAATGTTAAAAAAGTTTTACTATCATATAATACTTTGTAATATTTTTTTTAACGATTCGATTGTTTAAAGACAAACATACGTTAACATACTGAAATGTTTACATGTTGTGTATTTTTTGATACGCAAGTAAACCCTGCTTACACTATGACATATCATATATATTCCAAAATGTCTACATATAATGCCAAGACAGCGTATCTTTAATAGCAAAGAAAGTTTAGTTCAATTTGTATATCAACATATTAATTATTATGAAGAACATACAATACATACGAGTAAGTAAGAACATACAATAGTGGAACGGGTGGAAAGGAATGAACGACAGAAGAAGAAAGAACAGAAGAGAACAAAAATGCTTATTAACCACAAATGACTAAAATTTCTCCAATAAAGTCATTACAATTTCTTTCTTTGCCACCGACTATGATTTAAAAACAGAAAACTAATCATTTTTTTCTATAACGTTAACGATACAATTAAATACCTCTAAAACAATATTTTAAAACGAAATTTCATATGAAAGTTAGTATAGAAGTTATGTATGTTCAAGTTGGATGTTTTTCGACTCATAAATAACAGTGCAAGCTGTCATAGGGTTTCAAATGCTTACACGATGTGAGTGACATACCGCTCGAGTATAATTACCAGTTTTTGCGGGGGTTTGCCGAAAAAATAATGAGTACTGGTAACATGTAAAAATATTATTAATGTTATAAAAATATATATGCTGTTTTTTTCTAGTTGTATATTTATTTGTAAATTGTCACTTCGTTAAATTGGCACATGTGTAGTTTTACTTAAAAAAAACCTTTAATTATGTAATGTTGTTTTTAATTATTAATACTGGCTGCATGTAAAATTAGTGATTATAACACCGTAGCCTAGATTGTATATTATAAATGTAAAACCTTTGCTTTGTCTAAGTCGAAAAATTAAAAACAAAATAGAAATATTAGATATTTATGAATATTATTTTAAAAGGCGATTACGGTAAAAACGAAATACGAATATCTGATAGCGGTGGCCTGGAAAAATAATTCTTACAAACGTAACTAATTATTTACAAACACGTAGAAAATGCCTATTAGAGTGATGTGTAAAATACAGAGCTAATTAATTTAAACATAATATTATAACGTTGATTACATATGCTACTAATTAGTATTATAGATAAAGGTTTATATTTTTTATGAATATAATAACGATTTTTGTAGTTATATTTTTCTATTCTTAATAATAAATTGTGGTTATTAAATATTCTTAAAAATTAGAAACACGCTGTAATAACATAATTAGTTTATGTTTCAAGAATACTTACTTAATATAATATTTAGGTCGAGAGCTATTTATATCTGTTCAACTGAAATCCATTGAGAATCGATTCGTAAACAAATTTAGATTATACAATCTGTGGGACCCACTAAGCGGTGTATTAATTACTAAACATATAATATAATGATTTTATTATTAATATGGAGACGCCAGACAACCGATAATCTGGTTACTCGAACCATCTACGTCTGCTAATTTACATATTCGACTTGATTATTAGTAATAGACTAATGATGAATGTCTCGATGGTCCAGTGTCTAGCTTATAAGATAACAGATCTCAAGGTCCGCGATCTCAAATTGATACACTGGCGACGTATAATGGCGTATATTACTGATCGGTAGCGATAGATGGCGTTAATCTAATCTGTCACATTCCTGAATCGCGCTATCTAGTGTCGCTGCTGGGTATACGTATATAGTGTGGACGTGATTATCAAGGCGGAGTCTAGTATCCGCCCCAACGCTCGGTGACGTTGTAAAGGCCAGTACAGCATACCCTCGTACAGAAAAAAATGAATCCTAAAATGAACAAATACAGTTTTGTAAACAGTAGAAAGTACTCCTTAGTTTAATTTACCGTTTGATCCCCGATATTACTTCGGCGTAAACAGCTGTGCTTTGAAAAGCATGTAAGGTTATTGGTCCTGTGCCTCAGTGCCTTTCGTTACTATAGGATTTGCCTTCCCATCGGATTATGAAATGTATTTGTGTTTATCAATCGGCCAGGCCATCATCATAGTGTAGTAGTATAGTCCCCACTGCTGGGCTAATGTCCCCTCTCCCTTTTGAGGAGAATCGCGGTGGAATAAGCTCCAAACCTTCTCCTCTAAAGGGAGAGGAGGCTGTTATTGTTACTAGTTACTAGTGTTCCAAAACTTGTTGAGGTCCAAGACAAGCTATTGAAGAATGTCAAATTTTTCTGTAGATACCAGGATATCATGACTGCCACTCGTAAGCTGATATATTTAATATTCGATAACATCATTTGTATGTACAATAATGAAGTCGTCCCAATCCGCTCAGCCTTTTTCGAACCTTTAACCTAAATAACTCCCCTATTTTTTAGTCTTTTAAAAATATTTAAGTCAATTAATTGAACAAAGACATTTTTCTACTAAACATAGTTATATTAATATCATGTTCATATAAATCAACGTTACAGCGAAAAGGGGAGAAACATTAAAATCTTTACCTTTCTGACAGTTTAATAAGATAATAAAAATATATCCTCGGGAAAGGAAAAGTTTTAACTGAATGGAATTTTCTTTTATCCGCGTTCTAAGCGTTCGTAGCGCTCTTTCAATAGAACATTACAGCCTTACTAATATTATGAATGGGAAAGTGAGTTTGTTTATTACGCTTTTACGTTAAGTACTCAACCTACCATCATGAAATTTTGCACACGGATTGTCAACGGTACACACAGTGGCGGGGCAAGACCCTAATTTTATGTGGGCAAGATACATTTTGCATGGCCCGAATAAAAACATTCATATTTAGTTATGTCAATCATATCGATTCATGATGAGTAAAATTTTTTGGAGTGTTTTTTTGGAGTTTTTAAATAATGCAAAGCGTAAGGGGCGTGAGGCCCCCGGATCGCGAAGCCGTAGGCGGTGGCCCACACTTCGCCCACGACTTACACCGCCTCTGGGTACAGAAAAGGACATAGGATTAAACTCACCTAACATCACCCACACGCAGGCGAAGGCGAAATTAAGGGGTTCGTTCCACAAAGACCGTTACATTCATAAAACACGTCATAAAGATTATAAAATTTTAATTATAAAATTTACACCATAAAAATCAAGGCCTAATAAAAAAGAGTGGCCGTTGACAGTATCAGGTCAATTAAGTTAACATTAATACAATAAAATATTACAAGTTATAATTTAAGTGATAGATTTAAATATATAAGCAGAATAGTGGAAACCGTGAACGCAGTGTCACAGTGAGTGAGCAAATAAATAAAAGCAGTGCGAAGCAGCAAACAGCACCAGCAGCAACAGCAGGCCACTGGACAAGCAGCCTCTCCTCCACTAAACAGCCTCCTACAGCTCCAAATCAGCAACAATTCCGCGGTTGAGTCCACCGAACAATATTATATTACTTTGTAATGTAATAAACAAAGTATATATAAAATTCCAGAAAAATAAACCTTTCCTTTGAATAAAATAACTTATTACCTATCTTGTATAAACACTAAGAAGGTCCTAAGAATGCCCTAGACACAGATACAAAGAAGAATATGTTATTAAAACCAAGTAATAAGTTAGACTATTAAGGTTATTAAAGTTGACTTTTAATGTATCAAAACATGGAAAATTATTGCTTAATTAGCAATAAAATGATAATAGAAAGGAAGAACTATATTTAAATTAATAAAAAAAGCTTTTAAACGATCCGAATCACATTAGGATTCGACCCAGGTTACCTAGTACATTGACAAAGTCTATATTTCACGTGGCACGGTTTTGATACAAAGACTGGAATTAAACGAATAATCGATTAAATACTACTCAAATAACAAATAATATCCCTCGAATAAACGAATACAATGTGTTTAACTTACGGTTCAGTAACCCGAACCTCTCAAATAAGTTTTACAAAGTAGATGACGTAGGTAACCCTCCTTTAGTATAATTTTGTATGTTATCTGAAACGAATATAAAAACCAATATACGAAATGTACAAACAATATACTCAATGCCATTAATCCACTATATTCAACGAATATATTTACAAAAAGAAATATATTTAATATTTTAAAACTGACAGGCGTCGGTAAGGGACCGGCGCCTGCTCAACGAACAAAAGGACGGCCGAACAACGCAGTGCTGCCACCGCAAACCGTAATCTATTTTATAAATCGGTTAGATTAGGAAACATAAATACAATATTTTAATGAAAATTAAAATATTGAAAAAAAAATGTATATGGTTACAATATACAAATGATTAGTAATTTAAATCATATATAGTTAATTATGTATTTCATTCGAGAAAAAGAGTAAGCTTTATGCATAATAAAAGTCAGAGAATTGATCTGCACTTACACCTGATTAACAACAATGTTATGTCCCCTGTGCCTGTAGTTACAGTTGTTGTTAAGTGGGTGGTATGTACCAGTCGGGCTTGGACAAAGCCCTTACACCAAGTGTGCATTCATTGGTCTTTCACTCATTATAAATAAATTTAAATTAAATTATAATATAAGTTATATGGATAATAAGTGGTGTTGTAAATTATATTATAAAACTTAAATAAAAACTCAATACATAGAGGGATCGAGAGTGCACTTATGATTGCAGCTATTTTACTAGACTGGTTAATTTCTATACTCAACATCAATATTTTTACTATATATTTGTTGTACGATTTGATCGGATAAATAGAATTGAATGAGCTTAGGAATTATTAATTTATTTTACATACAGCGTTTTTTGCGTACAATTATTTCAATTTTAAAAAAGAAAATAGAAAATAGTTTTCGCGATAGATTAAGGGATAAGAAGACTGTATTAAGATGAACAAAATAGGGTTACCTCGAAATCCGGACTCTTACTCGTGAAGACACTATTCTTCTTCGAGAGCTCCTTTGGTCTTGACACAAACTTGAATAACACACTTATGGTATGGGTGGTAGTATTAGTGGGAAATGGGAAGAATAATAGTTCCTTACTAGTGTTACTAGTCAGCATTGTTTCAAGTCAGCACTAGCTGCGCTCAAACAATACCCACATCTGCACGGCCCACATCTGAAACGTCACTCATACGTCAAAATCAAATGATTGACAAGAAATAACGTCCATATCCAAGCATTACCTAAATACACTAGACATACCTGCAAGTTAAAATAAATATTTCTAACAAAACGTCTATGTGCTTCGAGTGCGAAGGTTCTTGATTCCCTTGGGAGTCTATTTATTTTCCAGATGAAAATATATTTTGACCCATGATATTATAAGCTGTAAGTAATATTTCGAAATGTTTTTCTTTGTGTTCATAATATTATTAAAAATCATTCTTTGTTGGTTAAGTGGCTAGATACAAGGCCGCAGACCCTGAGTTCCTGGGTACAAACCCCAGTTCGGGTCAAGAAAAAGTTATTGGATTTTGTTAGAAAGATTCATCCATTACATCGCCAATGCGCCAGCTACTTTGGGAACTATGATATTATGTCCTCTGTGCTTGTGATTACATTGGCTCATTCACCCTTCAAACCGAAAAACTAGAATACGAAGTGTTGCTTTTTAGTGGTGGAATATTTCATGAGTGATTGACGCCTATTCAGACGAGACGTAGACCTACCGCCAGTACATTTAAATGTTATAAGAAATGTTCATCCCTGAAAGTAGCATACAAGTGGATAACTAGGGAATTTTGTATTTATTTCCTTTGCACAGATATGTTTCTTTACATTTTTTCTTAATCAACTTAGCAGAGTGTTTAAGGCAACTCGACGTCGTGTCACTTATTGCGTCATGTCGTGATTTTCTTTTTTGCAACGAAACCAACGTAATATACCGATTCCGCAAAGTCAATACATTCTTCCTGAGATACCGTATAGTTTCCGTAATTAAACACAATAGTTTATTTTTTTCTTTGCGAACTATTAAAATGCCAGTTTTATAACTTTATATTAATAAGATTGCCTGGGTTGGAACCCGCGATCAACGGTTAAGATTCACGCGTTTTAACCACTAGGCCCTTAATTATCTTCTTTTAAGCATCTGTTTTTGATGAAAAAATGCAATACTCTAAATAATAATTAATAATTCGATAAACGAATGAACGATTTCTCAAGTAGACAAGATTCATATATTTAAAGAGAACTGTTAAGTGTAATGTTCGTAATAACTTGATTTTAGAGCAAGCTGCGAGTGTTGCGGCCTTACGAGAATTCGTGCTATGTTTGCTACAGTTGTGAAATTTTCATCAGCTTTCGTGGCGATGGCTTAGTATAATCGCTTCCGATATTCATAACGTTATACGAGCATTGTTTCAACGGACGAATTGAATGTTAACATTATTTTGTACTGATATTTAGTGTGAAAAATATTTTTACCAAAAAGTAAAAAATCGACTTCAAAAACCCCGACAAATAAAGTTTATAAGTAAGGGCGATGTTTACAGATGAATTGAGAACTTTCCACGTTTTTTATGTCTGTAAAAAAGTCATTGCCTAATAAGACTTTACTGGTGGTAGAGCTTTGTGCAAGCTCGTCTGGGTAGGTATCACCCACTCATCAGATATTCTACCGCAAAACAGCAGTACTTGGTATTGTTGTGTTCCGGTTTGAAGGGTGAGTGAGCCAGTGTAATTACAGGCACAAGGGACATAAAATCTTAGGTCCCAAGGTTGGTGGCGCATTGGCGATGTAAGCGATGGTTAACAGTGACAATGTCTAAGGGCGTTTGGTGACCACTTATCATCAGGTGACCTATATGCTCGTCCGCCTTCCTATTCTATAAAAAAAAAGGTTAAAGTTTTATCATTATTTTGAGTTCTTGGTTCTCGTTTCAAATCTAAAAACCTTTTAACGATTTCAGTATGATATTGTACATCATTTACAAAATATAATACTTTAAAAAACAATAATAAAAGGCAGTATTCAGATCTCATTCGAACGTGTATTGCGTAACACAAGTACATACACAATGCAAGTAAGTGTCTGCACGGAAACTGTGAAAACAGACCATAGACAATGTTCAACTGAAAAGAGCAGCTAGTCGGTTTTTGTGTTAAAGCGTGTGTACTCTTTCACAAGCGGTCCAGCTCACACTAATAGTATATCACCGACGACCAATGAATGCTATTGAACGGCGCCGTGTTTTAACAGGAATATAACCTTTTCCATTTGATTTTGTAGGAAAAGCTATCTGCCTGTTAGTATGGTAGAAAATGTAAAATTTTAGATATGTATTATCAGTTTTGGTGGGCAGACTAACATGAAAAAATGAGCAAAACCCAAAGTCAAAAATAAGGACAAAAAGGTACGTAATTAATCTTTTAAAAAGTGACACTTCTTTAAAAAATTCAACGCTAAATTTGACCTCAAAGTTTTCATGTAAAGTTTCAAAATTAAACTTATCTGACGCAAAATCAGTTTTCATTCTGTCGGATGTTTCATAGTAAATGAAACACAATATTGTGGTTATCGATTTCGCTTTCACACACACACATATAATTCATATTAATTATTATATATTTTCCAAAGTTACTTATATGTTTCTTCTTTCTTAAATAGATTAGTTTTAAAGTAGAACGAAAGTGGAGGGGGTTCGGTATAACTATGTATAAATGTTTCTGTAAGATTGAAATTTATATGAACAGTGGTTGTCAAGCTGTCCGAGAAATCGGAGACGAGTATTGTATTAAATCGAATCTGATGAAAATATTTTTATTCAGATAGAGCTACGAGTACTTTTGAATCGTCAAGCGCTACCACCGGTTCCGGAAATGGATTCTATCCAACAATATATCACTTAGTTCAAACTCATAATGTAAAAACTGAATATGTTTAATAATAATTATGTCCTCCAGAACGATTTAGGCCACGGCGGCCAATCTCAAGAGAGATTAGCCAACTACGCAGGAGATATTACAGTGCACAAGTGTGTGTGCAAACACAGGTATACTCTCTAGTCCTTAACTCTCATAATCCGATGGAACGGCAATCCGACACGACCGGAAAGAGTTCAGACGCAGTACTAACGGCTTTACGTGCATTCCGTGTCACGGGAGTTTACACACTTCCAACTTCCAGATTCCGGGCTGCTACTGAGAATTTTCTGATAGAAAACCCAATAACTTTTTATTGGCCCTACCTGGGAATAGAACCCAAGACCTCCGAGTCTGCAGCCTTACATCAAGCCACTAGACCAACGATGCAGGTATTGAATATGCTTACAGCGATCATTAACTTAATATTTATTTCAAGCTTCAATTATAAAATTACCTATAATAACAATTTGAAGTTTATTTAGCATAAGTTCGTGTAGTGAAAAGCAAATTATTATTAATAATTATCTTGTAAATGGCACTATTGTTAGGTAAAGGCCTTCTCTCGTTACTAGAAGGAATAGAAATCGTTACACCACGCTGGTGTAATGAGAGCTGGTCGATACATGTGGCAGAATTTCTTAGACACGTGCAGGTTACCTGACGATGTTTCGTAGACATGAATACTTATCGGTTGTTTCCTAGGTTTCCATTCGCAATCTTCGTTTAAGACTCTCGTGTATAAACCGTGTGTTTCTCTCGTTAAATACGTACTATGACGAAAACTTCGAGTGATAAATGATATAACTAGTGAGTTGTAAATTATTATATAATTCTGTAACCGGATTAGTACCATTATAAATTCTATAGAATTGAATTAATGTCGTAAATATATTTCATTTAGATATTAATATACTAATTATTGAGATAATAATTGGTATGTGCATATTATACTTTTAGTAATAAATAAAATATACTATAAGCTGTTATCATTAAGCCTGTATATCTTCATTTTAAATCAAAAGTGTATTAAATATGAATATCATATTTTGATAAATTTGAAATCCTTAAACTAAGATTGTAATTATGCTTTGTAATAGAAGCGCAAACGCAGAAGCATTAAAATAACCTTAATAGAAATTAAATATAAGATAACACACACATGTATAAGACACACAATATACAAAACACGTCTGTGGAGCCAAAAATATAATATAGAACCCGTGCTTTACGCGCGGCTTCGCCCGCGTCATTTCAGAAATACTAAATACCAATTTCCATAGCTCTTTCTTCAATAGAAGTGCGATAGAAGTAATTTCACACAAACTTAATTTTATCCCTACCTTAGTGTTTGGGTTACCCGGTAGTATTGGTACTGTGAGACTTAAAAATAAGACCACCGAGTATGTACTGCTGGTCAGATAGTGTAATTGGTCTCTCTCATTATAAATTTACAAAAACTTATTTAGTACTCTCAAAAAACATTGTTATAGCGCGATGTAAAATACATCTAACGCCATCTATTGACGAAAAGATAAATTAAAATGACTTGGCATAATGTATTTCGATCTTGAACACATGGGGATTAAATTTTAAAAGGTCCTTAGTCCTAGCCTACTGTTTAAAACAAATCCATATGTAATTTTCCACGACACTAGCTCCTTCTCTACCGCAGTAGTTTGGGCGTTGATATGTCGGCTATTCTTTTATATGTATATAAATAAAAAGCAAATAAATTAATGTTCATCTTGAACAAACAGTAACATTTTAAATTGTCAAACTTGCTAGTAAAAACTATTTTAGCGACGGAACCCTAGAAATAACTGACAGGACTTTGTCCGTACGGGAGCAAAAATTGTTATAAACGACTTTTCTGAGTCTCAATAGCTCGACGGTAAGATAGACTGAATTGCAGCTGGAAATATTGTACGGGAAATAAATTTTAAAAGTCGGGGATATTTTTAATACTTATCATAAGATAAGTAGTAATGGCGGCACATACTTAAAATATTTTGTAATGTTATTGTAATGATTATTATGTAAAACTTCCACAGCTAGGCTAAGGTCTACTCCCTTTTGAGCCCCTTTTGAAACCATCTCGGCTTGGAGCATATACCACCACGATGCTCGAATGCGAGTTGGTGGAATAGCTCAACATTTATGAGTTATGTCATTTACATTTTCTCGATGTTGGTATCTTAAAGTAATTCTTGGGCTTAACCTAGGATTCAAGATTATCACTCTTGATTATCATTCATCATGACTGTGTATTTCATTTGAGAAAAAAGAGTAATTAATAATGTTTGTAAGAGTCTACCTGAAGAAACAATTTGATTTTGATCTCTACGCAGTTCGTCTTCACAATGCTAGAAGAAAAGTTAGGCATTTGACTGATATCGGAAAGCTGAAATATCGTGTAAAAAACTTAATAGAGTCTATTGACTTTATTGCAGATTTTTATGCATCAATTTCCACACCGGTTCAGATATATTTGTAAAAGTCTATTTGAACTTATGAATAAAAATAAATTAATGCTTTTATTTGAATAATTTTGAAACGACCATAACAACTAAGTTCGGATACTTGTATTTAGTTAAGTTATAGACTTCTATATAGATAGATAGTGTCTTCGGCTCGTGCATGCAAAGATAGTTAATGGCTACCAGAAGGAGAGAACGCAGAGAGAAATCCTTGGCCACACAGTTATAAATTAATTTTGCAAATGGAGGCCTTAATCAATTTGTGGCTTTGAATCATCTTCGCGTTTATAGTTTACTATAACATATCTGTTTCATACAGTCTGCCATATTGGTTCACCTTTATATTTAGAGCTATAATCCAAGTATAAACCTACTAAACTATATACATTATCAATAAACGTCTATCTCACGCTGATTATGATTATTGGGCCTGGTAGTTGCTCTAAAACATTATAGTATAGTTTTATTCAAAATTAAAGTAAGCTACTCACGCTCTTTAAAATCCCTTTTGAATCATCGTTTTATAAATTGAATGCAAAGAAACGTGACTGAACTAGCAAAAACGAAGCAGTTCTTTTAGAAATTAAATTATATAATCAATTGCGGAAAGACGAGTTAAGGTACCAATATATATTTATAATTCTTTAGAGTTATTTTAATTATTATAATGTTGTAGTGATAAAATAACACCTAGGTGCGTATTAACCTTACTCAACTCAACTCAACTCAAACCCTATTACATGTCAGTCTATTAAAGGTCGTTTATGTACTCGCCATTGTCTCAACAACGCTTACTTCTCTGGCTAATTGTTCCCTTTATAGTGCACCGTACAAGAAAATATATTTTAGAATTCTCTATATTGTTCATTAATTATACTCGTCCCTGTTCAGCGCTAGTATGAGCTGCTGCGGTCGGCAAAATGCTTTTCAATGAAACAATAGAAGCGTTATTTAAGAGGAAGCCTTGTTCTTAACATTCCACCTGATTCAACTAAGGGTTTTTTCTAAGCTCTTTCTATCCATCAATTAAGCGTGTACTACTTCAACTATTCATATGGTGGCTAGTATCTGACCATCATGAGAATTCCGACGGAGAGCTGATATCAGGTAGCATTACAAGGTCTTCTCGCGTTACTTATAAATGGGATACGGCTAAGCGAATATTGCATTTGATAGAAATCTATAAAGTCGAGCGGATATGGCTGGAACATGTGTATCTTAACCGATGATTGCGGATTCGAACTCCGGCCGAACAACACTGGTTTTATATGGAATTTGTGTTCTTAATTAATCACGAGCTCTGTGGCGGAGGAAAACATCGTAAAGAGACCTGCATGTGTCGGATGAATATCTGCTCCAAGATTTCTCCTCAACGAGCGTTTGTCCACCAGTGGGCATTAACAGTCTATTAATTACTTACTAAAAGGTAGTTAGGACATAATTGCTTTATGCTAAGACAATGAGCCATCGTCCCAACTCATTGTCTTCAAGATACAACAATAAAACGCTGTTTCATTCAATTTGTGTACAATGTAAATCATGACATCACTGAAACAATATGGCCATAAAGATAACAGGGCCGGTGAAAGGTGGGTCGCATTAATCTCGTAGCAGCGCGTTTGTTCGTCTGACAGTATTCATTAGGGCACAAAGCGGAGTCTATCGGTTAGTTTCCGTGGTGCTATGGTTTAACAAATTGGCGCCGTAATGTTGGACAGACAGCGCTCGTTTGAAAAGGAGCGAGCGCTAACCAATGTTAGAAGCTACGCGATGAAACGACACGTTTTACTACACACATAACCGGAAACAAATTATCGCGTGCTATTGCGAATTGCAGTCTGGAATATAATTATGTTTTTCAATCTGTTTTCTATGAGCTTCTTTCGGTCTAGCAGGACCGAGTGGCTAGAAGACGTGTATTTTAATCGAACTTTGAGATTTCAAACCCGGGATAGTAATAAATAAATCATGATTACAAACCAAAATCAGAGTATATCGCACCTAATATTGAATATCTTAAATATCTTAAGAACAATAATATCTTAAGACAATATTATGTAATATTACAATATGTTAAACATCTAAACTAAACTAGACCCTGTGTTCTAGGCGACATCGGTAATGCTAATGATATTCACATTTTTGGAAATAAACTAATATTACTTCAGATAATACAAAATTTATTTGTACTTGGCCGAAATCAAACCCTTGACTTTGCTCTAAGTTCCACGTGTCCTCTCTACTTAACCATTTCATATAATTATTTAATGATGTGTAAATTATTCATTTCGACCAAACCACCAAATATAGCGACTCTCTATTATTGTTATGAGCTGTAAATTGCTTAATAATGAGTTGTTCAAATTTAGTACTTGAAATAGAATTTCAATTCTATGTCCTATCAAAGTGGATAAATTCGTATGATTTAATAACTACGCTATGCTGACCTGTACGTACAACGCTTTGCATTGGTTTTTATTTTAAATGTGTATTTATTTGTCGGGCCTTTGGCGTGGTTAGTAGATACTTGCCTTTTACGCCGAAGGCTGTGAGCTCGATTCCCAACCCAGGACAGACATTTGTGTGCATGTGCACCTGTGAGCTTGATTTTTAACACGAACAGGTCTGTTTGTCCTGAGTTTGGGTGTAATTATCTATATAAGTATGTATTTACAAAAGAAAAATAGTATATGTAGTACATCAGTTGTCTGGTTTCCATAGTACAAGCTCTGCTTAGTTTGGGATTAGATGGCCGTGTGTGAATAATGTCCCAGGATATTATTATTATTATTTAAACGTCATAGTGAACAACATGTGAATGAGGCACTGCTAGGGTA